>JAGDQO010000508.1:0-600000 GCA_018342035.1 Solanum appendiculatum
CCTGTGCCAAGCAAACTAAGTCCATTATTTAAGTGGTTAAGGGTAGAGGGGTGGGCCTCATCATCCCCGAGTGCTGAAAGGTTGCGGCAGGCCCAAAGGGCTGGCTCCACATGAATTTCTTGTTCATTAAAAAGAAAAATATTCATCAAGGTTTCTATTCATCATCCCATGTTGTCTGCAAGAAAGGAAATGACGTAGCTTCTTTCCAACAAACCACTGACTAGGAATAAGCACATAAGTGTTGTATTGTAAATCAAAGAGAATCAACCAGCCTTTTCAGTGACACTCAATAGGTACAGTTAAAAAGCTGAAAGTCAATGAGGAGAAATACTCACCACCCACTCCTTCCGAATGCCATCGTAACTCTCACCACTGTTGGGATATATAAGGATTGGTTTTGTTGTTACCTGAGAAATGCAAGTGAAAAAAGTAACAAGACTATATTAGAACAATAGATTTATACAGAGCTACTGTTAAGTAAATAAGAAAAATAACCTAGGATAACAAGCAACCTAAGCTTCACTTGAGAATTTTCCATTTGCTTGTCTAAACCCACTAACATTTCTCCCTTATGGGAGAGGAGAGTTAAGAGAAAAAATTGCACACTTATCACAATTTCACTTGTTATTTTCCACCTATAATCCAAACAAGAGAAAAATAAGAATCACTTTCCCATCTCCTGTTGGTTTCTTTAGTGCACAGAGGAGACTGAGGCTGGGAGACCCTTTGTCTCCTTTCCTTTTCCTACTTGCTATGGAACGGCTGAACCATATGATCAAATCAGCTAAAGTGAGGGGATGGCTCCGAGGTTTTGAGGTCAGCAGACCTGAAGCAGACAGTGTGGAACTTACCCATCTACAATATGTTGATGATACCTTGATATTGTGTGATCCTGATGAAGGCCAATAAAGATGCTGAGGGTGATCCTAGAGTTGTTTGAAGGGTTCTCTGGTCTACACATTAATGGGAGGAAAAGCTACCTTTATCCAGTTAATGAAGTACACAACATGGAAGCCTTAAATGCTATTCTGGGAGGGAAATTGGAGCACTGCCTACATCATATCTTGGGATGCCTTTGGGGGCTAAATCTCAGTCATATGAAATTTGGAACAATGTGGTTGACAACTGTGAAATGAAGCTAGCAAGATGGAAATCACAATATCTCTCCAGGGGTGGCAGGTTGACCTTGATTAATTTTGTTCTTGATTCACTACCAACGTATATGATGTCAGTATTCCCAATTCCCAAGAGGATAACCAATAGGTTGGATAAAATTAGAAGAAAATTCCTCTGGCAAGGAAACAATAAGAGAAAAGGCTACAACTTGGTTATATGGGATGATGTGATGGTGCGAAAGAAGCTTCATACAACAACTATACTAATCCAAGGCTTTTAAACTTGCCAGTTTAAAAAAAAATGGTGATCTGGGAATAAAGAACTTGATGAATCAGAGCAAAGCCCTTAGGATGAAATGGTTGTGGAAGTTCAATAATGAAGAACATACCTACTGGAAGGAAGTCATTAAGGCAAAATATGTAGAGGAAGACAACTGGATGACCAAAGAGGTAACTACACCATAATGGGTCTGTGAATGGAGATCCATTAGATCTTTGTGGCTTGAGTTTAAGGCTAACACAAAGATCAAAGTAGGGAATGGAGAGAAAATAGAATTTTTGGAAGGATGTTTGGCATGAGACAGGTAGGTTAGAGGTTTTGTATCCTGATATATATTCTCTAGTATCCCACCAACAGAAGACCATAGTAGATCACTCGACTCCTCAAGGGTGGAACTTCATCTTTAGGAGACAATTAAATGACTGAGAGATTCAGATGGTTGCAGATTTTTTCAACACCTCAGGATGAAATGGTTATGGAAGTATTCCACAGAACAAGACCAGTTGTGGGGAAGAGTTATCAAATCTAATTATGAGCTGGATGACCAAGGAGGTCACTACTCCTTATGGGGTAAAGTTACGGAAATCTATCAGGGTATTGTGGAGTGAAATGCAAGAACACTCCCAAGATAAAAGTGTCTAATGAGAATAAGACTAGCTTCTGGAATGATAAATGGCATGAAGTTGGCATTTTGAAAGTGGTCTTTCCAGATATCTACAACCTAACTAATTAACATCTCAAAATAGTGACAAAGATGTGGTCAGCCCAAGGATGGAATGTTAGCTTTAGAAGATAGATGAATGACTGGGAAATCAACAGAATTGCTGATTTTTTCAACACTTTGAACCAGTTCTCAGGTCTCCAAACAGGAGAGGATACTCTATGGTGGCGAGGTAATAATAAAGGGGTATACAAGAAATGTTGCTTATCATCAATTGAATCAGTCCAATTACTAGGTTCTCAACTGGCCGTGGAAACTGATATGGAAAGTCAAAATTCCATATAAAGTCTCCTGTTTTGTATGGCAATTAGCAAGAGAAGTTGTGCTTACACTTGATAATCAACTGAAGAGGGGAATTCCCATGTGCTATTAGATGTTTTTTGTGTAAGGAGACCTGAGACAGTCAACCACTTATTTCTACATTGCAAGTTCACAGGTAGGTTATAGAATACTATTTTGGACCTTAAAAGCCTAACGTGGGTCATGCCAGGCAAGGTTTCTGACGCTCTAAGAAGTTGGGATGAAGTAGGAGTAATAGCTAAAAATAGGTGTAGGTGGAAACTCATCCCCACATGCATCTGGTGGACAGTGTGGGAGGAGAGAAACTCCAAATGCTATGAAGGTGTAGAAAATGAAGTGCAGAAGATCAAGCTTAACTTTATCTTACTGCTCTGTTTTTGGTGTAACCAGTTATACTCTAATGAGTTTACGTCTATTATTGATGTACTTGATTCAATATAGATAGAGATATAAGCATTATAGAGTCCCTTTTGTAAATATGGTTTCAGTACTACCTAAGTATTGTTCTGGATATAATCCATTGTTACTGTTTATCAAAACAGATTCTTTCAACACCATTGGGCAATTTAATGGACTGGAAGGGGGTCAAGACATTTTGTCATGGAAAGGCAATCAGAAAGGCAGCTTTAGGTGGGTAGTGCATACAACTGGCTGAGCCACCCCAATCAGCCTCAAAGTCACTAGCCATGAAGAGGGATCTGGAAGTCAAAATCTCAGTCAAAGTGGCTTGTTTTGTCTTGTTGTCAGCCAAAGAAGTTGTACTGACTCAAGACAACTTAAAGAGGAGGGGGATACCTTTATGTTCTAGATGTTTCTTTTGTGGGAAAACTGCTGAGACAGTTAACCATCTCTTTATACATTGCAAAATCACTGGCCAACTATGGAGGTTATTCCTTAATCTTAAGGGTATGTCATGGACAATGCCTGCCAAGATCACGGAAGCAATCCAAAGTTGGGAGGAAGCAGGAAAGCAGTTCAAGAACAAAGACAAATGGAGAATTATCCCCGCTAGTATATGGAGGGCAATATGGAAGAAGAGGAAATATAGGGCATCTACAATTACCCCAAGCACCAAGAGGAGTTCTCTAACCATATGTATTCATAGATAAAAAATGAGAATCATCCTAGTGTAGGCTTTCAACAAGGACACATGTATGGCTCCATGACCCCTGAATATGAAGGCATTATAGCCCAAGACAAGTAGGTTTTATAGGCGCAAAATTGCTGAATATGTTATCACCACAAGTGCAATATGACAGAAACTTGTGTTTCCACGTGTAAGGAAAACCAGTTCTCCTTCCCAGTTCCTTCTTCCTTTCCGCTTATGGCTCTGGTAGTCTGTGAACTAAGGGGTCGTTTGGTAGAGTGCAATAGAAAAAATAATGCATACATTAGCATTGTATATTACCAGTACCTCGTTTGGTGCACTTTTTCAACCAATGTATAACTAATGCAAGCATTAGAGTATTTTTTAAAAAAAAAACTACAAATGCAAGCATTAGTTATACATACTATTATTTGTTACTAAGGTATGTATTACTAATATATGGAGATCCATGATATTAGTAATGCAAAGGGTTCTAATGCATGCATTAGCATGTTAAGGATAGTAGCACACAATTACCCCTCAAAACCTTTTCGACATCCTTTCCACCATATTTGTGGAGGGTATTTTTGTAAGCAGATATTTTTTTAGAAATTATGCAATGCATGTTATTTTTAATTCACCAAACCAAACACTACATAAGAAATAATCTTCCCATAACTAATGCAAGCATTACTATTGCCAACATTACTAACACACCACATTCAACATTATTCTTATACACCCTACCAAACGGTCCCTAAGTGTAAGTCAAATAAAGAACATGAAGATAGATGCGTCAATAAGTCAATGATGAGGCATTCAACCTGAACATGATGAGCTAGTTTCTTGATTTGGGGATATAATAAGGAAGGAACTAAAGACATGATTTTTTTTAATTCTGACAAATATAAGGTTTCCTAAGACGTTAACTTGTTTTGATCATTTAACTTGTATGGAAGGTTCATCATTCAACAAAGATTGGAAGACGCTGTTGATTGACCAGATGTTCCGGTTTGAGTTTTAAAAAAGCAATCGGAACAAGAAATAATCAACTCATTTAGTCGTAGAATATCCATCTTCTCTAGTAAGCATAAGCAGCCACTAAAAGTGTCACTTAAAACCCACAAAGATAAACAGAATGAAGATCAGGAAAATGTAATGAAAAAGTACCTGCTTGATGGATAGAATAAGATCCAGAATAAATCTAGGAGGGGTACAGTTGATTCCAACAGCTAAAACTTTTTCACATGATTCGCCAATTGCAGCACATTCTGACAAGGAATCACCACTGACCACATTTACACCGTCTTTGGAGTTGAAGGATAACCAGGCAGGAGTCTTTATGTCTTCTTCCTTAAGAAGCTCAACAAAAGCCTGGACAGGTGCTAATAGCTGTCAATCTCAAGATCTTAACAAAGAATACAAGCTACTACTCCAGAATAGGCTGCTTCACAGCAATATACTGTGGTATTAATTTTTTCTATTGTCACAAATAGCTGTGTTTCAGATAATTATTATCCATAGCAGTTTATAAAGAATGATACCAGAAGCATACCACTAATTTCTACTAGTAGTAAAGGCAATAAGTAGTATCAAAAGATCTCCTCAAAACTTATAATCAATAACGACCTTACCTGAGCTTCCAGTTTATTTGGCACAGTCTCAAAAGCTATCAGATCAGCACCAGAGTTTGCAAGAAGTTGAACCCTTCTACGATGAAAATCCTTTAGAAAGTTGAGATCAACTGCATCCCCATATTGCCCACTGCAAATTGATAAGCAAGTCATTTTACATGCATGGAAGGCTAATAGTGGTTTGTGCTTAAGAGGCAAAGAAAATGCTAATGAGACCAGGTGAGAATTGTCAGAAGAATTTCATGGGTGTAAGTGAGACAACTTCTATGCTCTAACCTTGAGTTGACTACAAACTAAAGAGTAATTTTGCAAATATTTGGGGCAATATTCCCAGAATGCACTTTAATGCACAAAAATATCAAAAGGTACAGGGATGACAGGGAGCTAAACAAGACACAAGGTAAACAAAAATGCCTCTAAGGAACAAGCAGATAAGCATCCTTACAGCCCATAAAAAATCCAATATTCCTTTTTCTAATCAAGTAATAAAACTTCCATTAATTGGAACTGCAGCATACAAGTAGTACACCAAAAACCCTTACGTTCCTAGCATGGAAATCACATCAGACCAGAGAAAGGAAGAGGATTAAGTCCTAATTATCTTAAAATTACCTGTATTCGGAACCATCAGCTAAATAGGCCCCATAACTCCCAACAGATGCTGCAACTAAGATAGGACGTTGTTTGAGAACCTTTCCATCAGTGCTTTGATCAGATGAAGATTCAGAGCATCTATTATAGTAGACATCACGTGCTTCACATGCAATCTCGACACTTCTTTTGAGCAAGGATTCACTTTCTTCTATCGAATATCCTTTGGCCTTAAACCCCTGGATGGTTGCCTGTCAAAAAAATGAGAAACCATGAAACTAGTCGCAAGGACATAGATAGAACTTGAGATGCATCCATGCGCAATAGATCATGCATACGAGATACAGAGAGGAAGAATAATTGCAACTGACAAAAGTGGTACCTGATAAGATGAACTGAGTATTATATCTGCACCAGCTTCAAGGTAATCCAAGTGTACCTGCTCTATTTAGTACACCAATGAGCCATGTAATAGTACGAAGAGACAAACTTCATGCACCTCAAATATTTAAGAGTGGTGATATCACACTAGTTTCTCAAGATTTTCCAGCGAAGCTTTTGATATGTTTTTTTTTTATGACAAGGGAAACCCACAGCCGCTACCCTTTGGGTGCGCACAGGGTAAAAACCCCGCTCCTATGCAATAGCTCGCAAACCACACAAGAGAGTTAACCCGCACTAGGCAAGCCCAGTGCGACAAGCTTGACCCAGAAGGCAACAAAGGGTTTCGAACTTGAGACCTCCAACATGGAAGTCCAAGCCCAAACCACTGGGCCACCCGAAGGGTAGCTTTTGATATGTGATAAAATCATAGTCTAAACCATACAACAAAAGCCACAAAGGATATCGAAGAGGGAAAGAATCAAAGAGAAGATTGGCAATTATAAATATTGTGAAAAATGCACATTAAAAATTATCAAAGTAATTTCTCTAATCCAGTGCCCCAATACCTATTTCACCATAAGAAATACAAATTGGCAAGACGTGAAATCCATAAATGAAAATAGGAACTTCTCTAGCAGAATGCATTTGTTGAAAGGTTTCAACCTTTATAAAGAAGAGATAAGTCACTATTCTACAGCAATTTTGTAACAAATGGAGCAACAAGAAGCAAAAGAGTATAAAAACGAGAAAACAAGAAGAGGAGGAAGTTTTATGCGTTTACATTAGGTCTACTGAATGGTTGAAGGGGATTGCTAGACTTAAAGATGGATAAAAGGAATAAGGAAGCTGAATAAATGGAAAAACTAGGGGTAGTTTGTTTAAGTATCTTTTCTTTTTAAGAATTAATGGTTTAGCAGAGTATTTACAGCCTTATTTTCTATTTTATCATCTATCTTTTTTAGTCATCATTCATTCTTATTGGATTTGCCTTGGTAATATAGCAGATGAAGGAGAATTACTAGCATTTCCTCCACCTCCTCCTTCGTTTCCCCCAGAAATTATTTGAAAGTAATTTCTTGGGTTTGAGGCATCATTGTTGTTAAGAAAGAACTACTATAGCTAGTTGTTTCATTAGCAAAATATAGTTTGACTCAAATGTCTCATTTTAAGTTATTGCATCTCTACTTAATTTTTTGAAAATTGGGTATTCCTGGATCTATCTTCTTTCCAAAAGACAGAGAGAGATAGAAGCTGAATCTTCGTTAATTGAAGAAGTATGAAATCGGTCAATCTCTCCTATCGAGTCAGGTGAAGATGCAGAATCAAAAAGAAGAGAGAGTCTCAAAAGGATTAGTTGTCCATAAAGTAAGCTAATTCTCATGCATTTGTTTAACAATATGTTCTATCGACTTGTATGAGATAGTTCCCAGAAAAGACAAAATCCCTGAGACATTACCAGAAAGTCTATCATTATGTAAAACAAAGATGCTGCCAACAAACCCCCTAACCCTCACACTTCTACAGTAAAGGGAATCCTAATAAAAAATCCATATGGTGGTCCAACTTATCCACATAAACGTGCTGTAAAGCTAACATCCTAAAGAACTAATCTTGAAAAGATAATCCTTTTTGCACTGTATTGAATAAGCTAGTCAGTAACACGAAACAAGACAAGTGAAAATCTATTAGAATAAAAAAAGGTTACTGAACTAAATTTAAAAAAAAAAAAAACAAAATCTATTCAGCTTAGGATAATATATAATACAGTATTAAACAAATGGTTGAGGAAGCATACAGCGCGGACGAGGTGAGGATCAGTGAGGAGACATTTAGCGCTCCAAAGAGGGTCATTAAGGTCCGCTCCATGACGTTCCAGCTCCGTCGCAAAGCCGCCGTCAATCACGGCAACGCCGCCGCATTTGTGGATGAAATCTTTGACGAGGGAGGAGGAGGAGTTGGTATTAACGTCGGAAGTACCCATGGATTCTCGTAAAAACAGTGACGGAGACGAAGAGAAGTCGATGCAAATTAGCGTGGTAGTTCACCGGCAAGAAATCTCAATTGATTGGGGATGTAAAGGTTGGTCTAATGGGAAAAAGACTAGTGAGATGGAGTAATAAATTGCGAAGATCCGAAATGTCTCAATAATTGGAATTACTACATAGGAATCAATTTTTTATTTTAAAAAAGACCTTCCAAGTCGAAAGAGCCCTACCATAAGATATGCACGAGTCGAAAGATCCCTATCATAAAAATTTATTGGTTTGGACGCAACATATTATTTCACTATCTAGTGAAATTGACTATTTTTTACAAGTATTAATTTTTTGAAAATAACTCAATATTTAAAATATTTTTTAAATGTAAGCTTTAGAAGTATTTCTAAGTAAAACAAACAAACAAAATAATAATTTTCAAGTACTATTTTTATGGGATTCCTATAGTTAAATGATTTGATTTATTAAATATTGAAAACAAGTCTAATTGAAGGGCAAAATAGATTATTACGATCTATAGGTGGTCGATTCTAATTAGCTTGAAAATGAAAGGTTGGTGTTTTATGTTAATTAGGTTCAGTTTAGTTTTCACACGTAAGTACAATGATACATATATTATAATAGGTGAGTATTTATTGAAATTAAATAAATAACCACTTTGAAATAGTTAAATTATTAATCCAATGAAAATGAAAGTATCTCAATGAACCCCATGTTTTGCTCCAACAACTTAGATCAAGGTGAAAATTAATTGATGGACGATTTTAAAAAATATAATTCTTTCTTTTATTTCAATTTATAGACATAGTTTGAAACGGTATGATGTTTTAAAAAAAAATTAAAAAGTTCTATTTTAAAATATTGCATAGCATTTATGTGATTATATCATTTTGAAACTTGTGTCCTTAAATACATCACAATATTTGATTGAATATAGAAAAAAATCATTAATGATATACTGAAGCTTCTTATTTAAGATTAAAATGAAAAGTAAAGTAAATTGATTTAATATTTTGGTAATATATCCTTTTTTTTAGAAAAAAATAAAAAGAAATTAGGTCCAATAAGGAAGTAACAGCTTCTTTTTTTCTAAAAAAAACAACTTATTTTGTGTAGCGAACTAATTTTATTGGTTTTTTTAATAAGATAAACTAAAATATTCAACATATTCCATTTTTAAAAGTATAAAAAATAAACATATAAGAACGAAAATAAATATATACTCAAAGTAACAAGAAAACACAAGCCAGTGAAACTGACAAAATTGTCATCTTATTTTTTCTTATCTTATGGTATCTTTGGCTCTAACTAGTATAGTAATTGTGAGATACGAGGTTAATATTAAAATATCTAATTGTACCATATTGATATTATATTTAATTTAATTGCTTCAATACTAAAATTGACATTTTTATTAAGGTTATTTTGTTTCTCTTAGTAAGTTTATTCTAAGGTCTGCCCATGAAATATTAATGTGGATTTTTAGCAAGTTTTTATTATTATTTTTGTTTCTCATTCAGTGTACTTATTTATTTTGGAGCTCGCTTAATTTGAATTTGCCGCAAAAAGTCCTACATCGTATTAAATGGGCTCGAATCCAAAACCTCTTATTAAGAATAAATAAGTATTTATTATTCCACCACACTTTTTATAGTATTTAAAAAAAAAATTAAAAAATTATTTTTTAACTTCAACTTTAAATATTTATTTTCAAATTCAATCAAATATTATTAGGGTTACGTGACAAATCTCTCCTGGACCGAAGAGCCTCCCGGCAACGATCAATAATTTACTCTCGAAATTCCTATTGATTTATATAACACTTGCTAACTATCATTGGTGTGTTCTAGTATTTTTAGGAGTATATACTTGACTTTTCTAAAATGAAATTTATCATGACATACGGGGAAGTTGGACAAAAACCAAAAATTAGTTTATGTAAAACGAATTCTGTATTTTCAAGTCAAAGATAAATTGAATGGGTAGGTGAGAATTGGTAATCGGTTGGCTTATCTCACGCGTAAAGTATAATTTTTCTGCCATGTAAGGTACATGAGGGGTAATAAATCCTTTGTGAACAAGAACAAAGGGGTAGTTGAAATCTTGCAAAAGTTAAAAGATTTTATTTATTTTTATTAAGATTAAAACGTCTGAGTTTGAATGTATATTTAAATAATTAAAATGTTATTTTTAGATTTCAATACTAAATGATTAAAATTGTCTATTTCTGAATATTTAAATATGCGTAATTTATATATAAATATAATAAATATACAATTGAAACGAAACCAATCAAATATTAGATAAAATATAAATTTAATAAAATAATAATTATATTTGTTGGTGATGATAAAGATGGTTGATGATTGGTGCTTGTGACTAGTAATGATGGTAGTAAAATTGTGATGGTGAAGAAAGTTGTATTATAGTGATTTACGCGATAGTAACAGTTGATAATGATGGTGATGATCGTTGATGTTAGTAATTGGCAATGTTGGCGGTGCTGAACGAAGAAAATGTAATAGTTGATGATGGTATAGGAGGTTACGGTGATTGAGAATAGGGATTGGGCGCAAAGATGTTAGTGGTGATCGATGTAGTGACGACGATGATGAATAATGTCGTGGATATAATTATAATGATGAAAGTGGTAATTGTGGTTGCAATTGACAACAATCGTAGTTGCCAGTCATGATTGTAATGACAGAGATGGTTGGGTAATGGTGTTTGTTGATCGATTGGCGATGATGGTAATGATTGATAGTAATGGCAATTGTAATGGCAGAAGTGGTTAATGGTGGTGGCTATGGATAGAATGATGGTAAAAATTATTCACATTGAAATATCTATTAATGATATTAAAACTTTATTCAAGATCACAATAATTAAAACCTCTTCCGACCTAATGAGTGATTAAATCTCATGAATATAAACAAACACACTTAATAGTCTAAAATACCATTCAAATTTAGACCCATACAAAATGAATCAAATAAGATATAAATGTCTCTTTAAAATAAAAGGACTAATTTGAGTGGAAACTTTATATATCTAATATCTCCTCGTTTTGCAAACAATTTTTTTTTTCTTCTAAAAATTCATTTTCACCACTCATTGGAAAAGTAAACATTAAGTAAACATTAACTTAATACTCCCTCAATACTTGTCCAATTTAAAAAATCAAGAGATAATTTACATTTTGTATCTATTTTACCCTTGCTATTAAATACTATTTATCATCTAACACATTTCTCAAAGCATTAAATTTAATAAAGTCAAAAGATAATATAGTAATATTACCCCTATTATTTATTGTTTCTTAAGGGGTGTGCCAAGTCAATAGTGGACAAATATTGCTGGACAAAGGGAGTAATAGAGTATTATACATTTTAGTGAAGTTATCTGTGGTTTGCGTGATAGCTACAGTTCCTCTGTTCTACAATAATTGTTTACTATTTTACCAAATGATAGGGGTAATTTTACCAAATCACCCTATTTAATATAAGTCATATAAACATTGAAAAATAAATAGTATTTAATAGCAAGGGTAAAAATAAAATGATAAATTATTCATTAATTTTATAGATTGGACAAACATTGTTGGATATCCCAAAATAATTTAGTGGACAAGTAAAGATGGACGGAGGGAGTAACAATTACTCCCACTGTCCAACAATATTTGTCCACTATTGACTTTGCACACTTCTTAAGAAACTATAAATAGAAGGGTAATTTTACTATATCACCATTTGAATATAATAATACAATGTCTTGAAAAATGTAATAGAGAAGTGACTATAATTAATGATAAGGGTAAATTAGGAACTAAGTGTAAAACTATCCATTGATTTCATAAAAGTGAACAAATATTGTTGGACATCCCAAAATAATTATAATGAACAACTATTATTTGAACGAAGAGAATAATAAATAATATATTTACAAAATAATTAATGTATTCTGTAAATCAGAGGAAGTAGAAGAATAGTACTCCCTCCGTCCAACAATAGTTGTCCAATTTAGAAAATCAAGAGATAATTTACCTTTTGTGTCTATTTTACCCTTGCTATTAAATATAAATAAATACTATTTATCATCTAACACATTTCTCAAAGCATTAAATTTAATAAAATCAAAGGATAATATAGTAATATTACCCCTATTATTTATTGTCTATTAAGGGGTATGCCAAGTCAATAGTGGAACAGAGGGAGTATTAATCTTACATTGATTCTATAAATTTGTGTCTTTCAAATTTTTTATTGAAAATTATAAATGTTACATTAATTCTGCTAGAAAAAAAGAAAAATCATAATAATAATATAATTTATTATTTAGTAAAATAATAATATTAAAAATTAGATAAATATTACTATTATGATATTTTAAATAGTACACAATTAATATTTGAATCGTGTTGAGCACTATCGCAAGAAACTATTTCAACAATGTGAAATGTTTTTCCAAAATTAAACAAGCTTTTTTTAAAATTTTTAATTAAATAGAGAATACATAAATCAACAAAATTTAATTAACACCAGGAGAACAAAAGATAATACAAACAAACATAGCACAAGAAAAGGAAAATGAAAAACGTGGGGTGGGGGTGGGGGTGGGGGGTGAGAGATGGTAGGTTAATAGGAGAAATAGCGGTTAAAATATATAAAATAAAATAAATTGAAGGGTTGGTGTTTCTAAATACTTGGAGAATCGACTTGTCTGCATAATTAAATCAAATCTACTAACCAAAATAAATTCAAGATCAGGCCCCAAATTCGATTAAACCCGACTCAATTTTAAGACTTGTTATTGTCGTCGTCGTTGAGACTATCGTGAATTTTAATTTATATTTTTTTGGTTGCTTTATAATTTGGGTTAATAGAGGTGAACTTAAGAATGAATATTGTAGAGCTTCCATGGATTGATTTGGAAAATTTGAGAGGACTAGAGAGCATACAAGTCTGGATTTGACAATCTGTTTCATCTCTTCATCACCAAACAAGTTTGATCAATTTTGAAGCCACAATTGAATAGTCAAATCTTCACCACTATCGAAAAATCGGAACACCACCTCTTAAACCATTGAAATAGACCTAACAATAAATATACCCCAAACAATATTAAATATTTCAAATATATAAAAGCTTTCTGCTGGTTGCATCAATTTAATTGCATATTCTTCTCGTTTCATCACCAGTAACCACTTCGTAATAACCATGTAGCCTAAAAAAACAATTCGAATTCTCCATCTTTATTGTGGAACTTCACCTCACTTTCTCCCTATCTGAAACCATCGAGAAAATATGCACGTTTAGAATATTTGCAAAAATTCTATATATTTTTGAATAAAATATTTAATCAACTTTGTATGTCGAAATTGGAGATACAAATTGATTATTATAGTCTTAACGAAAAATATTAGAGTAAGTGTTAAAATCTGCATTAGTTCTTAGTCTGATTGTCATCTAAAGTGAAAGAGGATACATATAATTATTTTTTTTAATGTTTTTTTGTATAGAAATGATTGCATTAAGAAAATTTAAGCATAGTGATCATAGGATAAATATAACTATATAATGATGGATAAATATAATATCTTTTTGAGGGTACAAAAATAAATATGATCCGAGTACTTTGTCCATGTTTATATGTTTGACTTGATATATCTTTAATAAGTACTTAGTAAATTTAAAAGTAATTTTATAAATATCATTTTTAATTATTAATATATTAAATAATTAAAATAAAATACATATGAAATAATAAATTATCTATTTACCCTTTTGTAGAAGCAGAACAAATATCGTTGTCAAATGATCTTATCGCCATTCGCCAGTACTCTGAATTTAAAGCGAGCACGGCAATCGCCACAACATCTCCACGTCATATTGGATTAAACTTCCTTCTTAAATTAGTAAAAAAATAAAATTCATCTTTAAATTCTCTCACTGTCATTTTCCTTTAGCCAAGCTAACCATTACTCTTCATAACAATGTCGATGATGGCGTTCATACTCCGGCGAAAAGTGCACACAAAACCCTACATTCTTCAACAATCATCGCTTTACTCCACGACGCCGGCGATAAAGAGTTCGAATAATCAACGAATTGAGAAAATACTCATAGCAAATAGAGGCGAAATTGCTTGTAGAATTATTAGAACTGCTAAGAGATTAGGGATTCGTACTGTTGCAGTTTACAGTGATGCCGATAGAGAGAGCTTACATGTGAAATCCGCCGATGAGGCTTTTCGAATTGGTCCTCCTCCTGCTCGTTTGAGTTACTTGAATTCTTCTGCTATTATTGAAGTTGCTAATAAATCTGGCGCTCAGGTATATGCGAATGCTCTTTCGATTCTCTTACTCGATTATGAAATGAATTGATTGAGTATTTCTGGACACTATCATTGGCTTCTAATTGAAATGTGGAGTGTGTGATCAATTTGTGTGGTACAGTTGGAACTTTGAGATTCAAACTTCTAAACTTTGATCATGAATTTGGACAAAGAAGCTTTAAATTTTTTGAAATAAAATTTGTATATATGAAAACTATGTAAAAAAAGTGCTATAGATCATCATAATTAATAACTTGAAATATTTAAAAGATATATAAAAAAGTTATGAAGAGGAACTTGGTTTACTCGCAAAATTTATATAGTGCCACATAAATTGAGATAGAGGGAGTAATAATAATAATAATGTGTTCTCTCTAATATTTATGGGTTCTGTGCTCTGGATATGTTAAGACACTAGAGTCATTATTTCTGCTAATATTTACTTTTAATTTCGCAATAATTTTACAATATGTAATATTTCAAACTTTTCTGCACTACCATTATCTATTGTCTCATTCATTTGTAAAAAATCTAGGCCAATAAGTACTTACTGAGCAGGAGTGCATTATGTAGGTGACCAATGTACTCACCCTCTCCTCCCACCTAAAAAGGAAAAAGAGGAAAATTCCAAAATGAAAAAGGGAAAGAAGAGAAGATGAATATTTTAACCATGTTTGACTAGTTTGTACCAATGAAATTCATGGTTAAAACTCAGAAGTGTAATTCTAGGCATATGTTAATATAAGTAATGATGATCTTTTGGGTGATTGAAAAGCAATATTACAGCTAAGACAGAAGCTTTTTTCAGAATAGCTTTTGATCAAACATGATTTTAGTGCGTCTCTGGGACTTATTATTTCCATCTGTTCTTTTCAGTTGTCTCAGAACTGTATTCTTCAAGCAAGAACTTTGATACAATAGTTATATATTTAGTGTGTGTCAGAACCGTATTCTTCAAGCAAGAACTTTGATACATTAGTTATGTCAAACATGATTTTAGTGTGTGTAATATAGATGCTTGTTTTTTAACTTTTGGGCACCGTAATGGTTTAAAAGTCGGATGTGAAAGCAATGCTTATCTTTTTACCTTTAATGGTGGAGATATGTTTTTCAAGTCATTGTTGTATTTAGCAATGTACATCCTAGCCTTGGTCAACAAAGTTACCTAGTATCTGTTGCTTTGTGGGAGGTGGTAGGTATATGTGGAATTAGTGGAGGTACACACAAGTTGACCTGGATACCACAGTTATAAAAATAAATTGGTGTATATCTATAGAAATAACTGACTTTTACCTTTTCTTTAAAGGAGATATAAGAGACAATTCCATGATTCTCTTTTACCTAGCTATCCAACATATGAAAATATTTGACAGGTGCACTACATTGCACACTACTCAGTAAGTGCATCAGATATAGCTATGTCTTAATTTATAGTTCAATGGGAGTAGATGCTAGACTTAGTGATGCTATGGTGCATCCTCAAATATCTTACTGTTTCTTAAGAAGAAAACATGGCCTTTCTTGCCACTTGACATGAACTCCAAAAAAATACTAGTTAATACAATGAACATACTCGTTTTTATGAAATGTGGAGACTTTTACTTTTCCTTGTTCGACTCGTGATAATTCCATGGGTCACATTTAAATTTGCTGATTAAATGATTGCCAACATGTAAACATTCAGAGAGGATCTCTTGTTTATATTTTGTTTATTTTATAATTAGGCTATCCACCCAGGTTATGGATTCTTATCTGAAAGTGCTGATTTTGCTCAACTTTGTGAGGATGAGAATCTCTTATTTATTGGACCTCCTGCATCTGCAATCCGTGACATGGGTGATAAAAGGTAGAGATCATTTCCATTCCACTTGCTATCATGTTATGCCGATGTATTCCACTTGTTTTTATCAAGTTAATTTATGCTACAACAGTTGCATCATTCAAATGGTTAGTTCTAATTTGCGAGGGAGATAAAAAGGCATAACTTTGAATTAGGATTATGGATCATCTCAGGAAGTTTCTCATACCCTTTTTCGATTTCAGCAGGAAAAAGAATTAGGTTAAAAGTCTACTGTAATGGGAAGAAGGGAAGCTCCGTGTTTCTTCTTCTCATTTCTTTTGTTTATGAATTTTCAGTTTTTCCCAACTTTGGCTTTGAGCATGGACAATCATGTTTCATCTCATTACTTCCCGCTTTTGTATCAATATGGTTGATTCAAATTTAGGATCTCACCAATGTAAACTGGCTGCATTAATATTTGAATAGATGGGTATGAGCTGTTTGCACCAGACAGAAATTTGCATCTACTGCATGCATTTTGGCTATTTAAAAACTGCTGACTGTGACATTGGGACTAATATGATTGCTGTTAGTGTTTGTGTGAGACGGGGATGTTGATTTATGCGTAGCAGCAAGCCTTAGTGGCTGTATATGCATAGCAATTGAATTTTAAAGTTGATTTTAGCCTCAAGTGTGTTTCATGGGGCTAAGCGCCATGCAAAGGTCACGTGTGCAACTAACATGGAACATGGCCATAATTCATGCCAGACTTAAAATGTTAGTCCTATATCACCTGTGCGAATTATATTTTCAGCTTCTCCCATATTGATTAAGCAATGGCTTAGAGAGTGTCTATATGCAAACGTTAAATCACATTGCATCGACCTACTAGCATTTCTGGCATGCAGTTCTATGAAATGATCTGTCACATTGCACCACATTCTTATGCAGTTTGATTGCCAAGTGCTAGCCTTTCAGTGAAGTTTTAATTTAGCAGTATGTTGCTGCAATTGGATGCTGACAATTCATGCTTATTTCCTTTCTTTCTCTGGATATTTCCATCAGTGCTTCAAAGAGAATAATGGGTGCAGCTGGGGTTCCACTTGTGCCTGGATATCATGGTGATGAGCAAGATATTGACTTTATGAAGTTGGAAGCAGACAAGATTGGGTATCCTATTTTAATTAAGCCAACCCATGGAGGTGGAGGGAAGGTCTGCCTTCTGTTAGCATACTACTTGTTTTGCTGAAGGAAAACAAACTTAACTTCTAGCTTACGAATTTTGCAATCCGATCCTATTGTGTATGGCCATTACTATTAAAGATTTCACTATAAGAAGAAGTCTTATAATGGCAACAGGATAGCTCAAGTATATCTGAAGAAATGCTCTTGTTTATCTTGTTCTATAGTAAAAGAAAATACTATCTACTAACCTGTTTTATTTCAGGGTATGAGGATTGTTCAGAGTCCAAATGAATTTGCAGACTCATTCTTGGGGGCCCAACGTGAGGCAGCTGCATCATTTGGTATAAGTACAATCCTACTGGAGAAATATATTACTAAACCAAGACACATAGAAGTCCAGGTAACTCTTGTTATGTTTTGATAGACTGCTTTGTCCTTTCAATTTTTGTTTTCTTGCTAGTTAGATTAATAGCTAACCTTAAGTAGTTGGGGGAAGGAAAGAATTAAAAAAATCCCCTAACTAGCTTGAGATTGAGACATATTAGTTGTTGCTGCTCCCAATTGCACACGCAAGTGTATGTGGTCGCGCAAGTAATATAGCGGCTCTAAAAGGGCCGGATTATCGAACCCAAAGGACTTGTCTATTAACTATTTTACTAAATTATACTAGTCTAATTATTTATTCAAGAGTGTCAAAAGAAATAAAAGAATACAAGAATTAAATACTAGGATTAACTTACAATGTTTGGGGCAATTCCAGGGCTGCAACATGCTTAAGGTTTCATGTATCACATCTCATGCATGAATTAATTACAGTTATCAAATTACTGATTTAAAGGGTTGATCTTATGATCATGGTCTCACGACCTCTAATCGCCTACTCCAATTGGCTGTCTAACTACATCGTTGAGCGGGGATAGACAGTCCCAATTGACGAGCATTTATCTTTCATCCTGTTTCGTAACCAAGCTTGGTGTTCGTCCGGGCGTCACTCCTAAACACGAATCGAATCAAGTAATATGCAAGTTAGATTAAGCTCTTTGTATTCTTTGGTCTATCTATAACACAAAAGTAATTTAAGCGATTACCAACAATTAACTCAAAAACAATCGATGTTCAACAATTATCCGCAGCCGCAACCCCAGAACAAGAGTTTTTAGCTACTAAGGTTTTTAGCTACTAATGTCTAAGAAAAGAAGAAGAAAAGAACCCTAAAAAGTATTGACAACTTTTTTTTTACAAAGAATATGATGCCCCTAATAATTATTCTAATTTGGCTATTTATAGATGTAGAAAACCTTAAATAAAATAACTAAGTTCAAAACAAATTGGGAAACCAAAACCAAAAGGAATTGGTTTCCGTGTGAAACAGTACCGCCTCAATTGTTTTCGCTGCTGCTGCCTTCACTTGTGACACATGGCAGCCGGTCATTCAAATTGTAATTTGCAAGCAATTCGCACAACAATCTACACTTTATATATTATATATTATTATATTGAATTTAATCCATTAAGCTGCCTGCTTGATTTCCTTCCATAATCTTCCATCTTTGTTCTAGCTCCAAATTTCTTCATCTATACACCAATTTACTCCTACAAATAAAATACGCTATTTAGCCCAATCCATAAAATCTATGCTCAAAAGGACAAATACAAATAATAAATAGGACACAAATAATGATTAAAAATATATATTTTTGGCCTCACATCTGTTGTAGTTGTTGTATTTTCCTGCCTTGCCCCTTTTCATGCTTAATAAATATAATTCCCGTTTGCTTTCATTTATTTTGGTAGATATTTGGGGATAAACAAGGTAATATAATACATCTCTATGAGAGAGATTGTAGTGTGCAGCGAAGACACCAGAAGATAATAGAAGAAGCTCCAGCTGTAAGACTTTTTTTATTACTATTTTTTTATTTCTCTTGAAGTGTCGTAAAAGGTTGACAAAACTTTGTTATCTTCAGCCTAACGTGAGCTCTGACTTCCGCTCCCATCTGGGTCAAGCAGCTGTATCTGCAGCTAAGGTCAGATGAATTTGTCTGTTTTCTCTGTGCAGATTAGATAGTCTTGTCGAAATTGTCAAGTTTATTGGTGGTTAGTTTTTAAATATCTTTACCTTTTATTGTCGGAGACAGATTATCTGAAATCCAGAAAAATGTGTGCTCATCTTTAACTATCATGAAGCATTTATCGTGTAATGCATGTACACGAGTCTCATCAGTTACTTTAAACATGACAGTGAGGAAATGAACCTTGGGTCTAATTCAACCCAAAAGTTAGCTCATGAGGTGACGATTGCCCAAGGCCATATAAGGAGGCAAATAACTATAATTGTACAGAAGTAGAATGAAACAATGTGTATATATAGTGAGCTCAAAGAGAGTTTATATACAAAGGAAACGAAACAAGTTATGCTAAGCTAACTCCTAGAAGCTAGGAGCAGATAAACAATATGGAAACAAACTAACTGAATGATAAAATATTGTGAATAGGAAATTAAAGCCTAAAATAACTAAAGAGGACTCATCCTAATGGGCAACGAGTGCTGAATAGTAGGACTCATGCAAATGTACAAGTGATGAGTAGTACATACACTACTATACCCCCCTCAAGTTAGGTGTGAAGAGACTCCAGCTAACTTAGGAACCATGCGCTAGAAGGTGGGCTTGGACAATAATTTGGTGAGTGGATCTACAAGTTGTTCAGTGGAGTGGACAAGCAATACTCGGATTAGGCCATTGTGTACTTGGTTGCGAACAAAGTGAAGATCAACCTCAAGGTGCTTCATTTTGGTATGATGTACTAGCTTTTTAGAATGTACGTGACCCCAAGGGTTATCACAACGTACTATAGGAGCAGAGAGCAGCACATGAAGATCCTTGAGCACGTGGGTGATCCAGTTAATTTAAGACAATGCAGAAGCTACCGGATGATACTCAGCCTCAGTGGAGGAGGAGCAGGAATAGTAGTTGCTTATAGAACACTAGGAAATAGGCGTTGTGCCTTGATAAAAAATGTAATCAGAATCAAACAATGTTATCAAAAGCAAAAAGCGCAATAAAGCTCTAAGGTCTGTTGGGGCTTTAAGCACAAAGCGCAGGGCTTTAATGAAAATAGGCTCAAATGGAGAAAAAAAATACAAATATATATATTAGTCCAAGACTAATAATTACAAGCATGAATAAAACATATATGAACAAAGAAATTGTTTTTTCTTAATGATAAAGTGAAATGTCAATTGTTTATTGTCGCATCTTCCGGAAACGCTCATTTGCAAGGAAAAGTATGTCTTAGAGCCTTGATGACAATACTGAATTGCACATTAAGCTAGTCAAAACACTCAAACACGTTTTGAGCTCGCTTCAGGGCTTATGTGCACTTTTGACAAAATTTAGATCAAGCGGCTATCACTGAAATCACCTGCCCAATCAACATCTACATAGGCATAGAGCGCAAACAATTGTTGTGGGAAGTATGAATATCATACTGGATGTTTCTTTTAGATATTGAAGGATACATTTAATTGCCTTCTAGTAAACCATAGGAAGTGAGGTATTGAACTGAGTAAGCCTGTATACTGAATATATGATGTCAGGTCTGGTAAACAAAAGGTACTAAAGCTTATCAAGCATACTCCTATACTCGTTGACATCAGTTTTGGAGGCTCCTCACCAACTTGTATGGGTGATTGAACACCTTTGTGTTCTTACATCAGAATGTCATGTAACACCTCCTACATATGTGTGGATCGATTGTGAAACAAACCGTTTTTGCATCCTTGTACCTCATGGCCAAGAAATAGTTCAGTAAACCAAGATATTTAAGAAAAAACTCTTTGGAAAGAGAGGCAATTGACTTGTTGAATGAGTGTTCCATTACGTCTGGTGAGTATGATGTCATCCACATATATCAAAATATAAATAGTAACTCCCAATTGTGTCAAACAAAAAAAGAATTATCAGACTCAGCCATCTGGAACCCCATTTGAATCAAAGAATCGGTGAGTGCTTCATACCAAGCCTTAGGAGATGAAGCACCTTGAGGTTGCAATCCGTAGATAGCCTTTTTGCGTACGTCTTAACTACACTATTCCTTCTCAGAAAGACTCAAGTGAAGATGTCTTTGGAATAAATATCTGTAATTGTGTTCGTATGTCTGATTAATGCAAGAAATAATATCGCGTCACAAAGGAGAAGTGGAAAAGTGTACACTTCTGGAGGGGCAGCATTTGGACAATTTTTAAGCTAGGAGGTAATATTACCAAACTGGGTGCATATCAGTTGGTAGCAGAAGGCAAATGGTATGTTTAGGCGGTAACAGACGAAGGGCATTTTTGTTTGTATTTTCCTTTCTGAAGAGCAGGTGGGATAAAGTTTTAGGGTCGAGGTCCATGTGCAGATAATTCCTTTTTTTTTACAAATAAAGCAATGTATTCTACGGCTAACAGGGAAAAAATGGTCATTGGCTTTATTGACTTGAAGTTCAGACTGTTAAAGCTTATATCTGCACTAGGGGATGGGATTATGCTAGCTCAGTATCGTGTTATATGATAGTTTAAGTTCTTGTCTAAAACAAGGATGAAGCTTGATATAGATAATAGTGAATTAAGAGCTATATTTGACTGCTGAAGTTAACCTGCATCTTTGATTAGTAATTAGTTTCTATCCCTTTTTTGCTAAGTAATTTCATTATCTTTATTTTTGTAACGAAATTTGAGTTTGAAAAGCATTCTACCACTTTGCCATTAGATGACCAATAAAATGAATTTCTCCATTTTCTCTCTCTATCGTTGATTGATATATTCCCCCTCCCCTCTCACTCGCTCTTGTGTGAAGTGTGATTGTAGTATTCAGTTCCTATACAGATTTTGTTATGATAAAGTTAATTCTTGATCAATTAGTATCACTGTCCTTCTGTTTGGAAGAGATGTTCTGTGGAAAAACCTCTCATATTATGATCTGTTCCCTAGTGCTGTCTTCTGTCTGTTCACATCTTTTTTCAGTATTGTTCTCAATTGCTACTCCTGACCTGACAGCCCCTCCATTATGTTTGAAGGCAGTCAATTACCACAGTGCAGGAACTGTTGAGTTTATAGTTGATACACAATCTGGACAATTTCATTTTATGGAGATGAACACCCGTCTTCAGGTACTTTTGATCAGTCTATGCCCTTCCTTCTTGTAGCAGTAGAGCAGAGGATATAATCATTCTCTGTCAGGTTGAGCATCCTGTTACAGAGATGATTGTTGGTCAAGATCTTGTAGAGTGGCAAATACGTGTTGCAAATGGGGAGCCTCTTCCCTTGACTCAGTCAGAGGTGCCATTTTCAGGTTAGAGTTTACACTGGTTAGCTCTCTAATAATTTTATGCAAAGTGCTTGGTTGGTAGGATCTGCTGGATGAAACTAGAGTTATTTACCTGGATATACCAAGACTGCATACGATTCGATAGAATGATTCTTAATATATAATGTTCCTTTTACTTCCCTGGAATGTAAAAAGTTGCTTAGGATTTTATGGTCCCTGGATGGTAAATTTGAAAATTGCTTGGACTCAAAGAAATTTAGTTCCATTACATACTGTAGCTTAAAAGTTTTGTTGACGTTGCCCTTAAGTTAAAATTGGAGGTTGTCTCATAAAATAGTGAGAATGGTGTAGAAAATATTTATAGATCTTTTCTATTTCACTTGTATTTTTGGTGTAAAGAGATAATAACATGTCGTATGGATAGCTGGTCAAACTTGGTGGAAAGTGATGGATGACTTGAGCAGAATCATATGCACAGAATGTACTATATTTCTTTTTGCACCATCATGGGTCTTTTTGTGAAATTTCTTATCTTAAAAAAGGGATAAATACTTGAATCAGTAGAACAATCACTTGCACATACGTAACTGATATGTCTGTTCTTTTACAAATAAGATAAAACAGAAACTTATTTTAATGTCATAATATCGACAATAACTCAAAGGCTTATCTGAAATTGAGAGCTGTTTACTGGAAGTGATGCCTTGAATCTTGATTAATATAATATCATCTTTGTAGCATAACTAGATCCAGTAATGCTCAATGAAAAGCTTAACTTTTGGTGGTATTGACATTTGTATAGTCTTCAACAACACAGTCCAAATCGAGTACTTCATTTGGTTGTTGGATAGGAAGTGAATTATTCATGTATTAAAACCAACATAACTAGTACCATGTTTGGTAGCATTTTAGTTGCTGTGTATAAAATTCAGCACACCAAGTACGGTGTTTGGTTACCTATTTACAAACCTACATAACTAATGCATGTATAAGTTATGAGGGAATCTATGTATATTTATGCAGGGTAGAAGATAGGATAACTAATATATGAATAACTAAACCCCTGCATAAAAGGGGAGCTCCTAGGAAGGGGTAAAAATAAGCTTGCATAAAATAATACATAAATTCCCTCATAGCTAATCTCTATCCCTGTGTTACTAATACATGTACAACTCTAACCAGCAAGGAAACGAGGTTTCTTTTTACCCCTCCCTAGGAGCTCTCCCTTTTATGCAAGGTTTAGTTATCCATATATTAGTTATTCTATCTACTATTCTGCATAAAATAATACATATATTCCCTCATAACTAATCTCTATCCCCTGCATTACTAATACATGTACAACTCTAACCAACAACCAAACGACCCCTTAACCCATGGAAAGAAACTGTGTTTCATTATAACAAAAAGTTCTTCTTCTTGTTAATGTAGTCAATGCATGGACATGGTTCATGAAAATTCCCATTTCAAAGTTGTACTAGCACAATATGAGCTTAATATAATTTATCAGTGGAATTCATTCGTGAAAAATGTTCTCTGAAGTGAACTGCTGCAGGAAACTCTTATTACTGGAAACAAATATTGGAGTTTTAAGTTAATGTTAACCCTAAAGCATATGGGAGAATTCATAGATGCTAATGTTTGTCAGTTTGATTCCAGGTCATGCTTTTGAAGCCCGAATTTATGCTGAAAATGTTCCAAAAGGATTTCTTCCAGCAACTGGTGTTCTTCATCATTATTGTCCTGTTACAGCTACATCAGCAGGTGCGGATGCATACTATGATCATCTTATTTATGAAATGTTACATTAGGCTTCCTTTAAGTGGGTTTCCACTGAGGAAACATGATAGAACCTTCAATTTCTCCAGAGGGAAGCAAGAGATTTTAGCAGTTCTTTTAACTTTCTTATCATATCAACTACACTTTGTTCCTTGATTGTGTAGATTATTTTTCTATCCCTACTAGCATCAAATCTTAAATGAGAAACAAGTTTCCATGTAAAAAGCATGACCATAGCTGCAAAATGTACAAGCAGATGCATAACTGCTTATTTGGAGTTGAATAGGAATACCAGCACTTGCTACCCATTCTCACATTTTTGAAGAGTTGCTGTTACATATAAAAAATGAATTGCTATCTAAAAACCCCATCCACTCAGAAAAAATGTATGAATGGATTTCTGGGAGATCTATCAGCGTTTTTATGTCAAAAATTGTTATATGGAATCATTTGACTCAGAACTAAAATTAGGGTCTCTCTCCCCAGCTGGATTTCCGTTTACACTGCCTAGCCAAAAGTTCTTCAACTCCAGCTAGTAGTCAATTACTTCACGGCCTTTGAAGTATCAAGCTAGGTTGCTCAATTTGCTGACTGATAAAAAAAGGACAGCCCAGTGCGCGAAGCATCCCAGGTTCATGCAGGGTCTGGGGTAGGGCCGCACTGCCACCTACCTGTTACACAAGCATCAGTGGCTGATTCAACAGTTTTCTGACTGATACTATAACATATTTACTAAAGCTAGTTGCTATAGTTTAATGAAGTCCTGAACCTAGCCCATAGAGGATTCTCTGCTGATTATTTATCAGTTTATTTGCCTTTCTGATTATGCAAATTGCTAACTATTGTTAAGCTGTATATTTTGCACTCGCATGACTTGAATACATAATTGCAGTTAGAGTTGAAACTGGAGTGGAGGAAGGGGACACAGTAAGCATGCATTATGATCCCATGATTGCAAAGCTAGTAGTGTGGGGACAGGACCGCCTTTCAGCACTGATAAAAATGAAGGATTGCTTGTCTAAGTTTCAGGTATGATTTTTCTTTTGTGTTGGCCTGTTTTGCAGGTATTGATTCAGAATAAATAGTTTATAATGAAGAATGCTCTTAGTAATTGAGATCTAATCACTGGTCCTTTAATGAAGGTTGCAGGTTTACCCACCAATATAGACTTTATCATTAAGCTTGCCAGTCATAGGGCTTTTCAAAATGGTGAAGTAGAAACTCATTTTATTGAGCGGTACAAGGATGATCTGTTCATAGATGGTTCCAATTCAATATCAGCGGAAAAAGCTGAGAGTGCTGCCAAACATGCTGCATCCATTGTAGCTGCATGCATTTGCCAAAATGAACTTGCAACATTGAAGGATAAGGCTCCTGGTGAATACTAATATCCTGTTGTGTTTAGCAAAGGCGTGCTTTAGTCCAGACAGCTGATGCATAGTTAGTTGATCTGTTCTCTTAAACAGGAGGCCTTCATTTGTGGTATGGTAATCCTCCATTCAGAATCAATCATTTTGCTAAGCGAATGGTGGATCTTGAATGGGAGAATCAATACAGTAGTAGCAGTTCAAATCTTTTAACAGTCTCCATCACCTATTTACCAGATGGGAAATACCTAGTTGAGGTAATGATAATTTCTCTGTTTGATATAACAGAATGACTACAGTCGAGTTTGTTTTTGCCTTTAAGTTTTTCCATTTGCAGCTAAAAATCTATATCTTTAGACAGGAGAAAGCAATTCCCCTGGTTTGGAGATCCAAGTGACACAACTAAGCAACAATGACTATAGAGTTGAAGTGGATGGTCTAAGCCTGAATGTCTGCTTGGCAGCCTACTCCAAGGTAACACCTTATATTTCAGGTCCTTATCTTCAAGATGTCCTGGGCCCTGGCAAACATATTGACTGACAAGTACACAACTATCACAACTATGTTTAGGCTGAGGCTGGAGTTATTGAAATGCCTAACATTGCACAACAATCTGATCAATTATAGTACTAAATTTATGTATATTAGGTATTCTTTAAGGTTGTGAATTGTGCATTTCGCTTCAAAGAAGCATGCACTTGTCTTCTCACTTTTTGCTTCAGGCCCTATGGACTTTTTTTTTTGGGGGCTCATTCACTATTTAGAACACTGGCTTTTAACATCATTTCCAATCAAGTCTAACCAATGAAAAAGAAAAAAGAAGAGAGAAACATTAACCTTCTAGTGATCCTAGGTGTAGATTTTTTCCAGGGAGTGTGGAATGGTGCAACTTGTCCACTAAATACAATTTGGACCAAAGATAAAGGATTTGCATATCTTTAGCACATTTAGTCTTGGTTCATGAGAATTCGATGCCCCTTGATCAAGAATGCAGTGGTTGCCAAGGAAAAACCCGATCCAAATTTAGTTAGCCAAACTTCCATTTTTGCAGGATCAAATTGAGCATATTCACATCTGGCATGGCGACTCTCAACATCACTTTAAACAAAGGAAGGGCCTCGAAATCTATGATGATGACGAAACAATAGACAAATCTGCTAGGGTGGCGACATCTTATCCTTCTGGCACCGTGATTGCACCCATGGCTGGTCTAGTGGTTAAAGTATTGGTGAAGGATGGGGAGAAAGTTCAGGAGGGACAACCTGTGTTATTATTAGAAGCAATGAAGATGGAGGTGTGTATATTACAACTACAGCTTAAGATTAACATCTCCTGAGTGGCTTAATTGTTTTGGCTGGTTTTAATTTATTGCTTTTGCTTCCCTTTACATTGTCTATAAGTAGCACGTCGTGAAAGCACCAGCTAATGGTTATGTAAGAGGGCTTGAAGTCAAAGTGGGCCAATCGGTCCAAGATGGTATTAAACTCTTTGCTCTCAAGGTTAGTCTTCTCTTCTTAAGATTCATGGACTTCATTCACATTTATATTTAATAATAAATATTGCATAGAACATTTTAAACGTCGGGAACAAGCATCAGGCTGCTATGGCTTTTTTAACATTCTGGGCATCAAGCAAAAGTAGGATAACATGAATGCTAGATATTATTATATTCTCATTGATGAATAAATTTCTCAAAGAGAATTGATAACATAACAAAGTCACAGCAAGAAGTGATTTTGGGGAAGCAAAAGGGCACTTAGAGTATTCCTATATATATCCTTGATTTGCTTAGTCAAAATTTCCATGCACATGATTCTGCATGTTTAGGTGGATTGTCTACTTTGCTATATGAAGTGAGAACTTTGTTCTTAATCTTGTTGGGTATCTTTCCTTGCCAAATCACACAAATACTAAAATTCATCATGTTACTCCAGAGAAGGTCAAAATATCACTTTGAAAACTTGCAAAATTTGAGTCAACCATGCTATCTCGCTCTTTGTATCTAATCTTCTCTTCTGTTGTATTCTAACCTCCTTGGTCTTTTTCCTCTTGTTTGCCATTCTCATTATTCCTTGACACTGCTGTCTTCCATCTTTGTTTGGTGGGCCAGTACTAATCCTTTTCGTCGCTTTTTGGTTTTACTAAAAAGTGTATCTTAAGACTTCTAAAAGCCTGCAAAACATATGCATTGGTGTCATAAACTGGCCCACATTTTGGGTCAAACGTCATCTTAGCTCCTGCTTGGGCCAAATATCCTTATCTATGTTGCTCGGAAGGTGTAACGGGTGCAGATCCAGAGGTCAGATTCTTCATCACAAATTTTTTAAGATGGGGGGATGTGGATACTGATGCTGAGATACGACCAATAAATGTCTATTACAATATATATATCATATAAGAATATATTTTGATTAGTTAAAGTTTTTGAACTAAAACTAATAAAATTTAATTTCTTATAAACACGTAATATTTTATTCATAAGATATCTCGTGTAATAACAAAGTGTTCTCATATTTTATATAACTATATGTACATACATAAACCCAAAAATCAACCCAATACCCACTCAATCTATATTTCTTGGTCCATATATGTAGTTAAAGCATCCAAAGTAAGTTCACCAAATCCGTGTGGGTTCCACACCCATGCCCAAACCGTGTCGTATCAACACGGGTTTGGCAGGGATTTTGAAGGGTTTTAACAACGTAGATCCTTTTATCTAAGGAGTCTTTACTCTCTAGTGAAGAAGTATGTTTATTTGAATGGACATTCTTTCATGTTGCATCAATATCATTACTATATCAGTATATAATGGTGAAAGCATATGCTGAATTAGTTCTACTCTTTGACAGGACTGAAATATATCCTGAGGATATGACAACATCATTCTACACAACTGTATGTATGACCTTCCTATGAGGACTGTACATCCTATAGGTATAAGAATAACAACATTGAGATGTAAAATCTCTTGGAGTTCATCTTCTGTATTTCAAATACATTTACCTGTAAATGACTTTTCCAGCTCAAAATTTGTCTGGATTAGTGGTATATGATCAATGGTTGCTCATTCATTGCTAAGATATACGAGCAAATTTCTTTCTGCATTGTTCTGAAAGTTATTTGTTGGGTAATGCAAGAAAAGGCGTGCTTTACCTTGTCCTGTTTCTCATGTTCTTGTATCATTTTACCGTCAATTTGTCATTAATGATGCTTGGTTCTCCATTTTCTCTTTCATTTTGAACTCATCAGTGAAACTATTCCATGGAAGAAAACTGTGGCTCTGCTGTTTGGAGACTAAATGCTTTTAACAAACAACGTAATCAACTGTGACGCTTCTATGCAGCTTGTATGATTATTTTCCAGGCAACTATTGAATAATTTCCCTAGCAGTACACTTTTCTGTTTCATTTCTTTGATATGTTGCAATTTGAACGTTAAACTTGACAAATCTACAGGAGTATTCAAACATTGTGTGATTAGAGGGATTTTATAACTTTTAGTGAATTTAAGGATGGGAAGTTTTACATGATAATCTTTAGCTAGGTCAATTTACTTCGGACATGGTGAATTGGACATAGAAATCAATTACAGTAGTAGATAGGGGTGGCAAAATCAAGCCCAACCCGCCAACCTGACCCAACCCATTTAGGTTTGGATTGGTTATTGACCCGTCCATTAGTAAGTTCAACCCATATCAACCCATTAAAAATTGGGTTGATATGTAACTCGAATTGGATTTTGAGAAATCTTGTGAAAATATTATTAAAAAATATTTTTTTAATTTTATATGTTATACATAGTTATAATAAAGAAAAAAATAATTTTATTAGGATTTAAAAGCTTATAAAATAACAAATAAAGCTATTAAAACTTGGTAAAAATTGAGCGGATTGGATTATGACCCGTTACTAACCCATTTTGACCCAAACAAATTTGGGTTGGGTTAGATCTTGACCCGTTTATTCTCTTGATCCATTTTGACCCGCCCAAATTTAATTCAACCCGCCCAATTGCCACCCCTAGTAGTAGATATGGGGCAATTAGGACACTGCTTCCGGAAGCCCAATTTTGGGCCGGATCGTTTGCATAAGCTAAAGCAGAGTTAAGTTCACAAAATGCCCTACTTATAGGTGGTCTTGATTTTTTTTGGCTCCGCTTGAAAATTTTATGCCCATCAGACATAAATTAGCTTTGTCTATGAAGCAGAAGTTGATATTTCAAGATATTGAATCTGTTCAATTGACTACAACTTGTATCTTATAGGCAAAAGTTAGAGCAAGCCTCTTGGACAACATAGACAAAGCTTTTGTTGTCCATCGGGCATAAGTTGTGGACATAAACTAGTTTTACCTATAAGATAGAAGTTCAGGATATTTCAAGACTAGCGAACCTATTCAATTGACAACAAGTTCTGCCTTATAGGCAAAAACAAACTAATGCATGATGGGCAACAAAAGTTCTTACCAACGATTTTTTTTTGGTTAATCGTGAACAAAAATTCAAGATAAAATACTTTTAGGGACACCACACGTCATTTCCAGGAAACTTTCATCTTCTTTTTTTTTTGGGTTTATACTCGATGTCTTGTATTCACATTGAGGTCCTGACTAATCACACAATATAAGGCTTATTTAGGTAGAAATACTCTCTAATACATTTTTTTTTTTAATATTCAGGGCATAAACTCAAATTTCTAGTTAAAAGATTAAGACATCCTATCCGTTCCACCCTGACCTTAATCGGTGAAACTTCAATCTTTGACTATAATCGTTTTCGTAGCTATTGGCTTTTAGTTTTTAAGCTTTTGGAGTTGGCATCTTGGAATACTCGAAATGATGTGTGTCAAAACGGCTCTAAACCTGCCAAAAGGGTAAGTTTCTACTAGAGGTGTCAAAATGAATCCAAACATAGGTAATCCGTTCAATTCGCCCAGAATTTTAAGGGTTGAGCTCATGATAATTTGAGTTGGGTTCAATCTCAATCCATTCAAGTCTTAACCCATTTTAAGAGAATCCTCAATTGAGTCCAATTCAATCTCCAATTTTAACCCGTTTTAAGACTCTTTATTTGTATTGATGTAATGTATGTTCCTATATTGAAGGTATGAATTATTATCTATTTTATATCTTTTAGGATTTATCTATCCATTTATAACTATTTTTTTTAAAAAATCTTGAGTTGAAATTCAAATTATAGTTATAAAAGTTAAATGTCAATATGTTAAAATTATTGAGATTGAGCGGGTCAAATTGAGCGGGTCAAGACCCAACCCGCTTTTTAGCCCATTTGAGCCCAAAGTAAACTTGGACGGGTCAGGGTCCAACCCAATTTCCATTACAACCCATTTTAATATATCCAATTTCAACCCAACCCGCCCATTTGACACCCTTAGTTTCTACTTTCGTTTTCTCTTCCGTTTTAGACATTGGATCTTTATTTTGTATTTTTCTTTGTGTTTCTTTATATTATATTATTAGGGGTGGGTCTAGTTAACATCTTATAGGGTCATCAGAACCTCATAAGTATTGGCTAGGACTTTTTATGTGAAAAAAAATTCTATAAATAATAGATTCTGAACCCGATGAATAAATGAATTGTGGTAGAATTTTCAATTTGATATTATAATGTTCAAAAAGTAAACTCACTTATTTTACTATAGACTTGTAGTAATTTGTTTTGTAAATTGCTGCATTGAGAATTTCCAAAGAAATTAGAAGAACTATATAGCGTATGATTATTTTTATTTGTGATCGACGGTTGAGTGCAAGAGGTGGCAATTGGCAGTGTACGAAAATGTTATAATAACGTGCGTTAAAGCGTTATGGCTGCCAATGAAGATATCTTTCTTCTCATGAAGAGTGTGGCATTACAAACTTTCTTGGGATGACAATTGAAAAAAAAACAATTATCAATAAAATAGTAAGAAAAATTAATCTATTTATGAAATTTGACTGATTTTGGTTTATAAGCAAACACTTTGGGTGTTTATCAAAGGTATAGTTACGCTAAAAAATAATACTTATAAGTCAGGTTGATCAACTTATAAGCTTAGTCAAACACACACCCTCATTAGTATGACATTTTCAAACGTTTTAATTATCTTGGAGTTCAATATACTTTCTTCGTCCATTTTTACTTGCGCACTATACTAAAAATAAATGTTCACTTTTGCTTATTCAGTTTTAAAAAATCAAGAGATAATTTATCACTTAGTTCTCAATTTACCCTTATTACTAACTATAGTCATTTCCCAATACATTTTTCATAACATTGGATTTATTATATTTAAAGGATAATATAGTATAATTATTATTCTATTTATTGTTCTTACAGAATGTGACAAATCAATACTGAACAAATAAAAATGAACAGAGAGTAATATCCTACCTTGATTCCTTATTTTGGCCGAAGTAGAAAACTACAAATAACCAGCTAGCTTCTTTTTCTTAGTTGAGTGGCTGTCAATTTCAATTCTAAAAAAGAATTTTCAGAGCTATAATAAGGTAAACAATCTTGGTGGCTTCTAATCATGATCACAGTATTTGAAATTTCTTCTTCGTGTAGGCCAAATCAAAATTAATAATAGCCACCTATTTCCTTTTGTTATATTACACTTACACGCCAACAAAGATTTGTCCAATAACCAACAACGTTGTGATGCAGTGGTGAGACTGCTTTATCCTTAACTAGATGTTTCGTGTTTGGAACCTGTAGTGCTGTGCATGATCCATATATAGTCGAAGATACCAGACACAGAATGAAAAACCAAAAAAAAAGATGAATTAATTATAAAAATAAATATATGCTTACGAATCACCATCTTGAATATAAAATTGAAACACAAGGATAACTATAAGCAAATCAACTTAATTAACGTTTATTTAGGCTCCCATTGAGTTTGATGAAAATATTGATTATCTAATAATTGGTTGGTCTTCAATTATTAACTCAACTTCCCCCCTACACTCCCAAACAAAGAAACAACACACATAGAATAATAACTGTATTCTTTTTCCTTTTGCCAGCTGATACTATATAATTGTCACTGAATTTGCTTTATTTAAGCCACATACATTCAACTTTTGTTAATTAATTCCATTAATTAAGTAATACAACTAAAAGATAAATTTATTTTAAAGATGAAAATATGAAATGATAAAGGATGGAATTTGGGAGATTCCTCCCATTCACTACACCAAAAAGAAACATATTTAGAAAGAATAGATTTTATTTTTAACATTAATATTTGTTGTCGCAAAAATATTTAATTGTAATTGAGTTAATGCCATTGCATCCATAGTTGTTAAAGTCTTTAACAATATTTTATATAGAGTGTTAATTATAAATATTCATATTATATTATTGCCGTTATTGGCGTTAAATAATTGACGCAAAATCCTTTATTTGTTGTTATGATTGAGCCATAAATTTTGAAGTTCAAGCTTGAAACATGAAATTTTGAGTATTTTAATGTTGTGTTTGGACATTCATTATCTTGGAAAAAATAAAACTGGCTCAATAAAACTGATTTGTATTTGAAGATCAGATTTTTAAATTTTGATTAAATATCATGGCCAAATAAATATTTGAAGATAAAATTTCAAAATCTAATATAAAGTCTATGGCAAAACGCTAGCAAAGTATGAAGGAAGGTTTTGAATAAGTTTAACCAAAAATAAAAAATCAATTGGACCTTTATTTAAGAATTTGTGATTTAACGGTGCCGAGTAGAAGGATCGTCAACTTTAGGGAAAACAAGTGATCTTCGTTATTAATTATTTGATATAGTATTCAATATGTATGTATATATATTTATCCTTTACTTCATTCTTTTTTTAAATGAAGTTTCGATGTAAAGATTCATCAACCAACATATTTAACTCTATTTGTTAGAATAACTTTCATATATTGTGTCTCTGCACCTATTTTTTTTTTCTTTCTAAACCTTTGTTTGTTTTTAGAAAACAAGATTTGGCTCAAGATGGGCTTTCTCAGATTTACATGTGTGATACATGTTCCTTCTATTTCTTCAAGTAAAGCTCTTTCCATCGCAATGCCAATTATATCGACTTGACCTTTCATGAGTGGAGATAGAATAAACGTTTTACTGCTTTTTTTTAATCTAAAAAAGACGTTTTACTGTCTGTTCTTGATTCGACATACTTCCACTAATATTACAGTGTCCGAGTAAATATCGTTACTTTTTCTCGAACCATAGTACCTATTATTGGATTAGATCCTCAAATTTTTTTATTTCTCTTGAGATTTCTTGAATGTTCAATTCTACACACTTTTTTTTCGTAGGTCTACAATCATTATGTGATATGAATTTTTTTATACCTAAAACCAACAACACATATTATATTCTTTATAAAACTACCCACACACTCTACGACAGCATTGCTCAAATATTGATGATTTCACTTCCGTTGCTATAGTCAGTTATTTCATAATTAAAAAACTTGCACTGTTTTGCTTTAATAAAGTCACACACAAAAATAGAATCTCAAAGATAGCTAATAATGGGTCTTAGTATTTTGACCCACTATTTTAAATCTTTAATACAACAATTTTTACATTAAAAGATTCACATATATTTGTATTCCATTTTAACAAAAGTTCTCAATCTTTTAAGGATAAACGCTTTATGTAAAATAATTATTAATTAATTAATCAATAATATTCATGCCATAATATAAAATCTAAACGTGAAACTAAACATTTTGAGATTTTAAATTTAAATAATCTTTTTTTACCTCCTTCGTGATAAAGATGGTGAAATGTTAGCATATATATTGAATTAGCATATTTATTAGGCGTTTTCATGATATGCTCTTAATTTAAATTATTATCGACTATAAATTTTATTGGTGATCATTTCGCTTTGAATTTATCACACAAAAATTACTTTTCTATTCTGTGTCATATAAAAAGTTATCCAACTTTAAAGTTTATATTTATACTAAAAATATAACATGGCATTATAAAATAACTAATTAGCTTAATAAATTAGCCATTATAAAATAGCTAATTAGCTTAATAGAATAAATTAATTTCAGATACCTCCCAAGGCAATGATGTTTGGCATGTGAGTGAATGAATTATAGTGTTTGGGGCAGGTGCTATGATTGAGCCATCTAGGCAATCACCAAATTTCCCCTACCTTGCTAAGTATTAAAGTCATCATTAAAATATCATTTTAAAAATATTTTAATATAAAGTCATTCAATTCCATTTGAAAAAAAAAATGGATACGAAGAGCATTTCATTTCTTTTGATAAGTTCAATAAATGGATTATTTTATCGATAGTCAGCTGGACTAAAAAGAAGTACAATCCAATTCTACTAGGTAAATACATTCTAAAATAGTAATTAAAATTCAATTAGTTTGAATTTTTTAAAAGAAAAATATCAAATATTTTGTGATGGAGTAACTTGATTTCTCAATTTGGATTGTTCTCTTTCTAATTATTTTGATTGAAGATCGGGAAAAAAAGGAATTTTTTTCGGACATTCGATAAAATTAGAACGATAAAAAAATTAACAACTCTAGCTATCAATAAGCTTATAGTTAAGTTGAATTTGTTTGGATAATAAACTTTAGTCATGATACATAATCATGTTTTTTAACTTAGTTTCATATGATATTTATGTCCTCCAACTTTGAGTGTGTACAAGTAGAAATTTAAACTGGTATGAAATCAAATAAGTAGACACACATGTCCTACGTGGTAATTTGCATAAAATACACTGAAACTGATTTGTATTAATTATGTCATGTAGGATGCGTGTGTCTACTTGTTGGTGCAAGTCTTACACATGATGTGAGCTTACAACATGTATTTCAAAAGTAGTGGAAACATCATGTTCAACTTTATACCAGTTTAGATGCATATTAATGCTTAGGGAAATTTGCAGCTTAATACAATTGTGCTTGTCCTATTAATTCTTCTACCGTGAAGTATTTGATTGTTATTATTGGACATGGACAACTCAATACATAGAGTTCTCAAATTCTGGTCCTATATCATCATTCACTTGACATTGCTATTGGCATCTCTCTCTCTCTAATAACATCATATCACTTTAAATGCTTAACACACATTATTCTCTTGTGATCTAAAGTTTATTCATTAATTTTTTGTCAAATAAAAAATTACAAGACATAATCTTACTTCTCTTAAAACTTCAAAGGCAACAAAGGGAGAACTAGTAATCCAAGTTATTAATTGGTTATGATATTGTTTGGATTGACTTGTTTTAAGTATTTTAAAGTCAAAATATTTTTAAAGAATGTTTTTTTTTGGTAACTAGTATTTATATTAATTACCAGTATCAAACATTACAAATCAAGCAGCTATCACAGCATGCTTATTTCTCAGAATTGACTCTCTTCAAACTAAAGCTCTAATTCCTATAGCTCATAATGTAAATTCATTGAGTACATTTTGTATACTGGGCTGAGATCTAATAATAGTAACATAAGCTATCTCTTTGGCCACACTTTCTACTGTTCTATTCTTCTCCACAAAGATTTTATTATTTCTCTCAATCCATATTCCCTACATACATTCCGCCATGATAATCTTGAAGATTTGAGCTGTGATAGCCTTTCCTTTTGCATGTTGTATACTCTAATGCATAAAATGGTCCCAATTTGTAGGCAGAGTGTCAAGCTGATGAGCCCATGTTAGCAATCTGCTCCATAGACAGATGGAAAACTGACATTTGATGGCCAAGTACTCTATGGTTTCTTCCTAATTTTGGCATAGGATACACGTTTAGGTAGTACTACCCTCATTTAGTTAGCCTATCTGCAGTTGGTAGCTTCTTGTGAAGCATGAGCCTCATGGTGAAGTAAGCTTTCGGCCTCGCACCATTTTTGAACATAAGACATTTCCAATCTACTATCTATTGCTCCCCAATCAAGGACAAATAAATTTGCCTTATCATACTTCCTCTTTTGCTCCTTGGCTGCTGTATACATGCTTGGCACTCATAATTTTTCTGATCATCCAACTGGCTTGTTTAGGCTCAGGCCATGGGTTTTGTCCCTTTATGTAGAAGTTATGGATCCATTTAATCCATAATTTGTCTTCCTTGTGAACTAGGTCCCAACTTAGCTTGGCCACTGCTACCTTGTTCCACATTTGCATATTCATTAGCCCCATGCCTCCCACTGATTTAGGACTGCATACTCTATCCCAAGCAACAAGAGCTTTTTTAGTAATATGTCCCACACCAAACCATAAGTAGCTCCTACACAACCCCTCAATCAACTTGATAATCTTTGCAGGAATAATAAATAGTTGTGCCCAATATAATTGGACCCCAAACAAGACAGTTTGAACTAGTTGTGCTCTCCCTGCATATGACAGTTTCCTTGATGTCCATGAATTGATCTTTGCCATGATTTTTCCAATGAGAGGGTACCACTGGAGTACTGATAGCTTCTTTGTGGACAAAGGGATCCCTAGGTACTTAAAAGGTAGCTCCCCCACTGAGTATCCAAATTGTTGGATAATTTGTTGCCTGTCACCTGGTGCCACCCCTTCAAAATAAATGGAGCTCTTATTAAGATTAGCTTGCAATCCTGAAGCTTGTGAGAATATAGAGAAGCACTGTTGGAGGGCCTTGATGGATTCCAGATTTCCTTTAGAGAAAATTAGTGGATCATTTGCAAAGCATAAATGGGTAATGCCCAATTTAGAGCATTTTGGGTGGAACTTAAAAGTTTTCATATCCTTGAGTCCATTGAGAGATCTTCTGAGGTATTCAATAGCTATAGCAAATAGAAAAGGTGACATTGGATCACCCTGTCCGAGTCATGTCTGAGTCCTTTAGCAGCTGGAAAAGACTTAGAGGTCTGTCCATTCACAACAATAGCATAGCTAACCGTTTTCACACATGCCATTGTCTATTGAGTGAACAAATGAGGGAAAGCTAGTTCAATCATCTCCTGTTCTAGATAGGTCCATTCCACTGAATCATATGCTTTTTGGAGGTCAACCTTCAACATACTCCTAGGAGAAATATTCTTCCTAGGGTAGGCCTTCACCAATTCATGAGATAATACTATGTTATCAGAGATTTTCCTCCCTGGAATGAATCTTGCTTGGCTATCACAAATGACAGTATGTATCACATCATGTAGTCTATTTGCCAAAACTTTTGAGATGATTTTATACAAGACAGTGCAGCATGCAATAGCTCTATATTCCTTGATAGTTTTTGGGCTTTGTACTTTTGGGACAAGGGTTACTAAAGTATAGTTGACAGGTTTGTTCATCTTTCCAGTGAAGAAAAAACTCTGAACTGCATCAATAATATCATGCTTTATAGTCTTCCATGTATGTTTAAAAAAGAAAGCATTGTACCCATCTATACCTGGTGCCTTGTCATTTCCAATGGCTTGCAATCCTGGATAGATCTCTTCTTTAGTTATCTCAGGACAAAGGCGAATTTTTTGTTGTCGAGACAACCTCGGGCCTCTTCTCATTATCTGAACATCTATGGCTGGCAAAGTATCTGCTGATGTCCCCATAAGGCCTTTGTAGAACTGCACAAATTCTGTTTGGATTGCTGTTGGTTCATACAACATCTGTCTAGAAAGGGAAGTGCTACTCCTGATTTGCTTCTTTTGGATTATCTTTTTTATGACAACACTGAAGTATTTGTTATTAGCATCTCCAAGTTGAATCCATTTAGACCTTGATTTCTGCTTTAAAACACTTTCTTCTATCATAGACCTTTTTTCAAACTTCATCAAAGTCTCTTTCTCTTGGTCTATCAGTTCATCAGTAGCTTGGCTATGTATATGATCTTGTATTTTTTTGGCTCATCCTTGCCTTCTCAATCTGCTGACTGATAATTTTGAACACCTTATTATTTAGCTACCTTAGAATAGGTTGAAGGGCCTTCAGTTTGGACCAGACCTTCTTCATGCGATCAGTACCATATTCCTTCTGCCATATATTCTCTACTAGACCCATAAATGATGCATGTTCAGTCCATGTATTGAAGAACTTAAAATTCACTTTTGAGCAATTCTGAGGTGCTTGCCGTGTAAGCTGCATAGGACAATGATCAAATATGCCTGGGTTTCCATACTCTGTAATAACATGGCGCCATTGCTCCATCCATTCATAGTTTCCAAATACTCTATCAATTCTGCTTGATATTCTATCTTTGCCATGTTGTTTGTTAGTCCAAGAGTAATAATCACCTTGCCATTGTAGTTCTGTAACTCCAATATTTTGGACACATTCTGTAAAGTCTTTCACATCATTAATGCTAACTAAGGCTCCTGCTAGTCTGTCCTGTGGGGAGAGTAGGGCATTAAAGTCACCAGCTATGATCCAAGGTTGAGCAATCCCCTGTGCTAGTGTGTTCAACTCCTGCCAAAGACTCTTTCTCTTTTCAATAGTATTAAAACCATAGATCATAGTAAGTATCATCTGTTGGCCTTTGATTCTATCCTCGATAAGGCAATGTAACACTTGTGCAATACTACTTATTACATTAACCGCACACCAGTTTTCATCCCATACCACCCAAATTCTACCATTAGGGGTTGCATTATAGTTATTTATTATTTTCCATCCTGGTGCTATCCCCCTGATAGTAGCTTTCATGTTGTGCTCTTTAACTCTTGTTTCAATAAGGCCAGCAATGCTTGTTTTATTAGTCTGGAGATAATTTTTAAGCACTTTCTGCTTATATCTTTTATTCACTCCTCTCAGGTTCCAAAACACCCACTTCATTAGCATGTTCTTGGGGCTCCACCTCTATCCACAGGCAGTGAAGCCAATTTACTATGCATAAGACTCTCAAATCCATTCCTAGTAGGTATAGTTGCCAACATAGGGAAATTCGTAAGGTTGAATTCCAGTCTGGTACCTCCTGCATTTGGTCTTAGATTGAGTTGTCTTATTTCTCCTAGTGAGTGTTTATCATATTCTATCTCCTTTTTTTGCCCCTCAGCCTTAGGTGTAGTCTGGTGCCTCATCACTGGTAATAAAACTTTCTCACTAGGTTGCTCTTCCGGTTGAATTTTCCCTTTGTATTGCCATATATGAGTTACATTTTTCCCTGGTCTTTTTTTCCTTGGAGGTTCCTCTTTAGTGGTGAGGGGATGGCATTGATGGCCAATCTTCTGGCACTTATCACAGTACTGGGGTCTCCACTCAAGTACTACTTGTTGTGTAAATGTACCTCTAGTTGGATCCATGACTGTTATTTGCTGGGGAATTGCCTTAGTAACATTCACTTCAATAAGCATTCGAGCGTAAGAGATTCTAGTCTGCTTTGTGGTACACTCATCAGCAAAATAAAAGTACTCCTATCGCACTGGCTATTCTGCTTAGGGATCCCATACCCTAGCAGTTAAGTGGAAGCTTGGGGAAGGTCACCCACAAGGGGATTTCTGCTAAAAATTCACTTCCGAAATCGAAATTAGAGCACCATTGTTTCAGAATGATAGGTCTGTTGTTGATGGAATAAGGGTCAGTATACAATATCTCCTTCATATCACTAAGTGACTGGAACTTCATTATGTAATACCCTTATTCATGTAGGTAGACATTAGGTTTGGCCACCGTCGTCCAGTTCATAGTTATATACCTATTCATAATGTTATACCCAGGGCACTCCCAATTACATAAACAATAAATGCATATTTCCATTTTTCCTCTCCAGTTTGGACATCTTTCTCCTCAAGATGTACCATAGTTTATCCATCAACAATTTGTGGAGAAAAGTAGGTTAGATTCATACCATTATGAGCTGCTCGATTGTTCCTGAACATATTGGTCCAAGGCACCATATTCTCAGCTTCACTAATCTTTCCCTTCCCTTTAGCTTGGCTTATGTCTTCAGAATTTCTCTCTGTTTCAGCATCAGTAACTAAGTTCTCCTCTTCCGCTACAGTATTAACTGTTTTCACTGTTCTATTGCTTCCCTCTTCCTTATCATCTTGGCAATGTTCTGGATCTGGATTCCTTTGTAGATCTGTAATGGTTGGTGGAGTTTCTCTCAGACTTAGCCTCCAAACCACTTCATTCCTCAGCGATGTCTCTCCTACTGTGATTTCCTCTTCATTTATTGGGAGGGTTTTGGGTTGTGCTTGGTCATCAGCTTCTTCTCCTCCCACTCGAGTTCCTACCGAGCTTCCTATTGTCATCAATGGAATTTTCCGGCCACGTCCCCGTCCTCTACCTCTTCCCCTCGCCATAGCTATCTCCTCTGCGCACGTTAAACTATCATGCGCCGAGAGCTTCTAGAGAGAAAAAAATTACATCAATTTTTTTTCTAAATTGATATTTTTTTAAAGAATGTTTGAATAAGTTAAAAAGTGCTTATAACCACTTTATTTTTATAAGCTAATCAAATGATAAAAATAAGCCAAAAATCAAAAGTCAATCCAAGCAAATTCTGAGTTGGGCGAATTAGTTTATGACCCACTATTTAACTCAATTTCGATTCTTGATCCAAATAAATTTTAGGACATGAGTTTTAACCTGTTTATTTACTTGATCTATTTTAATCAGTCCAAACTTGACTTAGCCTGTCCATTTACCACATCTATCAACAAACACATATTTCAATGACTATATTTCAACATAACACTATATACCAAGCTAATTACTCTCTAAGCAAATATGTCATTTTCCAAGATATTTTGATGATAACTCAATTAAATAGAGATGAATAATTGAAGGGCTCAATTTAAAAAGTTATTTCCAACATGAAATATAAATTTGGTCTTATCATAATTAATAAATCTAGAATATTAATGATAAAACTAGACTATAAATTAAAAGCTCGAACGAATAATATATATCGTAAAAAATTAAATTATTATATAAACATACACACACATATATATATATATATGAATAATTGTAATTTTCAAAAAGTATTTATATATAATTGATTAGTAACCTTCTTTTGTTGCATAAAACAAAAATTACAATAAAATTATATCAGTTTTGAAAATTAAAAACTAAAATCAAACTAAAAGAATATATCATCCACATATATCTTTGAGTTTATTTTTTTTCTAGATTCGCTTTTAACAATGCATTTAAAAGGACATATCTTAGTGTATTGCACTTTGAGATGCTTCAACAAACTCAAATTTTTTTTGGTTTCCCACCCGGTGTCTGGTACCCATATTGGAGTTCGACTAAATTCGGATTCGCGCCGAAAAGTCCCACATTGAAGGTAAAGCGCTTCTTAACAAAGGCGACTCCGTACCCAAGGGGACAAATTCAAATTTATTACCAGTATTCCCTCTTTTTCTTATCCACACTAGATTTTATATTTTTCTCAAGAAATAAAATTGAAGTTCATATTTTACTATAATATTTATCATTATTCTAATTCTCAAAAGTCTTGATAATAATTTGGAGAATGAGCGGTCAATTTTTAAAATAAATTATTATTTTAATATATTAAAATAATTTTTTTATTTTTATTAATAGATCATTGGAGAATTTGATTTAACAAAGAAGCAATGATGTAGACATGTGCTCGAATGATTTATTTATGGGTAGGACAATTTCCTCAATGGGTTAAAAAATGATTGACCCAATCTAGGTAATCACCTAATTAATTCTCTCTACCTTTCTATTAAACTCATCATAACCAATTTTAAATTATATAAATAAGCTATTTAGTTTTATTAAAAATATACATTTTAAAATATTAATAACAATTTATTTATATAAATTTTAAAAGAAAAAAGTTATCAAATACTTTGTGATGGAGTATTTGATTTCTCAAACTGAATTGCTTTCTCCTTCTATTTTTAATTGAAGATTAAGTAGAAGGGAAGTTTTTTTTCATCCAGATATTTGATAAACTAGTTAAGCGTACATTCTTTATTTGTGTATTACATTAATAATAAATGTACATAGAAAGAGTAAATTATCGTATGTATGTTATATTATTAAGTGTAGTTTTTTTTAAAAATAAAGTAAAATTAGATAAAAATGTGCTTAAAGATATGTTCATTTTTAATTTTACGTATATTTTTCTTCGAGATTAAAAGTTCTAAAATCTTGGAATTAGAACTGACATTAACTTATATTGGTAGTTTGTGTAATGAAAATAAAGTGAAAAATAAACTTTGATAAAATTAATTTCACATTCCTCTCTTGAAAAAATAGACACAACACATTGTCATTCATTTTATTATGTCAAATTTTTTTTATGGCAACTAATATCCCCAGTAGCCTATTTATTGGATCCTGATAGGTGTCATCATGTCACCATTTTAATTTTATTTACCTGCAATAAATTTATTAGGTTAAGTTGAATTTATTTGAATAATAGACTTTATGGTCTGTAAAATTTGTTTTTGAGACATAACACAACAGTATGCTTATCTTTATTCCATCTTGAATTATTTGATTCTTGTTGAAATGGACAACTCAAGACATATAGTTGCGTAATTCTTGTCCCATATCATCATTCACTTGACAATGCACAAGAGGCAACTTGAAAAGTAAAGCACCAACAAATTTTGCAGTATAGCAATGAATAAGATTTCTTCCATTTTAATCAGGAGTGGCTCCATCTAATAATAGGGATTGTTCGAATGATAAACATCACCATTTATCTCCGACTTTAATATTGTGGGTTCAAGCAGTGACAGATTTAGAATTTTCATTAAGGAAGTTAGAAAAATAAAAATAAAGTTCATAGAGATTGTACTTGCAACCTAAAAGTAAATTTTAAACCCCTAAATCACCCGCATAGCCCTTAATTGGGTAAAGTGATATAGGATACGTAGGTTGACAAGTCAACCTCTAGTCTTGTATTCAAGGGAATCAAATAAAAAAATTACCGTATACATACGATATAATTTTTTATCGAATGGATTCGGATGAACATCCTGACACACCTCTAGATCCACCTCTGAATTCGAGTCACTAAAAAAGCGAAACAGATGCAAGCGTCTAGAGACAGAGGCAGCTCAACAGAATATGTGACCTAAAGCCAAATCTAGAAAAAGGTCTAAAAAAATTTCACTCATCTTATTTTATATGTTTTAGTTTGACTCGGCATGACGTTTCGGATATATAAAAAAACTTTTAATATAATTGTCTAAAATTAAAAGTGTGTATAACAAAAAATTAAAAAAAATTGAATCGAATATGATATTTATTTAGAAAAATTTTAATTTTTTATATATATATATATAGTGAATTTGGAGCCTTAAAAAATCTTGAGGGCCTAAAGCAAGTGCTTTACTTGCTTTAGGCTTCAGCTGGCCGTACCTAGAGAGGAGTAAAGAAAAAGAATAACTTCCATCTTAAATGAACGTTACATGGTGTAAACTCAATCTAATCATAGTCCAATATTAATATCAAATACCGAATGAAACTAAATTTAAAAAAAGCTTGAAAAATAAGAGAAAAGTAAAAGAATTGGCATGATAAACGTGGACCATATATAGAAATGAAGAAAGAATTAATATTGCATGTGTTGTGACGATTGTAAGAGCCGTAGATACCGTTGCCACCGCCCCACTTTCTTTTTAAAAGCTTACCAACCAACCTGTATATCTATTTTACTTTATTTATTTTATTTTACACCTAAGCCACATTTTGTCACCATCCATGGAGTGTGTAGATGCTGACTAATATTTACTCATTTATGATATTTTAAAGTTATGCATTTTTAATATTTTTTTATTTCTCATCTGGTGTTTGATATCTATATTAGAGCTCAATTAAATTTGAATTCACGCCTAAAAAAATTCTACATTTGGAGATAAAGCGTTCTTTAATAAAATTGACTTTGTACCCAAAAAAATTCGAATTCAAAACATCTAATTAAAGATGAAAGAGTATTGATCAGTACTTTATATAATCAGATCATTCAAAAGATAGTGATAAATAATATTAAATAAATAAATAAATTTGATTGATAATTTTAAGTTATCTATTATTCGCTTCGCTCCAAAATAGGACACACTCCTTAGAGAAATTACACAATCCTAGAAAATAAAGGGTGCTTTATTAATTTATCCCTAATTAAAGAAAAATTAATTAATGATTTTTGGTTAGGTAAATAAGGATAATTTAAAAAGGATAAAGATTAATTTCTTCTTGAAATTCTAAAATATCACTAATTTTGAAACGAAAGGAAAAATAAATAAATAAAATTGTATTGATACTCATAACTAAAATAATATTATACGGGTACTACATTAAATCTCTATTTTAAAGAAAGGTATATTTTATCATTTTTCAACGATAAAGGTATATTTTATCATTTTTCAACGATGCATTAAATTTTTTAGCATAATTTATTAGTACAACGTTAGCATTTTACTAACGCAACCTTTCTTTCTTCTGTGACTTTCGTATTAACGTTATAAGTTGGGACCATTTCTTTTTATTTCCGTTTAAGAAAAATTGGAAAGAAGAGGAATTGGGCAAGTCAGAAGTTCTGTATAGTTTTTGCCTAATATATAAATATGTCTTTTAATTTGATTTTAGTCTAAATTTATATCCTTTATATGCATAAATTGATATTTAAATTTGTGTAAAATTAATCAAGTTGATATACACATTATACGTGACATAATATACGTAGAACACGAATATGCAAATTACTACATAGAGGAAGTCAAGTATAACCGCATATATCTACTCATTCATTTTATATTAAAAGTCGAAAAACATAAATATCATATAAAAGCGAAACATAAAATTGGACGGACGTTACTCCTAACTGCGCCAACTTTTTGTCTCTTTCTTGTCCTTTTTACCCTTGCTTTTCTGTTCTTCTTCTCCTACTATTACACACTTTTAGCTCCTCCTACGACAATAGGTATAATCACAGCGAAGCGTATCAAAGAGTCAAAATTTTTTTTCCAGAGAGATCTAACTGCAAAAATGGGTTGATTCAGAAAAACCCAAATCAAGTAATTAAGGAGTTGTTGTTCACTTTTACACCTGCTAATCCTAATTTTGATTTCATTTTCTTGGTAATTTGGTTTTCCTCCATGATCATCTCAGTTGTTTTTTTGTTGCTAAAATCTGTTCAGTTCAAGTTTTTATTGACTTTTAGGCAACCCCTTTATGGATTTCTAGTTAATTCTTGTTTAATCTATGGTTTTTGACTTTTGCTTCTGAATTAAGGAACCTAGTTTTGCCCCCGTTTGTTTGATTCAGTGATCTGCAGAGTTTGCTATGTTTTTCATGTTAGAAGAGACCCTTTTGATTTGATTACAGATTTTTGTGTTCAAATTTTTGTTGGACAACTCTAAAATTTTCATTTTGAACTGTGTTGTTTTGTTCCTTATTCTTTTTTTGTTCTTGCTGTTATCTACAGGGACTAATAGAACAAGACTTATAAAATTCATCACTGAGCATTGAGTTGGGTGTCTCAAAGTTCTAGTATATTTGTTTTCGAAAGCCATATTTTTTTTGCCTGGCTTACATTTGCTGAGTTTGGAGGGAATTTGAGGAGAAATCTGTGTAATTTGTAATATAAACTTGGGAAGATGGCAGCTTTGTCGCATCAAGATTCTCGACGTATGTACTCTTGGTGGTGGGATAGTCATATCAGCCCCAAAAACTCAAGATGGCTTCAGGAGAATCTCACAGGTACTGCTGTTTTCTTTCTTTGGTTGTGTACAACTCCTTCATTGTTTGCTTATGCTAGAGTTTTCTTATGAGAAATCTTGGTTGTCATCAATGGAAGAGTTAATTATTCTAGCTTGACCTTCGTTTCCTTTTAACGAGAGCGTACTTAGCGTGAAGCATTGATTTCCTGCCCATGTCCCATATGAATTCATCATTGTCTAAATTGTTGTGGAAATGATTGAGGAGAGCTCTTGGTGAGTTAGATCAGATATAGTACTCCTTTTTTTTATGGAAGTTTGCGTGATCTCCATCAGATTACAGAAATGGTAACATTATGTTACCAGTAAATGAAGACTTGCATAAATAGTGGCATCTGTTATTCACAAAGTGGAGTTGTTGTTTGATTCTTAACATGCTCTTGATTTCCTTAAAACCTCAATGATTTTGTGCATTTCAGTTTATACATTTTGAACATTACATTTCTTGAAATGATTCAGCAACCATGAAAATGTGGATTCTCTTTTTCCTCTTAAGTAATTCTTTCTTATATGGTGTTTCTGAATTACTACTAATACAATTTGATGTTCACTTTGCTAGATATGGATGCCAAGGTTAAAGGAATGATAAAACTCATAAATGAAGATGCTGATTCTTTTGCAAGGAGAGCAGAGATGTACTATAAGAAACGTCCAGAGTTAATGAAATTTGTAGAAGAATTCTATAGAGCATACCGTGCATTGGCTGAAAGATATGATCACGCAACCGGTGTGATCCGGCATGCCCACCGGACCATGACAGATTTAGGACTTGGAGACGATTCACCTGCTGGTTCTGATCCTCAAACACCGGAGCTAGCCCCAATGCTTAGTCTTTTTGACCTTGAAGAGCTACAGAAAGATTCTATTGGAGTCGCTGCATCTAATACTCATGATCTCAAGAGCAATGGAGGATTCACAGATGAGTCACACTCACTGATGAAAAGAAAAGTATTCAAGCAGCGCAATAATTTGTTTGGATCTGGAGACCAGGGAAGGTTTGCTGACGGAAGGGTTAGGAAGGGTCTGAATTTTAGTGCGGCTGACGAGAAAGTAGTGCAGACCAATGAGAGCAACAGTCTCCAAACTAGAGCACTTCCAGATTCAGAGTGCATGGTTGAGTCTGAGGAGATTCTGAAGTTAAAGAAAGCACTTGCCCAAGTGGAAGCTGAGAAAGAAGCAGGCCTTATCCAGTACCAACAGACATTGGAGAAATTATCTCACCTGGAGTCAGAAGTGTCTCGTGCCAGAGAAGATTCCCGGGGATTTGGTGAACGAGCAAGCAAAGCTGAAGTTGAAGCTCAGACCTTAAGGGATGCACTTTCTGCATTTGGAGCTGAAAAGGAAGCTAATCTTAAGCAGTATCAGAAGTCCTTAGACATGATTTCTGAGTTGGAGAATACTGTGTATCATGCTCAAGAGAACTCTGTTGCAGTTGGTGAAAGAGCTAGCCAGGCTGAACTTGAAGCCCAAACTTTAAGAGAAGATCTTGCAAATGTAGCAGCTGAAAAAGATGAAGCTCTTAAGCAGTACATGCAATCTCTTGAGATGATAGCAAATCTGGAGAACAAATTGCAGTGTGCTGAAGAAGATGCCAAAAAATTAACTGAGAGAGCTGAAAAAGCAGAAAATGAGATTGAATTTCTCAAACAAGAAATCCTAAAATTCACTGGGGAGAAAGAAGCTGCAGCTCTGCAGCTCCAGCAATGCTTGGAAACCATCTCCACTCTAGAGCATAAGCTTTCTTGTGCCAAAGAGGAGGCCCAAAGGTTGAATGCAGAGATCAATAATGGAGTGGCCAAGTTAGAAGATGCAGAAGAGCGCTGCCTTTTGTTAGAAAAATCCAATAAATCTCTTCATTCTGAGCTGGAATCTCTGACACTGAAGATGGGTGTGCAAAATCAAGAGCTTACAGAAAAGCAGAAGGAACTGGGAACGTTGTGGACTTGTGTACAAGAAGAACGTTTGCGTTTTGTTGAGGCTGAAACTGCTTTCCAAACTCTGCAGCATCTTCATGCCAAAGCTCAGGAAGAAATGATGGCTCTTGCTTCAGAGCTTCAGAATCGTTTACAGGTGTTGAAGGACTTAGAAATGCATAATCAAACATTGATGGGTGAAGTCCAGAAGGTTAAAGAGGAGAACAAGAGCCTCGGTGAAATAAATGTATCTTCAGCTATATCCAGGAGGGATATGCAAAATGAGATATCCAGCTTAAGTGAAGCGAAGGGGAAACTCGAGCTAGAGGTTGAGCTTCGAATGGACCAAAGAAATGCTCTTCAGCAAGAAATCTACTGCCTTAAGGAAGAACTTAATGATCATAACAAGAAACTATTATCTATTGTGACACAGGTGCAGGCAGTGGGCCTTGATCCAGAATGCTTTGAATCATCTGTGAAGGAGCTGCAGCATGAAAAGTCAAATCTTGGAGAAACCTGTGAGAGGGAAAGAAGTGAAAAAGTAGCTCTTCTGGAGAAGCTACAAGTGTTTGAAGAGCTTCTTGAGAAAAACTCCATTCTGGAAAACTCACTGTCAGATTTGAGTGCTGAACTAGAAGCTGTGAGAGGCAGTTTAAAAGCACTAGAAGACTCTTGTCAATCTCTTCTACAGGAGAAATCTGCACTACTCAATGATAAAGTTACTTTAACTAGTGAGCTACAGGTAACAATTGAGAATCTGGAAGAAGTCTCAGCTAAGAATACTGTTCTGGAAAATTCCCTTTCTGATGCTCATGCGGAACTTCAAAGCTTAAAGGTAAAATCAAAGAGCTTAGAGGAATCATGTGAAGTACTAGTCAAAGAGAAAGCAGATCTTGGTCGTGAAAAGGAAAATCTATTTTCTCAGTTGCAAGCTGCACAAATTGCACTGCATGATCTGGAGGGAAAGTATTCAGGACTGGAACAAAGACATTCAACCTTGGAGAAAGAGAAGGAATTGACACTTCGTGCATTTGAAGAGCTGAGGGTTTCTTTGGATGCAAAAAACTTTGAACATGACAGTTTTGTCCACACAACTGGGGTACGGTTGGCTGGCATGGAATCAGAAATGCATGTTTTGCAGGAAGAATGTCAATTAAGAAAGCAAGATTTTGATAAGCTCCTAGAAAAAGCTATTGAGTCTGACATTCTCAACTTCACCTTACAGACATCTTCCCAAGATCTTGAAGGAAAGGGCTCTTCTTTGCTGGGTGAGTATCAGAAGCTTTTTGAAGCATCTACATTTTCTAAAACTTTGATTTCTGATTTAAAGCAGAAGAATGCTGAACAAAAAATGGAAATGACATCCTTGTTTGATCAAGTTAGTATTCTGAGAAACGGGATATTCAAGTTGCTGAAGGCTCTTGATATTGTTCCAAACCATGCATGTCAGGACAGGAAAGACCAAGTACATCTTGACCATATTTTTCATAGAGTTGAAGTTTCTAAAGAATCCTTCTACAAAACTGAGGAAGAAAATCATTGGAGGGCTATTCAGATGAATGTTCTTGTCACATTGCTGGAGCAAATAAAACTAGAGGTGGAGGCTCTTGATGCTGAAAAAACAATTATTAGCCAGGAGTCGAATTTCAAATCGGAGCAATTATTGGCGTTGCAGAGTGAAGCCGCTGCACTCAAGGAGGTTAGTGAAGAACTGAAATTGAAAATAATAGAGAGAGGTCATAGAGGGGAACTTCTTGAAATTGAAAATTGTAACCTGGCAAAAGCATTGCAGTTGGCAGAAGATGAGTTGAAGACTGTTAAAAGTATGATGGATCAGCTCAATTTTCAAGTAGTTGCTGGCAAAACTCTGATGTCTGAGAAGGACACTGAGCTTCAGGGAATGGAACAGAAGCTTTATCTTACTGAAACTGAGAAAGCTGTGTTGCATCAAATTTTGATGAGTGAAGTCGCTGCACTCAAAGAGGGTAGTGAAGAACTGAAATTGAAAATAAGGGAGAAAGATCGCAGAGGGGAACTGCTAGAAAGTGAAAATCGTGACCTAGCAAAAGCATTGCAGTTGGCAGAGGATGAGTTGAAGACTCTTCAAAGTATGACGGATCAGCTCAATCTTCAAGTAAATGTTGGCAAAAATCTGTTGTCTGAGAAGGACACTGAGCTTCAGGGAATGGAACAGAAGCTTTATCTTACAGAAACTGAGAAAGCTGTGTTACATCAAATTTTGATGAGTGAAGTCGCTGCACTCAAAGAGGGTAGTGAAGAACTGAAATTGAAAATAAGGGAGAAAGATCACAGAGGGGAACTGCTAGAAATTGAAAATTGTAACCTGGCAAAAGCATTGCAGTTGGCAGAAGATGAGTTGAAGACTGTTAAAAGTATGACGGATCAGCTCAATCTTCAAGTAAATGTTGGCAAAAATCTGTTGTCTGAGAAGGACACTGAGCTTCAGGGAATGGAACAAAAGCTTTATCTTACTGAAACTGAGAAAGCTGTATTGCATCAAATTTTGAAGAACTTCAGCAGAGAGCTTATTGGGAGTAAAATAATTATGGAGGACCAAGAAAAGAAGATCCTAAAGTTGTGTGCTGACGGTAACCAACTGCGCACAGAAAACGTGCACCTTTTTGAGTCCAGTCACTTATTGCAGGATGGGCTTCAGCAATCGCGTGGTGAGCTTGAAAAGCTAAAGATGCAAGAGGAAGCCTTGCACTCTGAGCTCCAGAAGCAATTGAATGAGATTGAGACATGGAAGGTAGAGATTGATGTGCTTTTAGGCGAGTTGCAGGTCTCGATGTTCTACCATATCCTTGACGAGCAGAAGATTCATGAGCTTGCAGAAGCATGTCAAATCTTTGATGTCCAAATCACTTCCAAGGATAAGGACATTAAACTTCTGAAAGAAAAAGTGAGCACTTTGGGTACTGAAAATGAAGACCTAAACACTCAGTTAACTGCATATGGACCTACAATCTTCTCTTTGAGCCAGTGCATATCATCCCTAGAGAAGCACTCCTATTTGCATGGGAAACCCAAAAAGCCTGATAATGAAGACACAAAGGTAACTGCTTCTACACTAATGGTCCCCTGCTTGGCTTCTTTTAGCTGGAGACTAAAATAAATAATATCATATTAGAAAGCTTCTGGAATTAATCGTCTGTTAAAATGCTAATTGGCTACTGATATGTGATGTGTATAATGAATGTGTGTCTGTATATGTATGTGTTAATATTATATGCCACAAGTTGTTCCTCAATTGTAGAAAGATATATTCTCAATTGTATTGTGTGAATTTATTTCAAACTGTTGTATCATCTTTTATCCTCCATCCGTGTGGTAAGTTGCAATGGTACTTCGTCACCAGGGCCCAGGTGTTTTTTTCCATCTTTCATTTTCTTCCTAAATCATGTTGCATCCTGTCTAGGTTGCCTTAGATTACTTTCTTTAAGCAGTCTTAGGTTTGTTGATTTCAGACATCGTGCTTTTAACAATGATGTGAACACATCTTAAGAGCCTGCTGATTTTCATACACATTAACTAATATGTGATGGACCTTGATATTTGGCATAGACAATATGATGATCAGAATTAGTTCTTTTTTCCTAGGATTTAGTGACAAGAAGCTTGATTTCCCCAAGTGATGCCAAATCTCATAGTGTAGGGTAAAAATACCAGACACATTGTAAACATTTGTGTTCAAAAGTGGACCCATGCATGATGCTCCTGCGATATGAAATTTAGAGAAATTAGATTAATGCAGACTTAGCATTCCATTCTGAAGGTTATTTTGAAGAATTTAGACCTTATCAATTTGTAGAAATCAAGGTTTCTTTTTTCCTTGTATATGTGAGATAAAGATTATCATCTTGGCTTATTTTCAGGACATTGTAGTAGCTCATCCAGATGACAGCACTCATTTGAAAGACAATGAAAATACTGTGGCAACCGATGCATTTTCTGATCTGCATGGATTGGAAATAAGGCTTCGAACTGTTGAGAAGGCATTGGTTGAAATGGAGCAGCTTGCGGTGAAGGAAAATGTCAACATGCATAGCAAACTACAGGCTGCAATGCAACAGATTGAGGAGTTAAAGTCGGAGAGAAGAAGAAACTCAGCACCTAAATCTGAAATCTTTGAGGCAGAAAACGGTATCCTCACCAAGGACATCATGCTTGACTATGTATCCGAGTGTTCATCCTATAGAAATGGCAGGAGAGAGCAGGCTGAGTCGAATAATCTAGTTTTTGACCTATGGGATACTACCATTCCTAAAGCTGGTAAAGCAAAGTTGGATGATACTCCAAATGCTGAAAGTGATATTGATTTCCATAAACGTGTCATATCAGTGAAGAAAAAGTGTCAACGTCCTGCCTCAGATGTGCTAGGTGAGAAGTATTCGGGTGAGGGCAAACTGAACATCTCAAAGAGATCAACAGAGTCCATTCAAGAGGGAAACAAGAGGAAGGTCTTACAGAGGCTTGATTCTGATGTGCAGAAATTAACTAACCTTCAGATCACAGTACTAGACTTAAAGAGGGAACTTGAGATTACTGAGAAGGGAAAAAGGGGTAAAGCTGTTACTGAATTAGACACTCTCAAAGGACAGCTAAATGAAGCTGAGGCTGCTATTCACAAGTTATTTGATCTTACTGGTAAGTTGATGAAGAACATGGATGACAGCTTTGGTTCTGCTGATATGAAATCTGCACTGGAGTCTGAAGAGATTGGAAATGTTAGTAGGAGGAGATATTCAGAACAGGCACGGAGAATATCCGAGAAAATTGGGCGGCTGCAATTAGAAGTTCAGAAGCTGCAGTTTGTTTTACTGAAACTCAACGACGAAAGCAAAGGAAATAGTAGGGTCCCAGAGACAAAAAGAAGGGTTCTACTGCGAGATTATCTTTATGGCGGAGTTAGGAAAAGCAACAAGCAGCGAAAGAAAGCACCATTTTGTTCATGCATCCAGCCTCCAACTCAGGGAGATTGAAGTTTTAACTGAGGTGTGCAGTTTACATATCTTAGTTAACTAGTTTATAGTTAATTTTTCACTTGTGTCCATATTACTTTTATAGTTTTGGTATGAATATATTCAGAACCTTAGCCTCTTGGAGAGAATTTGTTATATATTCGCGCCCAGCTAAAAGATGCAGCCTTTTTATTTACGGACGTTTTCTTGTTTGCTCTAAGCTTGTCTCAAATAATTGGGTTGTCCCTGTACATATTTCTTCAACCTCATTTACTTTTGGACATGAATTTGGATCAAACCTGATTGGTCTCATGTTATTTATTTCAATATCTTTTACCTATTGTTGTATTTCTTAGGTGACACGACTTTGTCAAAAACAGTTAAGGGGTCGTTTGGTGTGAAGGATAAACACAAATAGTCCTGGGATAAATATTTAGTGGCACTTGATTTAGTGTTTGGTTGGGAAGTTTGGGATAACTTATTCCGGGGTTAATAAATAGTATCGGGATAAGTTATCTCCTTCCCAAGGGGTGGTATAATAATCCCATCATAATTTTTCATGGGATAAACTTATTAAATGACAAAACTACCTATCGTAATTTTACACAAGACACAAGTTTGCTTCTATAATTTGTAGTGATGAATATTTAGATAAACCTTTCTGGGGTTCTTTTGTAGAAGACATCAAGTCCCGCCTCTTCCCTTTCAACCCTCAAAACAAATTGTGTTGAAGTTTATCATTTGTTGGACCTGGACATATGGTATTGTTATACAAATATAGTGATTTTGGATGGAAAATCTTGAGTTCCATTATGCCGCTGTCCATTTTACGTTTTTGTTGAGAAGAGAGATGAAACACGAAGCACGTATTTCATTTGAATCATAAATAAATCGTACATGTGCATTTTAAACCAATTTACTGTTGCATATAGATGCAAACTGCTGCTGTCTTGGTTGTCATATTTTTAGGCCAAATTCTGCTACATTTCTAATTATTCACTACTAAATTTTGAGCCATAAGTTGTTTCATTTTTTGTACACATTTTTATAGTAAATGTGATATGTAAAAGAGTTTTCTGATCATACCATATGTTTTCTTTAGCGGAATATTGACACCTCCAAAATTGGCACATAATTGAACACAAAGAAAATTCATACATAAAATAATTAAGCTAAATAAGGTGGAGGTTTGTTTTTAAGAATGAAAAATTAAAACTCTACCAAAAAAAATATACAAAAAGCTAAATAAGAGGGTATTTTTGTAATCAAACCACTTATTTTTAGGAAGTATGCAATGGTTATTATTTTTAGTACAACAAACCAAATAATCAATAAGAAATAATATCGGTATAACTTATCCCAGCATAACTTGTATTCAAACCAAACGACCCCTTAGTTCTTGAGAAACCTGATACTGTAAATATTTTTACATAGTAAGTGTATAAAAGTTGCTCTTTTTATTTAAATTTCTGTTTATATGTTCTGTTTCGAACATATAATTTGGCCAACAACTCAAAGCTCAAATTAAGCCAATATGTTACATAGCCTCAGTATACTTAAAGTCGATGCATCGCCATTAATAACATATAAGTATATATACAGATGAAATAACAGTAACGTTGAAATTAAAGAGTTGTCAAACGTTATTGCTGAATGAAGCATCCGTGCCAGATTTTAGTTTGCAGGAGTGAAGCATGTAGTTACATGATTCCACAGCTTCCCCAACAGTTAGAAAAATCCATTCTTGTCCTAATGTCTCTATGAATTTGGATTTGTTCAATTTCTTCATTACTTCTGCACCTGGATTTGCCAATACAAGCTGCAATAATCCAACAAAAAATCACACAATATATTATATATTTGTTGCATATATAGTTGAGTCCAGCCTCATAACAGATAATTTTTGGGCACCACATATCAAAAGGAACCCTTCCTAAAAACACAGATCAAATTGGACACTTCGCCCAGCAATGGGCGAACTGCCCCAAACAACCGTGGAATAGACAGAGTTAACGGTTGTTTGGGATAGTTCACCCATTTCTGGGTGAAATGTCCGTTTTGATCTGTGTTTTTAGGGAGGGTCCCTTTTGATATGGTGTGTCCAAAAAGTGTGCGTTTTGGGGCTTGACTCATATATAGTTAGCATTTCATAAATTGAAACAAATTTGTGAAAAGAGGCCAACCTTGAGATCTCTTCTATCAAGATTTCTCTTGACTTCTTCAAGCATACTAATTCCACTAGTATCAATGTTGCCTACAGCTGCACATGCATCATATAACGAATTTTAGAATGAGTTTTAAGTTTCGTAATAACATATAATAACTCTTCATACCAAGTCTGATATGGTAACTCGAAAAATAGAATGAGAACCTACTATAGCTGGTAGATTACACTAAGATTTAAGCATTCTTTATCTTTCACTACATGTAATGTGTAGCATGTCCTTGTTTCATTTCTACTTTACTTGGATAAGAAATTTTCAAACTTCAAGATCGGTGACTTGTTTTTATTTTCCATCTCGTGTTTGGTAGATCAATTTTTCCCCCAAAACACTTTTTACTAGAATTTTTTTATTCTCAACACTGGAACCTGAAACCTCTGGTTAATAGATCAATTTTTCCCGCAAAACACTTTTTACTAGAATTTTTTTATTCTCAACACTAGAACTTGAAACCTCTGGTTAAGGTGAAGGGATTCTATACATCCTACCACAGTATTTAACGGTCAAACTTCAAAATCATAAAAATATGAGAAGTTAATTTACCTCCCATGTCAAGTATAACATATTGTAATGTCTCCCCTGAAGGTTTTAACTTGTCTTCCTCATCATCAATCCACCTTGAGATCCTATTAAAAAAAAAGTGAAATAGAGTGTCGTTAAAAAATAAAAATGTCATTCTTTTTTAAACAGACTAAAAAGGAAAGTATGTCTTTTTTTTAAAATGGAGGGAGTAATAGATAATTGTAGAGTTTAAAATTAATTACCTCTCTCTTAAGTAACTAGCATTGGTAAAGTAAATGGGTGCACCAAGGTCAAGTATGAGAACCCCACCAACAGTATCTGTATTAGGATATTGTTCAACATTTCTATAAATGTTAGAATCTGGAATGTTACCAAGTACTAGTGTTCTTGGCCTTGCTACATATAGTAACACCCTTAACAAAGATAAAGCAACCTGCATTGGAATTAAAACATATATAATGAGTTTAACTTCTATGCATTGACAGTAAAATAATATTAGAAAATCAAGTTATTTAGTATAAGGTAATTTTATGTTAATCTCTATGATAATCATTAATTAGAAATGGTAAAAATGATGATTAATTTGTTATCATAGGTTAAACATTAACTATACTACTATTACATAAGTACGCTTTTTAACTTTGTTTAGTTGATATCTATGCCCTCCAACTTTGGGTACACATGTGCACAAGTAGACATTTAAACTTGTATAAAATTGAACAAGTAAACATACGCGTAAGATGCCACATAGGACACAAAATTGCCACGTAGGACACCACGTAGGATGAGTGCGTCTATTTGTTTAATTTTATCCAAGTTTAAGTGTCTACTTGTGCACATCCAAAATTAGAGAGCATAGATATCAATTAAAGCCAAGTGAAAGGACATACTTATATAATATACCTTTATATATTAATAATGTAAGAATATTCACACTATCAGATAATTACAGTATTTAACTTATATGCATTAACATTAGACTTTCTATTTATGCTTTCATGTAATTTTACCTGTTGTAGCATGTAATAACATATTCTCTGTTTTGTTGTCTAAGTAACTAGTTTCATTTATTATTACAACAAACAATAGTTACTTAGCAGTTATCTTTTTGATATATTATAATTGTATAAAAAGGGATACGTACAGCAATGACTAAGCCAATTTCAACGCTGGCAAATACGACGCCAAAGTATGCACTCATGCAGACCAAAAAATCGAATTTATCGACATGCCATAGATGAATTGCTGCATTATAGTCGATGAGTCCAAGCATGGCTGAAACAATTATGGAAGATAAGACCACTAATGGAGTGTAATGGAACAATGGAGTTAACACCAATAGTGTCACCATGACTGCTAGAGCCATGACTATGTTTGATACTGCTGTTTTGCATCCTGCGTTGAAATTCACCGCGGATCGCGAAAATGGACCTGTACCAATTTCATTTTTTTAATTAGAAACTTGATCAGATATTCATATCTTCAAATCTAGAAGAGTAGTCAAACCACGCTTCACTACGATTTTCTTACTCGTCATATACATAGCGACAAAATGATGATGTGGCAATGACATTTTATTGTTCAAAGTTGAAAGATTGACTTTCTATTGTGATTCGTACTTTCTAGACTAGATAACTAATACATATTTTAGTGGTTTTTTTTATTAAAAAACTAATTTTATGATTTTAAACGTGGCAAATAACTAATTTAGTGACATTATTGTTACAAAATTAAATTTGTAACTTTAGTATTACATGAATTAAGTTTAGATTTTGGTTACCATTGGAGATATTAGCCCTTCGTCCGCACCTAACTTTTTTTAATCATTTTGTTATTATGTTACAAAGTATCTCTTTTCTTGTCTCTTTCTGCATTTATTTAATACTCTTATGTGTGTGTCTGCTAGGTGTTTCGGACATCATGGTCCACACAATCACATGCTGATGTATAAGTACATTATTGGGTCGTTTGATAGCTGGTTAGAAGTGTAGATATTAAATTTTGTCTGCATATATAATGTCGTGTTTGGTAGCCTGTTAGGAGATAAACTATTCATGTACAAAATTAATATGGTATTTAATAACTAATTCAATCCTTACCCTACTAATAGATGTATAACTCTAACCATCTACGAAATGAGGACCTCATATTTTTTGTCATTATATTGTTTCGGGTAAGAGAAACTTTCATGCAATAAAAATGAGTTAGGAAGTTACCAGTAGTAAGGTAGCAAGAAGTGCAAGAGCCAACAATGTTCATCATACCAAAAGCAATCATTTCTTTATTTCCATCTATATTATAGTTCTTGTACATTGCAAAACTTCTTCCCACTGCTATTCCTTCCTGTTTCATCAATCCCCATCAAACTTTAATTTTATAAATATTTTTTTTCGTCATGAGATCATGATGAGAGTCTAAGATAATATTCATTTTTAAACATAATAAAAAATAATTTTGGTAACTATCGTTGAGAAGTCATCGAATCTTAAGTTCTTGACACTACATATGGTATATAAATTGACTATAATATTTTTTTCGTCCCGAACTTAGTAAGATGAGCAATGTCTAATACTCTTTACGTGACACGAACCTCCAATCAGCATGTTGATTAACTGTGTTGCTTGAATTTTCAAAAATTAATATCAATATGAGTGTAACAACATTTTTTGAAAAGTTTAGACAACGTATTTGACCAATAGTGAAAGCGATTTATCATAAGAGCAAAACTCACTGTTAAATTTTAGACAAATAATGGAAGTAATAAGTAGGTAGAGAATGAGTGACAAAAGATAAATAAAGTGGAAAAAAACTTACAGCAAGAGAAATGACACCCGTGACTATGCCAGTTTTGATAGCAATAGAGAGATAAGGAGCTCCAAATGACAAATCCGTTATCGATAATGGATTTAACCCTTTTTTCAGCTCCCCTATCTGTTCATTCACATAAAATTATAATCAATTTAATCCACGTGTCCTTTAAACTATACTATTCTCTAATTATCACATGCCATTTTTTGGCCAACAAATAGTGACTAGTAGAATAGGATGAACTTAATATGATCGGATCAAACCTTTAATTAAATAATAAATTAGTACAAAAATGTAAATGTCAATTTAAATCAAGTTAAAGAATAGTTTATGTATTATGTCTTGATTTTATCCGCATATTATATATATTTTTATAGTAATAACAATAATAATATACCCAGTAAAATCCCACTAAGTAGAATCTGAAAAGGATAGAATATGTAAACTTTACCACTATCTTGAAGAGGTAATTAAGAACCCAATGTTAGAAAATCAAAACTTAAAAATCCTGGATCCACCAAAGTGTTACTTCGTATGTTTTTTTTTTACGACCTGATTAAAGATATTGTTACATGGCAATTCCTAATTGGTAATGAGAAGTTTTCTTTAAATCACTTAACCCCCGTCACACTCTAAAATTACCATAATATATTTCAACAAATATGAATCATCGGCTACAATAATTCAAATTTTGTTCAATCTCATTTTCATTTAATGTTAAATTCAGTAACTTCTAGGAATTAAGAAGTAAGTCATTATTAATTAGAAATGTCTATTTCAAAATGCGTAAAGATAATGGCAGCAATGATTCAATAAACAACAAATATACATATGTTGGGCCCAGGGGCGGAGCTACCCTCGCACACCCCTTCGTCGGAAAATTACGTTGTATAAATAGGTCAAATTTTAATTTAATGAATATATATATATATATATATATATAGTGTTGACACATGTTGACACAAGCTGAAGGTTTAATGTTATGGTTAAGGAGTTATAAAAATTGCTTGAGGTTGTGTGTTGTGTCCGTTTAGCATCATATCTTTTTCTACTTTATATTTTGACACACCTTAATAAAATTCTGACTCCGTCATTGATCACCTGGGCCAATGCCCTTTTAAATATTTAATATGAGTCAATCATAACATTGGTAGGTCGTCTATTTCGGACAAACGTGTGCTATACTAAAACCACAAGAATCACAATGCAACTTCAACACTCAAACTAAACAATCCAAATACTACCAGAAATACTATCACATCAAACCCCAAGTCCTACCATAGTGTTTATGTTGTAAAAAAATAGTATAATAGCTAATCATGGTATTTCACCAGTCAAACTGATCATTATTAAGCCAAACTTGTTTCTAACTTTATATTTTACACCTTCTAGAAATTAAGTAGGTGTTTGCCCATAAAATCTAAATATTTTACTTTTTGTAAAAAAATATTAAAAAAATAACGTTAATGCTTGCATGATCAAATACTAATCATTTCCAAATAAAATGAAAAAAATAATTCTTATGGTCAAACATGTCCTAAGAAAACGTAGAATATTAAAGGTGCTTACCACTTGAACACCGTGATTTTCAGCATGTGTGAAATAAACAAGAACAGTTGCCAGTATGACGGATAACAATGGAGCCATGGCTGATACCCAGAAAAACTTTGGTCTTTTTTGGCTCTGCATGCATGCATTTACACATTAAATTTATACATTAAATTATGAAAACGTCAAGACTAAATTTGAATATTTTCAATTTTACGAAATATCAATTATTTTGGATCGGAGGGACAAACAATATATATTGATGTTTCAAAAGGTCAAAGTTAGCGATAACTTACGAAGAATCTAGCTGCGAGCAGGTAGAAAAGGAAACAGAAACCCAACACAGCACTTTGCCATCGCCACTGCAATAATTATTTTGTTGTTACGTCAAAAATTCAGCATATCAAATACGATGTTTGATTACTAGTTTATAATCTCCCATAGCTAAAATACGTATAAAGTATTATTTTGGATATGGTACATAACATATGAAATAACTAAATCATGGCATAACTCATAATTAATTCCTACATTTCTGATATTTGAATCACTCTGACCAACAACCAAACGAAAACCAAAAATGCCTACCACTTGATGATGACATTTCAAGTTTGATACATGACGTGTCTAATTTGATAACAACATTTTGACCCTCCTAATTTGATGACAATTCAAGTGTGACATTGACGAACTATACATATATAACAAGTTAAATTATAATGATAATTATTTCTTTTTATATACAGTATCGATATATATAGCTTAAATCACGTATATACCTCATGCGTTTGGGTAAAAACGGAACGCAAGACGGAAATAATATCAGTGGACTGAGTGAAATGGTCAAGACCAAGTATTCCCTTTAGTTGTTGGAGTATTACAACTGTGGCTGCTCCTCCCATGAATCCCACTATTGTTGAATGAGATAGAAAATCCACTATGAATCCCAGCCTGCAAATAATTATTTATTTAATTACTCAATGACGTTAACTTAATCAATATTGATTATTCTAGAAAGAAAGTATAGTTGTAATTAAACATCAATCAGAGTTTAACTTCGAGTACTCGTTTAACTTCCATATATTAACAGCTAACGTACAAAAACACTTTCACAATTAAATACTTATTAGGTAATTATTGACAAATCCTTTAATAAGCATTAATGATTTATTTGATCAAATGATAATTAACCAACTATCACAAGTTAAAATTTATTGATAATTTGAAGTAATCAATACATATAACTTAACTTCGATGGTACTAAAAAGGAAACACAACAAAAATACAAGTAAAAAAGAAGAAAGGTCGCCCATATATTACTTCCTTTTATTTCAATTTATATAATTTACTTTTCTTTTTAGTCAGTTAAAAAAAATGATATATTTCTGTATTTTAGTTGTAACAATTTGACTTGAAAATGTCTATTTTACCCTTAGTGAAATAATTTAACGTCACACAAACATCTCTGACTTATTTTTATTTCAAGTGTTTCTTTCTTTCTTAAATTCCATGTCAAGTCAAATTAAATCGTATAAATTGAAATGGAGAAAACACTAAAATTTTTATCTCAAATTCACGTGATACCATTAGAATTTCGAAAATCAAACTTTTTCAACATAATTACCTGAAAATGCCAAGTGCGGCTTCAAATACTCCGGCAAAGAATGTGGCGGTTAATGCAAGATGAAGATAAAGTGTTGGATTGTCAGTTGGATTAACTTCCTCTCCTAACATTGAACCAATCAGAAGTGATGCAACTGCAACTGTCCCAACTGCTAAATCTCTTGAACTACCCATTACTGCGTACACTAATGCCGGAACAAAACTAGAATCTGCACGCATCCCCAAAAGAAACATTAATTGAGATACGTAGATTATCTGTCATTACACGCTCTTTAAGAAAATGTTAATCGTTTATCTTTATTTATATCTTAAAATATAATGTTTTCTCTGTTTCAATTTGTTTGTCCTGATAAATAAAACATTTGCCTCTTATTATATTATATTAAAGATATGTCAAATATGCCAAAATGTCTTTAACCTTGTAGTCTTAAACATATCACATGAAAAATTGAAACTAAAGAATCGTAAAAAAAAAGAAGGAAAAAGACATTCTTTTTAAAGCAGACTAAAACAAAAAATAGGACGAACAAATTGAAATCTTTTGTTCTGTTCATGTGTCTATCTCCCCATAATTGAGGAGTTTGTAGTTTTCAAGAACAATTATTTCTAAGAGAAAATGAAAAAACATAATTAATTAATTTTGTTTAAATTTCTAAAGTGACAAATAATTTTGAAAAAACTGTTATTAAAAATGATGACAGTTAATTTGAGACGAAAGTCATAGAGAGTATGACTTACAGAGTCCAAGAATAGGTGGCAAATTGGCAAGTTTAGCATAGCTAATTCCCTGAGGAATGGCAAGACTTGCTATAGTAATCCCAGAAATAAGATCAGATTTAAAGAAATGAAACGTATATCGAGGACCCCATTCGAAAATTGGGAAAAAATATTGAACCCCAAGCATAAATTTCTTCAATGGTGGTTGATTCTTGAATTGCCTAAGTGGATCATCTGGAAACAATGTTTCTTTTACTGTGTTTTTAAGTGACTTGAAAAATGGTTGTGGTGGTGGAATTTCAACTTGGTGTTTTTTTATATTTTTACCTTCCATTGATGATGGATATTCATCATCATGATAGTCTGCGTTACCCATTAATAAAGAGCTATGTTATTTCTAAAGAAGATAGTAATTTTATTGGTTATAATTGGAATGGTTTGGACTACAAGGGTGGGTGCTTTATATAGAGAAAATGAATAAGTAATCTCCGTTTCAAAAAGAATGACTCATTTTTCTTTTTAGTCTGTTTCTAAAAGAATAATTCTTTCTTTTTTGGCTACATTTTAATTTCTGCTTTTTATGTTTAAGACCATAAGATTAAAAGACATTTTTGATACATTTGAACATAATTTTAATTTAGAATTTCAAAATTGAAGAGTATTCTTCATTTTCTTAAACTTCATGTCATGTTAAACTACGTCATTCTTTTTTAAACGAGAAAATATATTTTTTCAGGGTGTGCCAAGGGAACCAAATAGTTTAATTCTGATTGGTTATTGGTACTTCTATTTCAGAGTAAACTGCCACAAAGACGGATTTTTAACAGCTGTTTTTTTATTTTAGCGCGAGGAAGCAAAGTGCTGGTAGCGCACGATTCCACTTTTGAATGTAAGTTCTGTTGAAAAAACTGTCATCGAGTTAGGGTCGTTTAAAATTGAATCGTAAATTGATAACTTAATTGTAAAATTGATTTATTGATAGTGAATTAACATTGGAGAATGGTTTTAAAATTTATAATTATATAATGAATTAATGGTTTGTGAGGTATGATTTACTCATTTTTCTTATTGTGTTAACTATTAATTCGTGAAGAATTTTTAAATTTTAAAAATATACCTCTTTTTCTTTTTTGGAACCTTAGGATAAGTTACAATCTCTGCCCTTCAGTTGAGCACTTTACGCGCACTAGGTAAACCTCTGCTATGTAATAGCTTGCAAATCACACAGAAAATGTAAACCGTATTAGGCAAGCCCTATGCAACAACCTCTTAATATGGTAATATGTCGCATTTGCTTGCGTCCATTTTTACTCTGTTACTTGGTGTTCATTAATAGTGGAATTATTTGATGTTTCCATCACCAAATAAGGAAAGATATTTTATAAAAAATGTATATAATTTATCGGTTTGATTATTTCTTCATTTTTTTTTAACAAAATCATAATCAAACTAAATATTATCGATTTTTAAAAATGTAAAATAAAATAAAATCGATTCATTTAATCGATTTGTTTTGATTTTCGATTTTCGATTTAAATCTATTTTTACCCAATTCATGAACACTCTTTAATTCAACCTATCAGTTACTGCAGGTTTTCAATACACTAATTAGCTAGCCTATCTAATAAGATTTCAGTTGATTTAGTATGGATTTAAAGATTATCGATTGAAAAAAATTGAAATATTCAAATGCATTTTCTCTTGTGCATCTTTTGAGCAGAGATAAATAATTATGTGTATCTAGAAGTTATCAAAATAAGCATAAGTGCCAACCAACAGGAATCAATTTTGACTCAATAAGTTTACGTGATTTAGCTATATATATGACTCATGTGTTATCACTTTGGTTTAAAGTTCCAATCATTATGTAGCAAATTTCACAAATAATTATGTTTGACCTTTATTTTGTCTATTTTTATAATAAATGGTATCCTTAAACTTCACAATTTTTGTATGGGTTGGAATTAGCTTTATCATGATATAATGCTACTATATGTTTTTTTTCTAAGAAAATCGAGATAGGAATTGGAAAAAGAGATATTTTTATAGTTGAAATTACGTACTTTTTCTATTCGAATTGGGGTTTGAAATCAACACGAACTAACTTTTGATATGGAATCACTTTTATTAAGAAGTATTTTATAATCCTTCAATGTAGAATTTTCAAACACAAACCTGAATTCAGTCAGGCTTAATAACTCAGAAATGAAATTAGGTTAAGTTTCTTCTACTTGTAGCAACTCAATTTTATCCCTTAGTTGATTTTGATGGTCAACGTTATATAATTTGGGAAATCGACTTACTCTTTGGATAATTTGTCTATTTGGACAAAAACTAAATCATAAGTCGTAATTTTCTACCAAATTTACTAAGTGCTTACTTCTTCTTTTCTACTTTTTTTAAAAAAATAAATTACTAAGGTACTTTTCAGGAATTAATAAAAAATGTTTTACAATAAAAAATCAAACCGATTATTGTTACCATCAAAGGATGCGGTGCAGTGAATGGGGTTGCTTCTCTCTTAACTAGAGGTCTCGAGTTTGTGCCCTTGGTATGGAAAAACCTTTGGTGGGAGCGTTTCCCCTCGAATGGGACCCTACACTGCGCGAATCCTAAATTGTTGGGCTCCAATGTGGATACCAGACACTAAGTGGGAAACCAGAAAAGAAAACAATTATTGTTACAAATAAAAGATAAGGGGTCATTATTAAAGTCATAATATTACACTATAGTAAAAATGATCTTTAGTGACAATTAATTAACGTTAATAGTTTAATTGTAACTAAATATATATTTTTAGAGGCAATTAACACTCTTTGTAAATATCTCTAAAGCCTATAACGACACTGAATCCAATGACAATTAATAAATACCAGTAAAAACTTTAACATTCTTTGTTAATATATTGATTCTCAACTAATGACTAAGTTTAGGATAAACATAAAAGAATGGTACTATTAATCTAAACAAGGTGTTCACACAAGACGCAAACAAAAAGTTTTCATATTCATGCATGCATTTATAGAGAAAAAAGTCAGAACTATGTGTCAGGCAATGAGATAGTATGTGATTAAAATTTTAGTTCATCTATATAACGACAAAACCCAAAAATAATATATTAGTTCCAATTAAGCATTCTTAAACATGTTTTTTATTTGTCATTGTAATAAGTGGTTCTAAATTAAAGGGCCGATGAAAAACTTACAATTAAAGAAATAGGACGATATTAATAACGTATACGCCTCCTCCAATACATTATTATTCAGATGAGTCCAAAATTTAAAGTTAATAAATTTTTATAAACACCTCAAAATTCACATTTAATAATAATTGAATTTTTATTAATTTTTAATGAATATTTGATAATTTTTGTAATACCTATATAAGTATTGGACAAAAATTACTTAATTCATGTCAAATTTTATAATTTAATTTTAAACATCAGGCGCGAATAATTTTAAAATGAATTATGATAGATGGTTGAGATTCCTTCATCATTAATCAAAAGTTTCAAGTTCGAACCCTGAAAATGAAGTTGGAAGCACCGTCTCCAAAAATGAATCATGTAATGCGTGAAGCAGAACTAATAGGACTCCAATGTGTATAAGTTGTATAAGGTAAAAATAGATATGAAGTGTAGCCATATTAGATGATGACACATAAAAGATAACAAGGACAACGATATTACACTGAAAGCAAATGGTAAAATTACAAGCACTCGCAGAATCATTGAGACTTATGAAATCGCTCTTAAATATTATTTAATTAGTCAATTAACGCAAGTTAATTAAGAGAAAAAAAATAATTCTTGACCATCAGATCTCATGTTGTATATCATCAAATTTTATTATTGAATACTTAAATTTCTCTCAAGTAATATTTATCAACGTATTTACTTGTTCATCAACTTTTGGCATTCATCAAAGCTCATCTGGGGATCTCATTAGAACCAAATCAACAAATATACTATATTTTCTTAATATTATTACATTCAGTCAATTTGTCGTAGTTTATTTCTTATTTATAGCTTTATCTTACTTACATATTTCATTATCTCGATCAATTCAGTACACTTATTTTTAAAGCCTCACATATAAATTTAAGTATATATTTTTTTAATAAATATACCTATCGAATACCAAAAAAAATAAAATGTTTGGCGTGAACAATTTTTTTGTGATACTAATATATGACTATTTATGGATATATGACAAAAAATTAATAATGATGAAGTAGTTTGTTTGAATTTGGTCTTCGTGTCGACAAATATTCTAAGTCTTGGTATTATACCGAACGTCTCAAATTTAATCACGCCTATTATTTTTCCCCAAAAAAATAAAATATAGAAAGAAGTAACAAAAAGGAAAAGAAAGAGAGGAGTCAAAATTAGAAAAAATAAAATAAAATAAAATCAATGTTTATCTCTTTTTAACTTCAGCTTAAAATAGAGAATTTAAGATTTGGAAAACAGGTTTTTAATTTTGCATGTTTTTACAAGTTTTAGTTTAATAAATTTTTATAGGTATTTATGTTAAACGTGATTTCAACTATTAAAAACTCTTTTTTAACTTCAATTTCAAATATTACTCTTTTCAAATTTTGATGAACTCATGTCTATATGCTAGCGAAGTTTTCGAGCACAAAAGTACTTCAACTTTTTGTTAACGTTTTATCATAGATTTTCTAATATTTTTGGAAAATTAGATGAGGATAAAGTTCGGATTGAAGTCTCAATATATGGTTGATCATAGTTTTTGTAAATATATTTCACTATTTTTAAAAAAAAAACATGAATCATGATTTATACTCATAAGTTTGACATAAAATTATTATTTTTATATTGAACTTGATATATAAATTATCCAAATGTCATTACACTAATTACAGTAATGTCTACACCACAATTAAGTACAACTAAAATAATTAGCTTCAATGTTCACGCATTAGAATACAACATAACCAAATGAAAATAACGATCAACTCAATCTTTTTTGTAAATCGTTAAACCATTGAACTTGATTATTTTCGATCACATGAACGAATTTAATTATGAAAGCTCGGGTTAAAGCAATTAAGGCAATTTACTAATGAAATTTTTTTTATTGGCTAAATCATATTTTTTCAAGACAAATAATAACTGGATAGTCGCAACTGTTTAGGAGTAGATATCAATTTCAGGAGTAGGGGAAAGGTTAGATAAAATTAGTGGGAATCATAAATAAATAAATAAGCTATTTTTTATATATAAAAACAATATAAAAATTTAGGATAAATTTTGAAAGAACTCAACAATATATTATATTTTGATCCAATTTTTTTTTTGGTTGGTAAATTTAGGAATTTTTGTCCCCCCCACCCCAAATTCCAAAAACTAAACAAATTTAGCTTTAAAAAATTCAAAAAATGTTTACAATATCTTTGACCAAACGTGTCTTATTTCAAGTGAAATTCATGACTTGATACTCATTTTTTTTTTTTCAAAATTCATCCAAATTCATGGTCAAAATGTAACTTAATTGGTAATGTATCCACACGTGTTTAATAAATCTCATGAAGTGATGAGACTATTTTAGAAGGTCTAGAGAGGCAACTGCCTCTTTTTTTCAGTGGGTTGAGAAAAGACATGTTCCACATTTGTCCCTTAAATTCATAGTGGAACTAATCACATACCTTGTGGTCCTCAAATCATATATTCGAAGCGTTTTAATTTATTTCTCTTACTTTCTATTTTCGTTCATTATAAAAAGAATTTTTTTTTTATTGTCCTAACTTCATATCAAGTTAAAATCAGATAGATAAAAAAGTGTTGTGATTCATCCTTTCTTCTAAGCCACATAAGTAACTTTGTCATGGTGTCATCCTTGATACACTATTGCATAATTCCCTTTTCTTCCTTCCATATCATTCATGTTGCCTTCTCTTTGCTGCTTTTTCTTCCACTTAAATCTCATTTGAGAATCTAATGACACATGGCATTATTTATCGATTCAGGATATAAGCTTTATGGATTTGAACATATTATTATTTATACTTATGTAATATAGTTTAGCACATACAAACAAAAGGAAAATTGAAGCTATTTGAATTCAATTGAACTCATTGCTAATTTTTATCATAAATAAATATGGGAGAAATGAGTGTAGTGATAATTTAATCAGAGAAAAATAATAGCTTTTTGTTTTGCATCAACAATCATATACAGTAGTTAGAGGGCGAAATTAGAAATTTATTTTATGGGTTCTGAATTTTATAACGATGATTTCAAATGTCAATAACAGGATTCTAAACTTAATATTTATACATATTTTTGATAAACTTCTTAATATAAATACATTGTTTGAATAAAACTAGGTCCTACCCAAACTTCTGGCTCCGCCCCTAATACTACGCCCACATAATTGCGTAATTAATGTTCCACTATCAAATTTCTAATGTTGCCTTCCTAAAGAGGGAAAAGATAAAAATCATGTCGAGATCAATCATTCTCAAAATAAAATAATTTATGCATTAAAAGCTAGTGACAATGGATCCAGAGAACTCCAAATGGAAACAACCTATAATGACGTAATTATTATAGTTTTTAATATATTTTATTTGAATCGAGAATCTATCGAAAATGATTTCTTTATATACCTATATAAGATAGGGATAAATTAAAGTTACATAGTTATTGCTGATGTAATTGTTAGAGTATATATGAAGAGGAAGATATACAAAAAAATATATAGAGTATAAATTAATAACAATACGATTATATGTATTTTTCCATACCTAGAATTCGCATAGGAAATTAAGATTTCCAAGGTTATAGTGTATGCTTATTAATTTTATGGATGATCATACAATTTTTACTTTATTGCACTAAAGATACCAAACTAGTTTTAGTAACAAAAACAAATATTCAACTTTATATAAGTATCACGAAAGTCATTAAACTATATGTTTTGTAACTAAAAAGTCATTCAGCCTTTTTTTAAATATCACATAAAATTATTAGGAGTAAACAAAAGAGACATTTTATATGATTAATTAGATAAAATTGGATAACCATATTTGGTTGTTAAAAAAAAAACTTTAGTAGCTTTCTTGTATACTCAAGCAAAGTTGCATGATTATAGAACAAAAATTAATATCGTTAGTGAGACAACATGTAAATTCTAGTATGTAAATACTATTTATATGAAAAAAAAAAAAGTAATGACCAATTATTATTTTTTGTATGCGGATTGATTTTTAGTTGGAAATTATATCTACTTAGCTAACCAACACCTAATTTTTGGAATATATTTTTTGGGATTTTGTCGAAAATTTGGGCTTTACACCACCAACCAGAATATTCCTTTGATTTTTCATTGTCCCATCTCCTCAAGAATCACCAATTTTTTTACTACTACTACAAAATATCCTCAGGATAAAATTTAAAATGTAAAGTTAAATGATTATAAAATATAAATAAGGTGTTTTTTTTAATTGATTAAAAAAAATATCACATATGTTGAGATAGAAAAGGCAGTATTTTTTTGTGCATGTGGTTAAGATTCATTTAAAGCACCTAGACAAAATTATATACAAAAGTTGAAAAAGATTAGAGGTGATTTGGATTGGCTTAAAGTTAAAATTTCACATCTTAAATCGATCTGGAAAACATCACCTTGACAATATATATCACTTTAGTATATCATTGTATATCAGACATATAGCTTGTCAATTTTCTTAATTAAAATTGTTAAACCGGACAAATAAGATGGGTAACTTATAGAAATATCATTAGCTTATGAGTTAATTACTTAGATACACACTAATTTGCAATATTATGAATCTTTTCAGATTTTAGTGAGTCCAGATATGTCCAGATACTTGTATCTAGAGATACAAGGGGTTAAATTTAGGTGTAATTTGTTCTAGATACATTGTATCCAAGTGGATTCGCATGTATCTAGGATACATAGATATTTTGCTCGCCTTCCTCCCATCTCGCTCATCACTCTCCTATCTTGTTCGCGTATGTCAATTTCTAAAAGTTATCATAGTAATGTTTGTTGAATACTTGAATGGAAAAATTACGCGACTAAGCAAACATAAACTACTTAATTATTTAACATAGCTATAGTTAGAAAATATTACTGCTCGCCACTAACATTTAATACTATTTACATGGGGCTAAACTTCTGGTTTTGTATATCCAAAATACATTACCATATTTTCGATTGCCCCAAATTATACAAAGTAGACTTTCTCTCTTTGCATAATCTTTTTATTGATTTTTCTCCTTAATTCACTCAAGCACAGTCAGATTTCAAATTTCAAAATTTTTGTGTTTTCCTCTCAAATCATCCACCACCATCCAACCTAGTTGTTATTCTTCTTCCTTCACACCCAGCGAGCACCACGAAACACCATCAAACCATAAGTCACTGCAGCAAACCAAACCACCACCACAAACTTCCATCCTTACCACCTTTGTTCCTCTCCTCGTCACTATTAACCACCAAACCCCCTTTCTGGTGAAACCCATCACGAACCAATGAGCTTTAAACTCGCACAAACCTAGACAAAGCAGCTCCAATAGACTAGAATTTTGACGAACAACAATAATACCATCTTCGGCGAATCGACTCCACCAAAATCCCAACAATGAAGGGACCTGAGTCAAAAATATTTGTAGAAGACGATGATGAATCTGGGTCAACGAACCAAAATCATGGTGAAGAAATTGAGGTATTTTGTATAATTTATTTTGTATATTTTTTTGTGATTTGTATTTCTATCAATACATTTCATATTATGTTCTATACGATTTTATGGATTTAGTGTATCAATGTTTATTACTATTTTATACTTTTTAGACCTTATTTGTATATTTTCATAATTATATACAACTTTTTCTTTTGTATTTGTATATTATTAGCAAGCATATGTTCCAACTATTATTTGTATAATTCAACATTTATTGAGGTATTTGTATAATTTGTGTTGTATATTTTTTGTTATTTGTATTTCTATCAATACATTTCACATTATGTTATATACGATTATATGAATTTAGTATAACAATGTTTATTGTGGCTTTTGTACTTTTTAGACCTTATTTGTATATTTTTCAATAATTATATACAATTACTTTTTTGTATTTGTATATTATTAGCAACTATACGTTTCAACTACTTATTTATACAATAGTTATTGAAATTATAGCTACGCTACGTAATTAGGCAAACTGTAGTAACAGTGATTTATGAAATTTAATATAAGAGGTTGAAATGCAACTATTTATGAAATTTTCCCTACTTGAATTGCAACTAGTCGCACCAGTGATTAAAGCCCAAAAGAACTCGTCACATTGACATTGGCTGTTGACACCCAATTTTGGCCTAACATTTTTCAAAATTCATAATTTTTATGTTTTATTTATTAAATTGTTCAAAATACATTTTTATAATTTTAAATAAATCTATCATAGTTATACTTATTTTTCAAAATATTAAGATTTTTATTAGTTTATTTTGAATTTTAGTTAATTTTGATTATATTATTTCTCCGATCACCAGCAACAACACCCCCAAACTATCTCAAATCCACCTGAAACCAAATAACCCACGAGCTCCATAGCTGCCACCAGCGAGCTCCGACCAAACAACATCGGAACCAACTGAAACAACCTCCAAACCACCGGACAGCAACCAACACGCTCCTTCACGTTTCTTTCCCATCTGAAACAAACAAATAAACCCAACAATTCCACCACCCAAACATCAAAAAACCTTCACGAGCACACAGGTCTCCGGCGAATCGAACCAGTGAGCTCCTACCTCGTGAGTCAATCCAACAACACAAACAGCCAACACACTAACTCCGGTGAAACGAGCTCCGAGATCCGGTGAGATCACGCCTTCTAGTTTCGGCGAAACAACAACAACATACCACTGTAAGCTCCATATTTTTCCTTTTGTTTGTTTTTGACTGTCATTTAAACTTCAATTTGCTAATGGTTTTTTCTTTAGTTATTTAGTTAGGGTCTTTCTTGATTTTTATTTTGCTTTAAGGGGTTGATTAATACTCATATATGTGTTATCATTTTAGGGTTTTGGTTGCTTGGATCTGTTATGTTTTCTTTTTGGTTGATTTAATTTGTTCCTTGTGTTACTCTCTCTTGTTGAAAGTCATTGTCCTCCATTATAATTTATTATTTATTTGCTTCAATCCATGTTACTATTCTATTGTCATCATTAAACTTTAGTAACTTTTAATTTATTTTATAATTAATTGCATATAGCTTGTTTTTTTTAAGAGTTTTCAGTAACTATTTTCTTATCATTTAGTTATTAATTAGTATATAATTGTCATTATTATGTTATTGTTGCATTTTATTTTGGATGGTCTCTTGTTAGTTGCATGTGATTTTATGTTTGAAAATTATTAAAAGTGGCCAATGAAAAAATCTCTCCGTTGGTTTTCAAGGCCTTCCCATTGTAAAAAATGGAAATTTAGTTTAAGTTTATATTCTTTGTATGTTAAAAGGGCCGATGAAGAAATTATCGTCGATTTCCAAGGCCTTCCATGTATATAAGATGGATTTTTATTATCAAATTATTATTTGATTCATTTATTTTTATTCATATTTATTTGTTACTAACACTTTCACTAAGTGTCTTTACAGGTACACTCCGGAGTCGCTTCCCATTGAAGCTATTCCAATGGAGTTCGAATGATATTTATATTCATTAATATGTATATTATTCACGTTAGGCAAAACTTAGGCCGTTTATCATATTATTGTTTTACTTTATTATTTGTTTATATTTAATGTTTACTATATTTGCATTATATGTTATCTCCTCCTCAATTTGAAAAAATGAATTCAGTCGGGACCCATAGTTGTGAATTTCGAAGGATGCCTAACCCCTTCCTTTTGGAATCACTTGAACCCCCTACCTAGAATCTATTGGTTTCGTAGACTTTTTTTTGTTAGTTAATTCATTGGTTTCCTAGTTTTTCTAAAACTAGGTGGCGTCTCCTTTTAAATTAGATTATTTTTTGGAGTTACCATGACGTTTCGCCTTATTTGAATAAAGTAGGGATGCAAACATGGGCATCCAACAGCCCAACAGATTTTTGTATATTAATATAATAAAATATACATAAATATAGATATTTTTTATACAAAATTATGTATATTTCTTCTTATATATATTTGGCTAGCGAATATAATTATTTTTGATTGACTGATCAAATGTTTAACTCGCCTGGTTAATTTACATATTGCTATTTAAGTTATATATTTTCTCAGTATTTAACTTGTAGCTAATGTTGATAAACTTCAAATAAAAGTATTACCTTCTCCTCCTCTTCCTTCGGTTGGAGCATAAACATGTGACAAAAAGAAGTAGTTCAACACATAATATAATTAAGATCATCTTCATATGTTGACCATGTTCATCAAGAAAAGTTTATATCTTGGGTTTTGAGAGAATAAAAAATAAGAAAAAGATAAAAGGTGTTTGCTACTGATTTCTAGTTGAGTTTGTGTGTGAGATCGCATCATGATTCTCCAATTTAATAGAGTCAACAAGATCCGAGTGACCAGAGATTGTTATCTAATATTTTAACTTACCAAATGTTCATTCTTCTTTACATAAATTATTCTAACTTTGTCATGTGATAAATGAGCTAGTTAAGTTGAATTTGGGCAGACTGAAAATGGAACGGATAAAAATAGGTTAGAATCCAACCCACTCAATTTAATACGGGTAAAATATGAATCGCATGAAAAATGGATGCGGTAAAAATGGGTCTCAAATTGTCTAGTGCAAAAATAACATCACAATTGTCTATCATCACTAACGGCCTCAAATTGTTTAGTGCAAAATTTTTCATTTTGACTAACGATAAAATTTTGTAAAAAGGTTAAAGACAAGCAAGTTAAGATCGATAAAGTTTATATCCTTATATCTTTTAGATTGTCAAATCAAGGTGGTGGTTTAAAATAAGAGGTTGTCACGGAGAAAGACGAATATACAAGTAAGGAATGTTGTTGATCCTATATTCCTAAGATACTTAGAACAAAAACTTTGAAGAACTTGGTAAGAAACAACAAAGTTTAAAGAGTATTTTCAAAACTAGAAAATTAAAACTTGTAGAGAAAATTGAATCAGAAATAGATCAGAAACAATATACAAAATATTTTTCTCAAAGAAGAAAATCGAGTCCACTAAATGCACAGTGTCTCCTTAAAGAAATTATTCCCCTCAAGTACCCGAAGTTAATGGAATATATCCTCACAGGATAGAACGATCTTACTCACCGGTGTATCGGTACCTAAAACCACGGTGTCAGTGAACCACTCAACGGCACTAAAGTACACTTATAATATTAGATTTAGTAGTAGAAGAAGAAGTCCAGGAAATTGTTTTTTAAAAAAAAAAAAAGAAGAGGAAATCCTCTATTTACAGACAACAAAGAGTAGTGGGAACAAATGTTTATTGTGTCTTATTAGAAAGGTCACAACCCTATGAAAAACTACAACCATTCGGAAAGGTCACAACCTTTAATAAAAGTCACAACTTTTCATAAAAGTCACAGCTCTTCATAAAAGTCACAACTTTTCATTAAAATCACAACTCTTCATAAAAGTCGCAATTTTTCATTTTCCATTCACACTTTTTAAAACTCAACAAGGAAAAGATTGATGACCTTCTCTTATTGGAATTTTAAGGAAAGAAGATCAAGAAACTAGTGTTTTGTTTTCCTGAGTTTTTTTAAGCCTCATTTCTATGAAGCTTCTTTTATAAGTCATAAAAATTAAATCATCGCGTCAATGTGAAACGACTGCACACTTAGCATTTAAAAGACTATTTAATAGCACGTGCCTATGTTTTGATGCTTCACCTTGGGCTGATTGGAGCAGGTGGACGCATGCTTCGAAATTGATTATTGTTCTCCCGAGAGTTATTATGGAGGTGTTCAATTATATATTGTAAGATCAAAAGACTAGTATTTTATTTTTCTGAGTTTTTTAAGCCTCATTTATATGAAGCTTCTTTTATAGGCCACAAAAGTCAAATAGTCGCATCAATGTGAAACGACTGAACTATGCATTTAAAAGACTATCTAATAGCACGTGCCTATGTTTTGATGCTTCACCTTGGATTGATTGGGGCGGGTAAACGCACGCTTCAAGATTGATTATTGTTCTTCCGAGAAATATGAAGGTGTCTAGTTGTAAGATGATCTTCTTAGGTGAAAACCCTATGAGATGTCTGGTTGCAGGACAACTTTGTGCATGCGGGCATCGAGGCACATCGAGACATACCCTTAATTTTACTTCGTGTCACAGTCCAATCGTTCCTCTTACTAGGCTCATTTCCCCTCCCCTCCCCTCCCCTCCCCATATAAGAAGGCGAAGAAGAGCGTAGATATAGAAACATTGCCTACCACTAGATCTATATTTACAAAATTAAGAAAAAGGACAGTTTGATGTACTAAGTTTTTGTTAAGAAGTTTCATATTAGCAAAGGGATGGGAATTGATATTCTTATATGGACTTGGACAAACCTTCTCTCATGAGCTAGCTTTTGAGGTTGAATTAAGTCCAAGTGTCAAATCTTTATAGTTTTCGCTATGTGTGAGGTTTAGGGAAAGATTTGACCATAAGAGTCTATTGTACAAGTCTTACCCTGGATTTTGCAAGAGGTTATATCCACAAAATCTAAGAAATAGGAAAAGAAAAATATAAAGAGTGGCTTAGAAAAAAGAGACATGCAGTGTCATTTCCTTGTCTCATTTGGTGTTCAAACCCAATCAAAAATGTTAGAACAACCACCGTTACTAGCCCACAAGGTCCAATTCAACCACGAATTGATGAAGAAAATATAGCTTTTGCCCTAAATTGGTGGGTAACAATGTGAAGAGATCACAGTCTGGGACACACTAATAAGTCTTATGGGGTCTACTAAAATGGCATCTTAAATTTGGTGGTTGTCACGTTACGTTTACAAGATCTTCAAGTGATTGACATGATTCCAATTATTATTTCTTTGTGATCAACATTGCTCAATACAAAATTAGTATACCCATGTCCTTTGATATCACTAGATGACCCCTTCATGTCTATCATGCACGGGTCATGACACAACCAAGTTTAATACATTTGTCATAGACTTATAATCGTGATGTTTGGATCAGTTTATGCGCATCTCAATTAATTTTATGAGACACATAATATATATATAAATCCCCCGCACCAATATAGGTATTGGATAAATCTCATGATTCTTAATCATTTCATTGACGCGATCACCAGGTTATACTCTTGAATGCATACATAGTTTTAAGATTACTACATTATTTAGTACAAATACGAGATGATGATTGAAATCAAACTTCAATCCGTTATAGCAATTTACTAATTTTGAACCCCTTTTTGACGAAGTAGGATCATACTAATCTTGATAAAATAAAAGCTTTTATTACACAGAGACAAACTATACGTTTGATTCAAGAAACTTATTTTATATCTTTCTTCTTAACACTCTCTTACCTTACTAATTTATTTATTTTAAGAGTATTTCAAGTTAAATAATTATTTTCACTTACAACTTTTTATTTTCAACTGAAACTATATTCTTCACGAACAGCTTTCTTTCAGCTACCAACTTCAAAGCTTGATCTCATCTCTCTTCTTTTGAAAGTTAAACTTCAATTTGAAATATCTTTTCACCTACACATGAAAGGAATGTAACTTCTGGGTGAATATGGCCAACAAAAAAAAAATGTAAAAAATGGAGAAATATATATGAAATTAAAGAAAATAATTGGAATGGTTGACAGCTATATTTTACCAATAAAATATAATAGATCACATCTTACTAACCTGCCTTCACATCTTCACCGACTTGCTTTTCAATCCAAAAATTCACTCCAAGAGGAAAAACAAATTACAAAAAAGCATCTTCATCTTTAATCAAACTCCTTTTTATCATAAAATGTAAGATCCAAATAGTAATAATCATGTAGTTGAGTAGACACTAAACCTTTTTAATGTCACAAAGACGAATCCAGATCAAAATAGAAAATAAGAAAAAATCAATTTAGCTACTAATTAATTAAAAATGAATTATAAGAAAATTCAATTAGCTAGGAGCTATCTAGAACCAGAATAGCGAGGAATTACCCATAAATTCCATACCTAATTCTATATTTTTATGTATTACTTGCTCCAACCAATACTACACTCTTCGATTTGCTAATATTATTACTCCTTATACATGTAGAAAAGTATTTTTCGCTCATTGATCAAATATCGAAAATTATTATAAAAACATATTTTCCAAAGCAATATCTTCCGTTCCATCATATCAATCGATTAATTTTTGTGAATTTTGAGTTTATTTTAAAAATTGAAAAGTATATCTACATTTTCCATCAAAATTGAAAAGTCCTTGCTAAACTACATTCCCGCATTTGCCAATAGAAAACTTCATCTCTTTATTTCTTCTCTCTTAGCGCAACACAAAATACATGAATTATAATGAAATTGTTAGAAATCTTTTTATCTTTAATTAAAAATTCGAGTTCGAAATAATCAGAGGTACAGAAATACAAATGAATGGCAGGTTCAAAATTCAACGAAGATTATATTGTCAATCCATTAGATTTTTTGATTTGTCGTGGAGTCTATAAACTTCTCTACATTCTGTAGCAATGTTACACGTGTGACATTTATAATTGCCTCACCTAGGATTGTGCAAAAAGGGAGTTGATAAAAATTCTATTGATTTATTATTATTGGGTTATCGGATTTTTAATAATTTTATAAGAAAATATTATCAGATTATTGGTTTGGTTTTTATTTTTAAAATTGAGTTATTGATTAAATCGATAACCCATTAAGACGATAGTGACTTACTACTTTATCTAAAAAAATCATAGCCAAATAACTTTATAGATTTTTAATAAAAATAATATATATTTATCAATTGAAAGCAAGATTTTATCATTAAAGAATCTTACAAGAAGTGAAATTTAATTTTAAAAAATATTGAATCAAGCAAAGATGATGCAGACGTAATAGGTTAAAAAAAGAAAAGATCAAAATTCTGTCTAACTACACATAGAGAACTACATAAGCTTGAATGATATTACCTATATCTTCCTTAGTATAAAATAAAAAACAATAACATAGGTGGTTTAGTTGGAAATAAGTTATCCCAGGATAATTAATCTTGAGTTAAGTTATCCCATGATAAGTTATTCCATCATATATATGGGATAACTTATCCCATCACTAAGGCAAAAATGGTGGGATAATTAATCCAATGACTAGTTAATACCTTCAACCAAATATGAGATAAAATAATATTAAGTTTTATCCTGAATTATTATTCCTTATACCTCACACCAAACGAGAATAACTTAATTTCTTAGAGAAAGATATTACATCAAAATCTAGCTTTAATCATTTAAATAAATTAAAATTTTGAAGTTTACGGAAGTTGTAAAAAAACTATCTTTTTTTAATTTTAATTTATTTGTTTGATTTTGACTTGACACAAAATTTAAGAAAGTAAAAACTTGAATCAAGGTATAAAAAATGTATCAAAATGCTCTGTAGCTTACAATCTTAAACAATAAAAGTTAAATTAAACAGTTGAAAAAAAAAATTTACTCTTTAAACAAACTAAAAACATAAATTATGCTATAGTAAAGTTTATCTTGTGAGAAAAAAAAATAGCGGTAGCAGATTTCTTTGTAAAATCAAAAAGAAAAAAGACAAATTAAAATCAATATCATGATGTCACAGAGAGAGACAAAAATCCTTTTGGATTTTTTCTTACAGAATCTCTAAAAAGAACTAACAAAACAATACATAAACACTGTTTCTTTAGCACTGCATTTAAGACGGCTTGTTTCACTACAACACTAATTTTTAATTATTTAAACTCCTTTTTCACACTACTCTCTCCGACCTATTTTATATAAAAAGAATATTACATTTCTATTATTAGAAACTATTTAATTTTAATTTTTTTTTTTTACTCTTAATGAAATAATTTATGATCACACAAATATTTATGAATTATTTTTAGCCCACAAATTTGAAAAGTATTTTTTTTCAAATAAGTATTATATGTAAGAAATAAACCAAGAATATGATTCCTAAGTAGTTTAGGATTCCTTGCTAGTTTAGGATTTGTTATTTATGGTATTTACTTATTTATGTTTAATTAGGATTTGTTAGTTTTATAATTTCCTAGTCCTAGTTTACTTTGGTTGTTAGTCCTATAAATAGGGGTGTCTTATTACAAATTTTCAATGTAGTGAGAGATACATTCATTGTGTAGAGATATACATTCAATGTACAAAAATACAAGAGTCATTGAGTTATTGAATAAAGTCACTTACAAAATCATAGTTGGGTCTTTCACTTGTGCATATATTATTACCTTGGGTAATTTTATTTCATTCAAATTGGTATCGTGAGATCTTTATAAAAGCTTGTGTGGAATCCTTATAAAAGCTTGTGTGAGATCCAATATATACAAAAGAATATGGATATTCCATATTTACCCGAATGTCCCGTTTTTGTGTTTGATGGCAAAAATAATTTTGAAAGTTGGTATCAACAGATGAAGAATTTTTTCAAAAGTATTGGACGATGGTCTATTATTGATATTGGATTCGTGGATGCCCCAGAGGGCACAACATTAACTGGTGAAGCTGCAAAACAATTCAAGAAAAATAAAAAATTGAATTATAAGGCATGATTTTACCTTGATAGAACAGTCGGATTGTGTATATATAATAAAATCTTATATGCTACGTCAGCAAAGGAGGCTAGGACAATTTTAACAAAAACATATCGACGTGTTTCAGACGTGAAGAGAGAAAAACTTCAAGAACTTTGGGAACAGTTTGAGTTGGCTCAGATGAGATCAATAGAATCAATCAAAGATTTTTTTACAAGAATTAAAGAAATTGTCGATGGTATAAGGATCAATGAAGAAATATTAGAAGAAGTTAAAGTTGTTGAAAAGATATTAAATTCTCTACGTTTAGAGTTTCTGATCAAGAAGAAAGATATCGAGTCAACAGAATCAATCAAAGATTTTTTTACAAGAATTAAAGAAATTGTCGATGGTATAAGGATCAATGGAGAAATATTAGAAAAAGTTAAAGTTGTTGAAAAGATATTAAATTCTCTACGTTTAGAGTTTCTGATCAAGAAGAAAGATATTGAGGCTACTCGAAATCTGAATACCTTGAAGCTTGATGATCTAGAAGGTGAATTGGTGACATATGAGATGTCCCTGAATCAACAGATGACAGAAACATTTAATGAAGCGTTGTCAAAAAAGGTGAGTCAACTTAATCCAAGAGAAGAGATATCAAACTGGGTTAAGACAAATCAAAGATGTCAAAATTTCATAGGTAGAGGACGAGGAAATAGAGATGTGATAGTGGAGGAGGAAGACCAAAGAAAGGATGATCAATTAAAAGAAGAAGAAGAATCATCAAATCTGATAGAAATATATGAAGAAGATCAAAGTTTAAAAATTGTGGAGAAAGGAAAGGAAGATAGAGGTAATTTTCATTACGGTATAGATGTTTTTAATTGCAAAGAAGACTTCAATGGTGGTCAATCTAATAAATCAATAATTTCTGAAACAACTAAACAGAAAAATTTGGTGGAAACTGATGTTGCTTGGATAGAGGTTAGTAATTTAACCCATGAGACATGTAGTAGACATGATTGGTCTATACAAAGTGAAGCTATTGAAAAAGAAATTGAAATACTCACTATTGTCTCACAAGAAAAATTAGTTGAAGCTTTTAAAGATGAAGCTGGTAATAAAAGAAGCAAAAGTGTTCACTAAGAGCAGGTTTTTGGTGATTTACCCAAAATTAAAGCAAAAACAATTGAAGTTCTAGATCCGCAATTAAAGTGCACGACTATGAATAGTGAAGATACAATCAACTCTGAATCATTATTTAAAATTATAAGTTTTGAAGAGGATGAAAAATTATTTGTTGAGAATCCTACTCTACCATATACACAATCAACTGGTGTTGAATGGACATGCAAGATCAAGTACAAATCAATTGGAGAAGCAGAAGATTTTAAGGCAAGAATAGTTATTCAAGAATACAACAGAAGAAAAAAATATGATGATGATATTGTTAAAATATTAAATATGAAGAAAGTCAAATTGATCTTGAATTCTGCTGAAGAGAGATTGAAGTTGACCAAAGATGGCACACACGATATTGTTGATGCTACATATTTATAAAGTTGAAGAAGATGCTGGGCATGATCACATTTGAAGATCTTGGTTTAAGGGAGGTTATGTAGGAAATAAATCAAGAATAGGATTCCTTACTAGTTTAGAATTTGTTATTTACGGTATTTACTTATTTATATTTAATTAGGATTTGTTAGTTTTATAATTTCCTAGTCCTAGTTTACTTTGGTTGTTAGTCCTATAATTAGGGGTGCCTTATTACAAATTTTCAATGTAGTGAGAGATGCATTCATTGTGTAGAGATATACATTCAATGTACAAAAATACAAGAGTCATTGAGTTATTGAATAAAGCCTCTTACAAAATCATTGTTGGGTCTTTCACTTGTATTATTACCTTGGGTAATTTTATTTCCTTCACTATATTAAATCTAACAGTGTCATATAAAATGGGACCGAGAGAGTATTATTTTTTTACATATTCTTCCAAATATATAATATAAGTTATATTGATAAAGATGCCACTAATCATGATTTAAAGATGGCAATAATGGGTTCGAATTATGATCTTCTGGATAAAATGATTATTTCAGGTTAGCGATGTTTTCAACAACTACAGAAAGAAAAAAGAAACATTAGTATATATGTAGCTTAGCTTAAAATGTATGAATAATAATCATACAATTATTTTGTGCTTAATTATGTTTTTTTAGCGAATGTTTGGAATTGGATATACCGTGCTATAAACAATTATAATTTTATTCTTATTTTTAAAGTAAATGAAAAATAGAAAAATGAAACCAAAGTTATTTCGCCAAGCCATATTCTTTTGATGACATGAATAAAAGGACAACTTAGTACAAAATTTTATATTAATAATAATAATCAGGTAAAGAGAATTATTATAAAATTTTAAAAAAAGAAGGTAAGGATAGTAATATAAACCATAAAAAAAGCAAGTATTATCAAAGAGGTTTATGCAAATATCCCCTTTATTTTTGGTTTTGTGGAAAAATAATCTATGTTGAATGATTTTATAAGAGAAAATTCATAAGTAATTTGATTGATAAAAAATTAAGTCAAATAACTTTACTAAATAATTCAACATATTTGAGTAATCTTTTAAGAAATTTACTCGTTTTATCCCTAATAAAACTAATCATTGTATAAATTATTTCAAGTTAGATTTAGTATAGTATAATATTAGAATTGTGATAAATAATATGCTCTGTTTCCAACACGACAACCATTACTTGTAAATACCCCCATTTTAAAATTAAAAATAAATAAATAAATATGACAACCAAACAATCAAATAAGAGTAATTCAGTTTAATTATATATTTTAGTTAATAATATGTGTTAAGTATAGTATAAAGTATAAAAGATAAATGTGACAAATAAAATGTAAAATGAAATATGAATAGTGGAGATATCAAAGTGAATTGAGAATTAGGAAATTTCGGATATAATTTTCAGCGAAGATGAAAACTCTTAGGGGATTTTTTAGAGAGAGTTATTCAATATTTGTGTCGATGGGAGGTAGCCAGAGGTTAATGTAGCCCTTTGATACCTAGTTCATCACGTAACACTTTTTGTGTGGTTTATAAATTTATTTATGAATTAAAATTATCAAAAATTGTATTCTCTTCATTAATTTTTATTTGTTCATTACTAACTTGACACACTTCTTAAGGAACAATAAATTTAATATTTTGAGAAATAACTATAATCAATAATGAGAGTAAATTAGGACTAAGTTAAACTATCTTTTGATCTTTCAAACAGTAACAAATAAAAGTGGGCATCTATTTCTAGTATAGTGGACAAGTAAAAGTGGAGAGAGGGAGTGTGTAATAAGTAGAAGATATGAACACATATAAAGTGTGTTCAGTATAGAGGAAAACATTTTTCGATTTTCTCATGTTTGGTTGATCAAAATTTTTGAAAAACATTTTCTCTAGGAAAAAAGTTCCTTAAAAATGAGAAAAATGATTTCCCTAACGGGAGTTTGAATAACAGGCTATACATCTGACATTACACATTTGTAGTGTCCTCCTCACCTTTCAGCACACCTCATCTTCACTTCCATCCCGACTTAACCCCCAACCCCACCACCCCCACACCCCTTACCCTCCATCTTCCTCCCAAAGTATTCATCTAGATTATATGTAAAAAAATTTGGAATAATATTTTTCGATTGCATACTCATGAACACAAGTAAATAAGTAAGAAACTCACTTATTTTTCTACAAAAACATTTTTTAAGATTAATATTTTCCACCATATCGAACACCCCCGCAATGGATTCATGGGTAAAAATGTAAACTATTAAATTACAATTTTAAGTCTTGAATCCACCTTTAGAGATAATAGCTAATGGAAGATAGCAGATACCCTATAAAATTATCCAGGGAAGTTCAAGATAACACAAAAACATCATGATTATAAAAAAATAATGACAAAGATAAAAATAAAATAAAATAATATTCTTAAACTATCTGAAATTGAATAAAATGTATTTAGTTAATGATTTGATCTAAAAATATCCTAATATTAATAATTGGGTTAAAAATATCATTTTCTTGATAAATATGTTTTTTTTTTTAAAATGGTCTTTTTTTTATATAAAAATATTACTAGAATTTAATGTCGTTTTACCAATTAAAATAGAATAATACTTTTTAATCGATAATATTGGTCATATACATATGATCAAAGTAACAAATCATTAATTTTCATTTTAATCCATTTTCGTAGACAAAAATATTAATTGTAGCGATATGAAGAATGTTTTCCTAAATCAGAATAAAGAAATGACCCCTACTAATTTAAGACTTTCGAGTTTGTTCAGCCCCATGACTTTACTTGTGGGACCCATTTTTCTGATTTTAAAAAACGAACCTACTTTTTTCAAAAAAATTAAATCAAAGTTTGAAAATGTCATTTGAAAGCGGACGGCATCATCCCTTTTGCTTTGTTTACAATTCTTTTACCGCTCTCTCCATTTTCTTCCTTTTCTCTGTTCACTCCATAAATAAAATTAATTAATTCAACAACTAGTCTTCACCTCTACATTGTTATCTCCATTAACGCTCTGCCTCTTCTCCAATTCTTCATCAGTTTCAGCCTTTCAGGTACGTAACGGAGCTGAGTATCATTTGGTACATTTTGAATTTTCTGTGTTTATCGGTTTCTGTAACGGTTGGTATTGGATTTTTTACTTTTTTATGTGCTGCAAATTGTTTTTGTGCGACTTGTTGTTCCAGGCAATTGCTATTCGATTAGGTTTAGTATTTGTTTTGAGGTTTTTCAAATGGAGCGGCGATTCCCCGCTTTCCGTGATCTAATTGCAGGTGTCTATAATTGAGGGTTTAAGAGTTTGTATAGCTTCTGAAATAGTAGTATGCAAGGTATAGAAGTAATTGGATTACGTTTTGTATGTAGATAATTTACTCAAGGATCAAAACATTGTGGTTTTTGAAGGAATTTATTGATTTACATTGAATAACTCATACTGCTGATTAGAATTCTTCGTTGATTAGTTGGGTGTGTGAATTGACTAATTTAGTGCCAATGTGCCTCAGGATAGTTTTTACTAATTGTTTACAGTAATAGATTCTTCCTGCCTGGTTGAAAGAAAGCGGGGGAATGGGAGGCTGTGTAGGGTTTAGCAATCCTCCTACATTTTCAAATGGTATATGAAAGTTGAATTGTATTTAGGTAGACAAGATGTTTGCAGATATTTTGCTATTATTTTCATCCCGTAATGTACTAATGAAAATCACTCTGGACTGAAGAGGTGTTGCTAATGTTTTCTGTTGAGTGTTTGGCAAATTTCTATGTTTTCAAAAAATTTCTCATTGATGTACAGGATGTTTTCAGGTTTGCTTTGATATTTCAACTGTGAAAAAAGAAGAAGTTATATCTGGATTGAAATCTGTTTGATAAAGCAAAAGTGGTCTAATAGATCATAAGATGGAAAATTATGAGATTTTGGAGCAGATTGGGAAAGGTTCCTTCGGCTCTGCACTACTTGTAAGGCATAAACAAGAAAAGAAGAAGTAAGGAGATGTGCAACCTTTTCTAATCCATCTGTTATGCTTTGTTCTTTGTTACTGTATCCAGTTTATGTCATGAATTATTTCATTATTGTGTTATTCAGTTTATTTTTGATTTCTGACTGTTCTTTTTTATTTTCTTCTGTTCCTAAAGATATGTTATGAAAAAAATTCGCTTGGCTCGCCAGACAGAGAGAACACGCAGGTCTGCCCACCAGGAGGTTAGCCTTTGTTAACTTTCTTTGTGATCTGAGAGGATGAACAGGGTAGTTACTTTTTCTTCTAGGAATCTCATGAAGAGTATGAAGACATTTTCATATCTTGGCATCTAGATAAGAAATTTCAGAAGCACTATAGGATTCACTATAATTGTCTTAAATTGTTAAGAAGTTATGCAATGGACTGCACATTGTTGCCTGATAGGATGAAAGTTATGTGTGCATTTGATTTAAACATTTACCAAACTCTTTGATTTGATAAAGGCCACAAAGCAATGGAAAGGTTAATTTTGTTAATAAATAAAGTAATCATCTATTTTGTTGAAGAAAATGATACTTGCTTGTCGTAAATGCACCTTCAAGGCTTTGAATTGAGTACATCCATTCTGCCTAATCTCTTTCTGTCTTCCTTCTTTTTCTTGAGAAAGACTAGGGAATCAGGTACAGGTTTCTATGTGCAATTTCTGAACTGGTTTCTTTATTTTTCAGATGGAACTGATTGCAAGAGTACGAAGTCCATTTGTGGTGGAATACAAAGATTCCTGGGTGGAGAAGGTCTGTGCATACTCTTTTCCTTTCACAATTTCACTTCAAACACATATAAGGAATCAACGTGATAACCTGTCTACTTATGTCATTTACTTCTAGATTCTTACAATGTGAACTACATGAGAGATTGTTAAGTGGAAGTTTACAAATGGTAAAGAACAGCAAAAAGGTGCCTATCTAAGTTAAACGTTGAACTATATAAGAATTAAAACTGCTGTTCAAGTGAATACTCAGCCCTTGTGCATTGTTTTTGTTAAATGATTTCGATGTGAATATGCATTTGCATATCTAAAGGTGATAGAGGTATAGTGATTTATCTATTGAACTCGATGGTTAATTTGGATTTTACTGGGCAGAAGCTGCTGCTAAAATTCCAATTTTAGCAAATATTCTTAAGTTTAATACACCAATACGAGGAGTGGTACATAAATTATCTTAGATACGACTAAACCTTTGTGTTGTTCATAATGCTGTATAGCTGTTGAAGAATTATTTATTCAGTCTACCATGCCATTGACCATGCGAGAATACCCAATTTCAGGGATGCTACGTGTGCATTATTATTGGGTATTGCGAAGCTGGTGATATGTAAGTCATCTTTCCTTTTCCAAATGAATTGTTTTCAGAATATTGGACCTTAGGCCTGAGCGCCTGAATCTAGTTACTTATGTTTTTCTGCCTACATATCGTCTAATCATCCGTTCATTCCTTATACAGGGCAGATGCTATTAAGAGAACAAATGGTGTTCTTTTCCCTGAGGAGGTTGTTATTAAATTTACATTTCCTTGTGATTCATACCCTCCTGCCTCCACCATATTTAATTCCTAATATTGAGACCATTTCTTTTCCTAATTCTAAATACTGACTGATAAGCAGAAGCTTTGCAAGTGGCTAGTTCAACTGTTGATGGCACTTGATCACTTGCATTCAAACCATATAATTCACCGTGATGTTAAGGTGAATTGCATATCTCTTCTATGTTATTCCATAAAGTTATTCTTTCTCAATTTCATAGGTTTGTTTGCTGATTTAACTTTTTTGCTTCAGTGTTCAAATATTTTTCTGACGAAAGAGCACGATATACGTCTAGGTAATCCCCTTAACTTATAATTTGAAGTTGGATATGATTGACTTTGAGTATTTATTTTAAGAGTTGTTTTCAGGTGATTTTGGTCTTGCTAAAATACTGTCTTCCGATGATCTTGCTTCCTCTGTAAGTAACTTGTCTGCGAATATTCTGTATTTGTTTTTGTTGTTTTGATTAATCTGGTGATAATGCATATTGGCTGTCAGGTGGTGGGTACTCCAACTTATATGTGTCCCGAGCTTCTCGCTGATATACCCTATGGTTGCAAATCAGACATATGGTCTTTGGGTAAGTCTTTTGCTTCACATGGAACCATTTTTAGTTTTAGATGCACGCTGTTTTGCTGACTGTTTGCATATCCAGGTTGCTGCTTGTATGAAATGACTTCTCACAAGCCGGCATTCAAAGCATTTGTAAGTCATGAAATAGTACTTTCCAGAGTCCAGACTATGAAATTCTAGTACTATCATGAGCTATATAATCAATTACCAAATCATATTTACAGCTGGAAGTTTTAGGGAATATACTGGCAGTTTTAGGGTATATATATAAAATAGTATACTATCAATGTTAATATTTAGCCTAAGTGCTTTTTGTGTATAATTGGTATACACTTCCATGCAAGAAGTGAGAGCTAGAGTGGTAATTCAATGATGCAGTTAGAGCAATTGTAGAGTACCTGCCCTCATGAGTGCAAGCAGTGAAATAATGGAGGAAAGCACTCTGAATGGGATTAGCGTTGCATAAGTTAACATTGCCTTTCCAATTAAAAAAGTGGTGCTACTGTTAGATGTAACTCTGGCTTCCTGCTGGTTCTTTGGCGAGGCTATTTGTGTTGATTTTAGTCCAAGCCTTATGCTGGGCTCTGAGAGGAATGGACCACTCACACATGTTTGGTATTGCTGAGTCCCCCTTAACAGTGTGCGGGGGTTGGGAGCGAACAAAGCTACGTTGCCAAACTATGGACTTGTAAGAGCTTGTAGCCTTGATAATAGTTGTCTTGAAACCTTTGTCTAGGAACCCTTATGTGGCTTTTTGTGCTTATCATCTATGTAGTGCTAATAAATTCCACAATAATTCTGTTGCTTTCTGCATTTCTGAATCCATTTTTAGGATATCCTCCTTTGACTTTTTATGGGCTAATGGGCAGAGTATCCCTTTATTACTCGATCTATAAGCGAGACCAACTGTTCTTACACTTATGGTGTATAACTTTGTTCTACCTTTAATTAGTGGATGTAATTCTTTCTTATGATTGTGACATTCATCAACTATTGGGTTTCATTTCTTTTTATTTTTATTAGATTTTCGGCTTCTCATCATGAAATCAATAGATGGTTTACCTGAGATATGTTTTGTTGGTGTAATATACCACAAATACAAAATATTACAGTTGAAAATAAAATGATAAAAAGATTAAACAAATCTCTAGGTTAAGGCGCGGATATCTCGCTCTCTTTAAGGAGATTCAAGCCCACTGCGGCATAATCTACACCGATCCAGCAGTATCACTCTTGACTTGTCCCCTCCAGGATATAACAACCCAACAACGTCGTACAACTCAAACAACTCTGGATTAGTTGAAGAGTCTAAAACTCCACACAAGAAACACTTTCCTTTAACATATAAGTACTCTTTTGTATAGTGAATATAGTTGAAGACTTAGAATATTTTCTTTGTCTCAACTCTCTCTTTCACTACACTTACCTCACTACACACTACTATATTTTTCCACACTTCTCATCTTTTTTGACATACACTTCACAAAAGAAGAAACACCACTATTTATAGGTGAGGAATTCTTCTTTGTATTGAATAAGAATAATGTGGATAATAATGTAGGTAAATGAATGGCCCAAAGGTTACATAAGTTACAATGTATAATGAGGTAGAATAATGGGTGGAATTAGTGGTAGATCATGGCAATAGTGGTTACAAGAGTTACACCACAATAATGACCACATTCTTGTCAACTTATACCCACTAACATATGCACTTAATGTTTTAATTTTAATATTAAAATGCACAAACACCAACATGTTTATTATCAGTTGTAATACTTTAAATAACCTCCAATGTTTTTAATGCAGGATATGCAAGGTCTCATTAATAAAATTAACAAATGTATAGTTGCTCCACTTCCCACCGTGTATTCTGGTGCACTGTGAGTAAATTATCTTTCGCACATTTGAGGCTTCCCATTTTTGTGCTTATTTCGTCAAATTGTGCTACAATTGGATTAATATATTTTTGTTATTCTGTTGCTAAAGTTATTGTTTTTTTCCTCGTCAGCCGTGGCCTTATTAAGAGCATGCTAAGGAAAAATCCAGAACTCAGGCCAAGTGTATGTATCCCTCACTTCTTCAAAGTTCACTATTTACTTTCTAAGTGCATATTTGAGCTTCATGAAAGGAAGTTTACTGTTTGACACATCAACTCTTTTTTCGCTTCAATTCTCTTTCAACTGTTGTTCCAGGCTGCAGACTTACTCCAACATCCCCATCTTCAGCCCTATGTTTTAAAAATCCTTCTGAATTCTGACAGCCCGAGACCGCACAAGTTCCCAGTCCAATGTTCTAATTCAACATATGCAAAGAAAAAAAGATTGTCTGAGCCCAGAAATGCTCCTGTCTTTAATGAAAGAGAGCTGAGGCGATTGTCCAGTGATAGAGCTTTGAATCCTAGTATTTCTGGAATGGACTCTCCATGTTTATCCCGGAGAGCAAAAGATCTAATGAGTTCAGTGAATAAAATTTTTTCAGAGCCATCTGTTGAAAGTTCTCCTTATGACCTTGGTGTAAAAAATTCTGCTATCTCAAAGTTGTCGGCTGCTGTCAAAACTGTGCGATTCAATTCAAATAGAAATTCCACACCTCACAGGAGACAGAGCACTCCATTAAAGATGTCCAATGCTGGTTCTACCCGTGAACTGGTAAGTTTCTGATGAAATAGTATCATAAAGATCTTCAGCTTATAAGTCGAAACAAATGAATATAACTCCAGACAGGAATTGAATATTCTTGTCCTGATTCTATATTATTGAGCTAGTACCTGTAGCTTTTCAAGGCTGGATTTTTCATGTAGACTTAAATATCTACACTCGTATGCAGCTTCCAGTGACAAATACACTAGTTAGCCAACCTTCCAAGTCAACACGTAGAGCATCTCTTCCTTTATCAAGAGGAGCTGGGAAGTTGGAATCACCTATCAAACACAATGTTGGTCTTATTCACCAAGTAGAGTCTCCAGATGTTTCCATGAATGCTCCAAGAATTGACAAGATGGTTGATCCCTTGGCTTCTTCAGAAGACCCTCTTTTACCCATCCAGAGAGCTTCACCGAAATCTACACAGTTGTCTTCCCCATCGCCGCGCTATAGTGACTGGTCATTCACAAAAGACAAGTGTACAGTACAGGTAGTTGACAGAACCTTTCCCAAACCAGCTTTAATTGACCCTATTCATGGAGTTGCACAGATTGGAAGTGAATGTTCAGAACATTACCCAACTGGTGCCTCAAGCCGGTCATCATCAGAATCTCGTTCACGGAAGTTTGACACATCTTCTTACCAGCAACGCGCGGAAGCCTTAGAAGGATTACTCGAGTTCAGTGCGCAACTATTGCAGCAAGAGCGTCTAGACGAGCTTATGGTGTTACTGAAGCCATTTGGGCCAGAAAAGGTTTCTCCAAGGGAAACTGCTATATGGCTGACAAAGAGTTTCAAGGAGAATGGTGTGTAACCTCCTTCTACATTTTGATCTTTCCTGCTTACATGAACTAGTGAATGCATGGGTTTTCAAAAGAGAAAAAAAAAATCACAATGCATAAGGGAGAACTGTACAACATGCAAATAATCTGTTCATGAGTAGCAGAAAGGGAAATTGTTTTTCAATTGATTGTCTGGGTCTTTGTTGAAATGTGATGGTAAATGAATAACTTGTTCATGTGCACCTCATCTTTAGAAGTTTGATCTAACGAGTCTTTAAATTACCTTCGTATCCACAACCCTCCTTCGGGTCTTCCATCATAACACACTAATTTTTTCAATCTTCAACGCAAACAAATGAAAAGGAGTAATGCGAATTGACCCATTGAGTTGATTGATGGATTGAAGCCATTGTTATGCAAGAGAAGTCTATCAATGTGTGAGATTGAAATTTTTTTTATTACTATTATTTTGAGGGTTGGACCAAAATAGCTAAATATTTTGTTCTTACTGACACATAGTATAAATTTCTCAAAAAACTATTGACATTATTACTTTTAAATAGAAATATTTGCTTGGGGAATTGGAATGATTTTTATGCGTGGATTATTCATCTAAAATAATCAACTCTTTTGATCAGTCAATAGAGTATTAATTTAATTAATGAATTTTATTTAATTTGAAGAAGACCTGTTTATAGTAAGTTTCTCAAATTAGGGATGACAATGGGCGGGGTGAGTGCTGGACGGGCGTGACGGTCTTTAGGCTATGCGGGGTGACTGCGGGTTTAAGACTAGCCGGGAAGGGATAGGACGGATGCGTTGATGCAGGGCGGGTCGCGGGTTTAAACAAACAAAAGCTAATTGAAGATGCGTTCATTATTTTATGGGCAAACTACATAAATCCCACTAGTTTAGTTTCTAATTACGAAGATTTCCGATAGTTTCATATATTGCTTCCTCTATCATATTTGGTGCTTAGGATACATGAGTCTGAATCCGTGAGATACATGTATCTGCTAAATTTTAAAATCGAGATACATATTTTATTTGTTTAAATTAATTAATTGTAACCTATTTCTTTAATTAGATGAGTAATTAAAGATTTTCAGAATATATGGACAATAAATTCAGAAAATTTAAATTAATCAAATCCCTTAATATAAGGTGGAAATTAAGGAGTGTATCTATGTTTAATTTATTTCATTTTATTATTCTTTGAAATTCATTAATATTATTAATAAAAGACAAAAACATGTATATCTTGGTCATGTAATTTGATTAATTTCATTTTATAAAATAACAAATTTATTAATTTGATGTATCTATTATATATGATGTATCTAACAAACTAAACACTTAGATACATGAGTATCATACAAGTACATTCATATGTATCATAGAAGTATCTGGTATTAATTTCATGTATTTGTTATATGTATCTAGTATTAATTTCATGTATTTATATGATCTAATATTATTTCATGTATCTTTTATATGTATGATTTAATGTATCAAGTATCATTTTTATACGTTATATCCAAAAAAAAAAACATGTATCTCAAATACATAGTAAACATATACATCTAATTATGTGTATCTATATATGAAATATAACTTAACGTATGAATTTAGGAACAAATCATGACTATAGAGTATTTGTCGTATCATTAATAAAATAAAAGTAAAAATTTTCAAAATTCTTTCCTTATTTAGCATCTGAAATTTAATCTCATAGATGCATATAATCTTAACTCAGATTTATAACTTTTAATTAGATATATGTGTATATTTTTTCAAATACATGTTTTGACCACCGTCTCTCCTCCTCTCCCCTTCGCCTCTATCATCTCCGGCGATGGCATCTTGCCGATCATGACATTGGTGTTGACGGACTATGGTCATGTATCTAATACATGGCAAAACAAATTCCTGAACTAAAATAATTTTGCTTTTTCATGAAAAAAGATATTGCTCGCAGCTCCTAGATCCGACGGACCTCTGCTAGAGCCATAGAAAATTCCACTTTTTTGTCCCAATCAATAGTAACAAACCTCTACATACATTGCTGATGAACCAGAATCGTTTTTAATTGTAGGACGATAAAATTGGGTGTTGAGAGGAACAACAAGAAAAGTGCAGAAACATGATGAAATTCCTTAAGCCAAACAAAGTCGAAGTGGTTCTCCAAGGAAAGTACACCGAGAGGACAACGGTGATTGTTCGAGCTTTTGACGATGGGATACGTTACAGGCCATACGGACATTGTTTGGTCGCCGGCGTAGCCAAGTACTCGAAGAAAGTGATCCGTTAGGACTCTGCGAAAAAGCAAGCGAAGAAATCACGCGTCAAGACTTTCATCAAGCTTGTCAATTACAACTCAAAAATAGAAAATATGAAGGAAGAGAGAATATGATAGAGGTGATGGAGGACATGGGAGTGGGGGTGAGAGATACGGGTAATGGGATTGGGGAGGAAACCCTAATGTGAGAGAAAATAATTTGAATTGCTAATGTACCATTAATTAAGGAGTTTAAATTTTAAGATAATTATTCACTATCATATTTAAGAGATATGTGTACCTAATTAAATTTTTAAAAATATATGGTATAAATATTAAAAGTGGTATTATGTGTAATTTATTTAAACTAGTGATAAAATAAGTATATATGGTAGTGAAGTATGTCTAGTTAGGTAGTATTTCCTTATTTTATTTAGTGAAAATTAAAAACATGAGTTTGCACTTTGCATAACTCATGTTTATTTGCTTGAAATCGCATATTTGCATAAAAAATAAGATCTTTTGATTATTATTTTTTCTTCTAAACAGTTCTTCTTTTTGTTAAAGTAAAAACAAACTTTACAAACTTATCTCACATAATAAGATCAAATAAGAAATGAGTCTTTTGTTACTCAGTATGTTTTAAAAAAAATGTACCTAAGCCATTACTGCTACAAAAAAAGTGGGTTACATTTTCTATTCACAAACTTTTATAGGAACTTATATGAGGAGTATTTATTTGGGTTAATATATGAAATGAGATTATAAACATATATAGTACCACTTAAAATTACAAAAAAATATATAATTCTTAATTACACAAGCTATCTAAATTTGTTGCTTTTTTGTTATGTCTAACCCGAAGAAAAATTGAAAATGGAAGATGCAAAAATAATTTAGTAATATGAAATTTTGGTTTAGCTTTTCTAGATTTTTAAAAGAAAATTGACGGGGACAGGGCAGGAGTGGGTTGATGTAGAGCATGACATGGTGAATTTAAAATTAAAAAAATGCTATGCGGGGTGGGTTAAAATTTTGAGGGTTGAGGCTTAAACCGCCTCGCCCCGCCCCATTCCCATCTCTAAGCCAAACTGTCCCTTCGGTAACACACAATAAAAAAAAAGAGAAGTTTATAACCAAACTACTTCACTTTAGTCGATTATATATATACTAGAATCGAACATACAATCTTTTTGAAACTTTTGTAACTTCTTAACCACTTTGTTAAACTTTGACATTGTGTCAAAATGTGTCAACACTAGGATATACATTGAAAAGTAGAATTTGACCTATTTATACAATGTAACTTTCTGATGAAGGGGAATCGCTTAACCCCCACGGGAAAGGTAGCATCGCCCATATCGAACACATAATATGAAAGCAAAAAAATTTGTATCTATGGCACTATATATTATATTGTAATGGCATCATCCTAATCATTTTGAAGGCTTTCGTGATAATTTCTCTATCCAGAGTTATTAATATGAATTGTTAATTGACACTAAATTCTCATGAAAAGTTTCATAGTGGCATTATGTCTAGTAATCGGTGCTATAAAAATATAAAATTAGCATCGAGCAGATCAGATAGACAGAAATATACTATTATCGTGTGCCATATACAAATCAAAGCCCCCCACCCACCCCACCCCACCCTCCCCCCAATTTGATAAGGAAAAACTACAGGAAATGACAAACTTTCTTATATATTTAAGATATATAGCTATAGTATATTTTATTTATTTATTATAGATTTATTTAAATATTAAATAGCAAATATGCTACTACCTCTTAATCATTTATTTTGAGGCATGTTTTATGGTCATTGTTCCCTATGTTTACCATCTCCAAAGCTTTCTCTTTCTATATCCCTAAATCAATGTTTTTTTTTCTTTTCAAATTTCATTCCAATTCATATATATACATTGTCTTGTTTGTTCAACATCTTTCTCAATTATTCATTGCCCATTGGTTAATATACATGTATTTTTGTATAAATATATTTTAATTCAATGTATTCATATTGCTCATTGGTTAATATACATGTATTTTTGTATAAAATTATTTTAATTCAGTGTATTCATATTGCTCATTGATTAATATAAATGTATTTTTGTATAAATATATTTTAATTCAAATATATTTTCTCACTTGGTCATTGTCCATTGGTAGTATCAATGTTTTTTTTTTGTATATATTTAGATAATATTCATATATTTTTGTATGTATATATATTAAATCAATGTATTCATTTGTATTGCCCATTGATTAATATTCATGTACTTTTTGTATATATTTAGTTAATATCCATCATTTTTGTATGTATATATACTAGACTAATATATTCATTTGTATTTGTATGTTAGTTAATTGTATTTATTTATTTTAGTATTTATATTTCTAACTTAATATTTATGTTTTAGTTTAGCCATTATCATCGGAAATCAATAACATAAGTTAGTTTGTAAAGTTGAAAGGATTTTTTTGATTCATAAAATTGATCATTACTTCACACAAATGTGTGCTTGTTTTATTTATAATGATTTTAATACCCGAGTATTTATTTATTAAATTAAAAAAAAAACACTCAGTAATCAAATAAAAACTCTTTAATAGGTAATTATGTATTTTTAATTTAATAATGGGAAGTTGAGAATTTGAGGGGCATAATTTAAGGACAGTAAGTTACAATAGCAGAAATTACCTTATTTAATGCAGAGTATAACTATATCAATGTATTTAAAAAAATTAAAATATAGCTAGATTATGACATAAACTATAGTCATTTTTAATAAATATCATACTTATAGCTATTCCAATTTAATAACCCTAAAACTATAGTTATTTTTGTAAGTTGCTCATTTGATAATGTGTCACCTAATCCCACAACCCTGTTTCATATTGCAATTGCCTAGGCCACATGCAACATTTTTGTTACCCCTTTAGACACGTCTTTAACAGTTTGTCTCCTTATGCACATTTTAAACTAATTTTCTTTTTAAGTTTTTAGTTTATTTTAAAGATAATAGATGTATTTATAAATATAGAATATAAATACTATCTATAAATTAAAATTTTAATTTTATTCTTATTAATCTAGCACATTTCTCTCTTCATTATTATAAAACTATTTATGGAAAATTGTTTTAAAAAGACATTTTCTTATAATAAATAGAGCACCATATTGGGCGTTTAAGAAGGTAAGTTTTCATCATTTAAGAAATTATTTTACAGTTATCTATTTATTCTTATATTACTTGTGAGATTTAAAAATTTTGATTGCCTGCTTCTTTGACCGTTTTTCACTTCTTTCATACTTATCTTCTTCAATACAAGATTTAAGACTATCTTATTACCTATTTTTTCCCATATATATATATATATATATATTAATAGGGCTGCATATCGGTCGATTCGGTTCGGTTTTGAAGTATATCGATTTGGCTTATTGGTTATCGGTTTGTAGAAATGCTAAACCATTATAGAACCATTAAGATATTGACTTATCGGTTATTGATCGTTATCGGTTAAGCCGTTAAGATTTTACACAATTTAAAAAAAATGAAAATCACTTAAAAACAAGGTGACATCCAAATGAACCATGCACATGAGTTCACAAATTGCATCTTGCTCAAAAGCAAACACTTTTACATTGTAAAATAACCAAGATTTTGAGATAGCCAGAAATAAAAGTAGGAAACTAAACTATAAGTCAATGACTTTATATACAAAATGGTATAAATATAATTATTTAATTTGCTATCGGGTTATCGGTTAACCCATTAAGAAAAAACCTCAAACCGTTAAGAACCGATAACCCGATAACAAAAAAAATTAAAACCATTATCCAAACCTTTAAACCAATAACCCATTACTGATAAACCAATAACTTTTTTTCGGTTCGGATTATCGGTTTCGATTCGATTTTGAACAGCCCTATATATATATATCAAATACACACACCTTAATATGTTGCTATCATTATCACTCACAATATTAGCTTTTCTAGAATATTAATATTATTTTCCCTTTTTGCGAAACGAGTTTGGCGATAAGGAATTTAAATCTTCTTATAATTCATTCACCGGAAGGTACCGATATTGCGATTGTTCAACTTTTCTATCCTTTTAAGGTCCGAAAATACTATCATTTATCATGTTTCATTCCTTTTTTATTTTTTCCATTTTGGTTTTGAAAGTTCTGTTTTTCAAAAGCTGTAAAAGATAATTTTTCCCTAATAACACTTTTGAAATCTTGATCAAACACAAATTACTCCTCTTATATTGAAAAATGTTTATTTTTCAAGTTGATTAAACAAATAAAAATGGTTATCCTTCAAAAGTATACCTTTTTTAGAAAGAAAATATAACAACTCCCTCCATCTTAATTTATGTGACACTATTCTTGACACAATATTTAAAAAAAAAGAAAACTTTTGCAATTTTGTAGTCTAAAATAATCCTTCGATATTCGTGTGACTATAAATTATTTCTTGGAGGGGTAAAGAAAAAATTTAAAGTTGAATTATTTTTAATTATAGAAAGATGACATTTTTTAGACATATTAAAATGAAAAAGGTGCATAAATCGGATAAATAAATTAATAAAAATCACTCTTCAAAATGATTTAAAGTTTTTCACCTACAAATAAATTAAATTTCATAGTGTGGAATGGAAAATTACATTATTGTTACACAATTTATGATTTTTGTCATATCCCTCAATGAATTCTATCTTATTGAACTGTTGTATCATTTATTTGCCTTTGAACTATCTTTTCCTTCTTATTGTTTTATTTAATTCTTTGTAATTATTCTTTAACAGTATATGCGATATGGAAGGTGAAATTTAAAGACTCCGAAATGAAAATAAGAGACTGATTGAAGAACGAATTGTTTCACAATATGAATTAGGTGTTGCTAGAGAGGAACTTCATCGTAAGAATGTTATGATAGATGATATTCAGGCTGAGCATGAAGTCCATTGCAGGAAACTTATGAAAAGGGGTTTGCAGCTGATAGACACGATCCCAGATATTGAAACTTTGAAAAATGAGGTCAAACGCCTCCGTCAGGAAGTTACAAGACTTTGGTCTGTCAGATATATTATATTATTTTGTGAAAATATGATTAAAATGAAAGATTTTTAAGTTTTTCTTATAACTTATTGGTTTGATGTTAAGTCTGAAACAAAAGCTAAAATTCAATCTGTCTCAGAAAAGATAAGTGCATTTTGCTCACAAATTTTACAGCAGCTCGATAAAGGTTTAGTTCATTGTCAAGTCTTATATTTGACACCTACCGTGGATCGTGCATATCAAGTTGAGAAAGTCATGCAAACACTTTGTGGCCACCTTGAAGTAAAGATCCAGATTTATGTAGGTGGTAATAACATTGAAGCCGATAAACATAACATATTAGTCGGTGTTCATCTCATTGTTGGAACACCTTTGTGTGTGTCAGACCTGTTATATAAATTAAACAAAATCAATTTCTCCATTTTGAACATATTAAAATGGTTGTGTTAGACGAGGCTGATGAAATGCTTTCAAGGGGTTTTGATGTCCAGGTAATTTATTTCTAAAGTTATTTTACTCTAAATTTTTAATGATATGAACATATTTATGTCTGAGATTCCCAATTTTGGAGAACCTCTTTTATTATAAATCTCTTGAAATAAAAAATGTGAAATTGATTAGATTGTTTTTTCTATTTGCAGATACATATAAATTTGTCGCTTTTACCAGTTGAAGTTGAAATAGTAGCGCTTTATCCAACCATGCCGAAAGAAGCCCTTGAAATCACGAGGAATTTCATGAATGAGCCGATGACATCAATGAACATGTGGCAGTCCATAATCTTTTTATGAACCGACTCTTGAACTTTCATAGTCTTTTGATTATTATGAACACAAATGACGACTTTGTATGGTTATGCAACTTTTTGGGGAATTTAATGGTAGAAAATACCTATAAATTTTTTTATATATATATTTTGATATTAGCACTATATTTCTTCTTTTGGATACATATGAAGTAATTACATAAAATTGTATATTTTACTATTTTAATTTTTTGATATTTGATTTTTTTCCCTTTAACAATCGAATTTATACTCCGTGAGACATATATTCTTTAGAAGAAAAATACAAACGAAAGAGATTAGAGAAAAAAATAGTTGATTTTGGAATACTGACAATGTATCATAAATGACCGATTCATTCTTTCAAGAAAAACACTCTCAGTCATTTATGATATCCCCCTAACATTCATTATATACTAATATCATAGAGGACTGATTCTTTCTTTCAAGAAAAATGAAACTCTATTTTCTATGATACTCATATAATATATATCATATATTGACAAGTATCATATATAACTGACTCATAAGATGTATCATATATTAACAAGATATCATAAAGATTTGATTCATTACTTTAAGGAATAACTTAGTAATTTATGATACCCACATAATATATATATCGTTATACTAGCATGGTATCATAGAGATTATTTCATTCATTAAAAATAAAAATAAAAATAGTTCTCAATCCTTTATGAATTATGATACCCACATGATATATATTATATATTGACAAAATATCATAAATAACTGATTCATTTCTTCAGAAAAAAACTTCTTCAGTTGGCTAATATAAAACTTAATGCAATGGATACATTGAGCAATAATTAAAAGCCGAAAAAAATTGGCGTAATTAGTTTTAGTGTTGAGAAAAACAATTCATTGATTTAGGATCGATTGTTATTTTGAATATTTTCCTATAAATCAAAGACCAACACAAAATAGGAGCAAAAATGCAAATGATTATAAGGAGAATTTTTATTCGCACTAAAATTAACTCTACTTTTTGCAAATAAAATATATTTTGGTATAAAAGCTAAGACTTCCACCATAACTGAATTGGTCCCTAAATTCACAAAGCATATTTTTTAATCCTTATACAAATAGTCGCTCAGATTTATTATTTATTTTTAATCAATAAATTATATAGTATTTGTCAGCTATTTTTAATTTACGCAATTGAATGTACGACTATTTAGATTAATTTTTTTGAAGCATTTGGTGCTTAGGAAAGACAAAAAATATTTAATGCCTAGAATTCATTAATTACGCTAAATTGATTAACATTGTCAAAAGTCTACTATTAAAGGTTTTATCATACTTTGAAGCATAAAGTTGCATACATTTATCCCCGTTTAATCTTTTTTTTTTCGGTGAGATTATTTGTTTTCTTTTTCAAAATCTCAAAGCATTAAAAATCTTTATAGAAATTCCAAATATAGCATATCCATATTATTTCATATCGACGAAATTATGCTAGTCATTCCGACCAAATAAGATTATTTTTCATGTGTTATCCCTTCAGATACATCTGATAAAAATAAAAACAATATAGAGAAGATTAGTTTGAGCCTTGCACAACGATGACTACAAAGGAGTCGTTTGGTGTGAAGGATAACACCAAATAGTCTTGGGATTCAATTATAGTGTCACTTAATTTGTTATTTGGTTGGCAAGTCCGGTATAACTTATCCTGAGATTAATAATTAGTACAGGGATAAGTTATCCCTCCCCTTGGGTGGTACAGTTATCCCGGGAATAAAATAAGTAGATGACAAAAATATCCCTTTAAGCCCTTTTTATACATCACTTTTCACATTTATGAAGGGTATTTTTGTAAACAAATAAATTGTTCTTAAAATTTATTATTTTAAATATAACAAACCAAATATTCAATAAAAAATAATCTTACCATAACTTTATCTTAGGATAACTAATCCATCATAACTTGAATTTAAACCAAACCACTCCTCAATTTCAATAGTAGGCCCAATTCCCACAAGGTCCATGAACTAACCGTGATTCACTTTCACGGATTTTATAAGAGAAGGTAATTACGACTTCGAAATTGCGGCATTGCCATTAGCAACAGAGAAGAAAAGAAATGGAAGAAGTAGTAGAATTGTACGAGCTTCACTATTCCGATTTGCTGCAACTCTCTTCAGACAAATCTTTATCAGAAGAATCTATTGAAGAAATTCAGCGTCTGGAATCAGTCACCAGAAGTGTAATGGAAAACCTAGGGCCAGAAGGACCAGGACTTCTCGCCGTCACCGGCGTTGCAGAAGCTTCCAATCTCCGGCGAACTCTTCTTCCTTTAGCTCGAAAACTCGCTCTTCTCAATAATGAAGATCGCAAACGCCTTCTTAAGGTCAACCTCTCTCCTTTTTTTCCTTCCTTTAATATCCAAAAATCCTAATGCACGATGAACATATTAAAAAAATTGTACTAGCTAATTGAGGTTAAAGTTCACTTATTACACTTGTCTTTATAGTTTGGTTAAATAAGGAGAAGCTCTAATTAGAGAACTCTTATTATTTGTGTAAATGAGATGTGCTTAGTAGATAAGACCATTGGTTTGTAGGTATGAGTGTGTCCATACTTTGTGAGAGTGCATTGTCTTGCTGCCCTTAGTAATAGTCATAGTACTACTCTTGTAGTTTCTTGTTCTTCGATTTCTGTTACTATCTGATGTTTCATGTAGTTCTATTATAATATTATTTTGATGTAGTATTGTTCTGCTACTATATGTTGTTTTTTGTTACTATCTATTGTCTATTGTACTTCCATTACGTCTTTTTCTAGACTGATTTTGTCTTGAGCCGAGGGTCTATCGAAAACAAACTCTCTATCTCGCCTGAAGTAGAGATAAGGTTTGCGTACATTCTACCCTCTCCAGACCCCATTTTGTGGGACTACACTGGGTATGTTGTTTTTCTATTTAGAGAACCCTTATATTTGCCTTATTGTATGAATTATTATTATTATTTACCTACATTTGAATGAAATGTGACTACATAAAGCAGGATGATTCACTATCTCAAATTAGTTAAGGTTGACTATATATATATTTACTGATAATAAAATTTGCGATCGAATGGGTATCTAATGTTAAATGCATTGCCCCACTTTGATTGGTGAGCATATTCATCTATATATCCCAGCTTGTTTTACCATATTACTGTTTGAGAGTGAAGGAATGGTAATTGTTTTAAATGCTATTTTTATAACGCTTTTGAAATGTGATTGTTGCATTGTAAAATTTGATATCAAAAGAACAAGGATGGTAGCTATGTTGCATAATTTGCTCTATTGCTCAATACTCTCAATACAATTATTGATCAACAGGAACAAAATCTGGGAAGTGATGTATCATTGAAGAACCCGAATAGAGATGTCTCCTCTTTTTCCATGCAATTGAAATATGGGCAATGCTATGAAAGAAGTGGTTGTCAGGTTGATGATCTAGATGCTGATAATTGGGATGAAGGAGAGGTTGATCAGGATGAGTTTAAGAAATTAGGTTGCACCTTTAAGGAGCTAGGATATTGCATGATGGACTTAGGGCTTCGTCTTGCACAAATATGTGATAAGGCCATTGGGGGCCAAGAGCTGCAACAGAGCTTACTAGAGTTTGGCACAGCTAAAGGGCGTCTGATCCATTATCATTCCACTGTTGACAATGATATTGTTAGAGAAGCTTCTAAAAGAAATGGACAGTCTAAAGCAAGAAATGGAAAAGTCAATAAGAATGAGCAATCAAGTCTGAAGCAGAAAGGAATTGAGTCATCGAAAGACCAGTCAAATGACAATGGTCTTTGGCAGCAGTGGCATTATGATTATGGTATTTTCACTCTTTTAACAGTTCCTATGTTTCTGTTGTCTTCTCACCAAGAAGCACCAGCAGTTGTAAATAATGATTCACCTGTTTCTTCTAAGCATGAATTCCCTTCGCCCAGTGGGCACACATATCTTCATATATTTGATCCCAAAAGGAATCAGGTCTTCATGGTAAAGGCACCTTCAGAGAGTCTCATTCTGCAGGTTGGAGAAGCAGCTGATATATTATCTAAGGGGAAGCTACGAGCAACACTTCATTGTGTTTGTAGACCACCAAAGGTTGAAAACTTGAGCAGGGAAACATTTGTTGTCTTCTTGCAGCCAGCATGGAGCAAACAATTCTCTCTTTTGGATTACCCGCTTGAACTTATAGCTTTAAGTGGTCAGCAGTGCAGGGTTTGTAGCAAGGGAACTGAACAGTCTAGGCAGGTCCCTGAGGAATTAAGTCATGAGATTCAAAAGATTGTTCCACCACTTCTGTCGAGGCTGAAAGATGGGATGACATTTGCAGAATTTTCTCACGAAACTACAAAACAATACTATGGTGGTAAAGGTTTACAGTCCAACAAATAGGTGAGTAGTAATCATTCTTTTGCTTTGTCTTTTTCTATCTAAATTTCTTGTGTATGAACATATAACTTCAGTATGCAATAGCGTATTTCTTATTTTTATCTTTGATTCAGGTTTTCTGTGGATATCTTTTTGCCAGAGGTGCCATCCGGCTGGATAATGTTAAACTAGTGGTTACAAAGTGCCACTGTCAACTTCCCCGTCTCAGAGTCAATGGTAGGTAAAGAGGTGGCGTGCACTTGTACTGTTAGGAAGTTCCCATTGAGGTATACATATGATGGCTAAAAATTAGACATGTCCTGTTGTGATTTTGGTAAAATTAAATTAAAATTTTCCTTTGAGTATGCATTTACCTTTGGAACTTCTGCAATAGCCTGATTTTGTGTCAATGGTTCAATGTGCCTCAGGAAGAGAGAACAAGTCATTGCAAATGTGCACCATGCATAAGAATGACTGCTGAAAGCTAAGAATATATTCTTGTGACCTGTACTCAGGATACCTTTGCCGCCCTAAACTTTGGATATCCGAGAGCTACCTGATATTCACGGCCTAGTCATAGGTTTTCTTTTTCTGTTACTTGCAAATGGCCAGAAGGTAGGCGTGAATGGGGTTTACAAGCTTGGGCCTCATCCGCATAATCTACAGGTACATCTGATTTAATGGAAATGCTCTCCTGGCTTTGGACTTGCATTAGGACTGACTCAGTGCCCTGTTATCTTTATCATGTCTAAAATAATGGTGGCATGTTCGATTAAAGAAGAAGATCAAATAAGTAAATCATTTAAATGTTACCAAATATTGGAATATCCAGAAGTACAATGAGTACTTGAAATGGGAAACCAGTCAACCAAAACCTTCTAGGCAGGAGAATGTGGATTAGCAGACCACAATCCTCTTTTGTTGCAAGGCGTGTTTGCATCTTTAAATTCCTCGACTTCTCACCTAAATAAGTTGTTCTATCTTTGCAGCGTTGGTTACATTGTTTCATTTGATCCCTTTTGATGAACTTCTCTCTTCCCTTTTAAGTTACATTGTCTATGCAAATTTAATTTGTTCCATACCTACGGTATTTGGTTACACTTACATCCTCATACGCATGTATTATACATGTGCTAATTTACATGCATATACAGCTTTCCCCCAAGTGCAGATAGTCGATTTTGGGACCTCTATTTAAAGCATAACTGAAGTTAATATACTGTTGTAAGTTTAGTCAGTTCGAAAATAACTTTCGAAACATGTGACAGTTGATATGCCTAAATTACACCTCTAAAAGAAGTATAAAACGGTCGTTGTCCAAATAAAGAACCTAACAAAGGTTAGGATCGATCCCACGAGGAATAAGATTCAGACTTAGCTTAATTGTTATTACTTGTGCTCTTAGTCGAGTTATTTCCATAGGGGGTTTGTAGAACAATAATTAATTGGAATGTTTGCTAGTAACAAGTATCAAAGTAACAAGATTATATTTGTAAAAATCAATAGAAGACGAAACTAGGGTATTTGTGTTCCCCATGAGTCCTTAACTCAGTAAACCTTATAGTAGTAACCTTGTCTAGTGTCTAGCATGCCATGGATGGTCACCTAAATAAGTGAATTTTAGCACACAACTTGGTCCTTCTACGGGTGTGTGCTTTACTAACCCTTAACCCTTCATCCCAAATTATCTATCCCTTGGTCCGTTCAAGCTATTAGATGAGCTAGCCTCAAATCTTCGTTGTATAATCTCTTTTCCCATTCATTACTCCCTTGGTCCGGCAAGTAGGAATAAGGCGAGTTCTAAGGTTGCGCACCGTTAAAAAGCAATCAAAACAAAGAGAAAAACAATACATGCATGAACACTATTCAAGAATTACTAGTTATTAGGTGTACGTTGTTAATTCTTCATGGTTCCCACAACCCTAGTCGTGGAATTAGCTACTCATAGTTGCTTGATCACAATTCATAATAATTGAGTTAAAATAAATCATGAACTTACAAGATGAACGGTTGAATTCCAAAACCTTGAATTGAATTTGCTAAGTAATAATCAAAGATCAAAGATGTAATTAAAACTCCAATGAATTCAAGAATGATAGCAAAAGTAGTTTACTATCAAATCTCAAACTCCAAAACGAACATAATCCATTAAATAAAACCTTAGAAAAGTATTTATAGACATCTAATCCCAAATAAAATAAATCTGGGAAAAATAGGATTCGGCAGGCTTCTACGACTCAAGATGTACAAACCATAGTCACTTGTACTGCTCATGGATTCCTCTCGTGGAAAGCAGTGTACAGTCAATCTTCAGGACCTCTTCTATGGATAGGATCTACGTAGGCCTGGGCATGATAATTGAAAAAATTGACTGAACCAAAATTTTTCGGTTTCAATTTTTTCGATTGATTTTGATTTTGAATCCTAAAAGTTCAGTTTTTCGATTCAATTTTCAGCTATTTTAAATCGGTTAATAAAAAAATCAAAATTATTTATATACATATTATATAACCCAAATCAGTCATTCAATTACTCACATATAATATCCCAATTTGTATGGCCCAAATTTGAATGACCCAAATCAATTGGCCTCCAACCCTCTAATGTAAAATTCCTAATGTAAAATCCCCTAAATCACGATCACTCGACCAGCGAGTAGTGATGCGAGGCAGCCAACGACCACTAGGGCTAGGTATTTGGTCGGTTCGGTTCGATTTGTAAATTTTGATTTGGTAAAAATTTAAATTCAAACCAAATTTAAATAAATTCGATACGTTTCGGTTATCACAATTTCGATTCAATTTTTGATTTAACCAAATTTAATAAATAATATTTTGTCAGGTTGCTACAACAATCCAATTGGCCAAGTAAAGTAATGGCAGATTCGCAGATGGAGTCCTCCAACATTTGTGAAAATAATACATTGATAATTTTATTGATAAGATAAATAGTCAAGTCATGAGAAGAAATAAGATAAGTGATTCAAAAGAGTATGAATACTTCCAAGTTCCGAATCACGAAGAACTATGACAAAATTCCCTTCACTGTTTATTTTGCAATCTTATGAGTGAAAAGACATAATTGAATAACTAGTTAACTACAGAGGAAGAAGAGCATATCCATTTTCTTAACCAACAGTTAGCAACACATTTGACAAAATCTGGATAACGGACCAAATAACTCAAACAAAATCCTCAACTCTTCAACCAAAATTCAATTTTAACAATTAATTACTAACTATACAACATTAACTTCTACAAAAGGTAAGTTTTCACCTCACATGTGCAAATTATCACTAACTATATAACATTAATTTCTACAATAATCAACATTCAACAATACTCTCAAAGCTCCAAGCCTCCAACAATCTGTGCCATATATTTTGGCCTTTGCCTTCAAATTTCAACAAGTTTTTAACTTGCAACTTACCATATCATTGACTAAAATGTCCAAACAAAACTAATAATTCATATCCAAGCAGTCCATCAAGCAGGAACATTAACAAACTAGTTGAGTACAAAAATAAAAAGACTTTCAAGAGTCAAGACAATACAGAGTTACAGACTACAATCCAGCTGTCAGCAGGTAGCATTGCAGCAAGTCAGCAACCAAGACTCCCAGAGAATTCAAAAAACAACAAAACATTGTTGCAACCTGCACTTCAATAGCTTCCAAATTCCAACAGACAACCACCAAGAAAATGACAAGACATTGATGTGCCTGCGAGAAAATAAAACTCTTCAGATAAATGATCTACATTTTATAATAAAATATAAAAAACTACCAAGCAAGCTATGTAAAGAAGTTCTTTATTTAATAGTTACCACGCATCACTAGTTGATAGTTGAACTTATAAGTTGCAACTATATGTCAATAATACTAGATTCAGTTTCACTACAAGCCAAATCTAAAAAAAAATATGAAAGAATTTGTTAGTTGTTAAAAAACATAAGTAGGAAAATTATATTCAATATAATTAATACAAATACAAAATTCTTACCAAGTTCAAGTTGCTCAAGATACTTTAAATCTTCCTCAATATTGATTGGAATAGGCTCACTTCTAAGACAATCTTGAACACAAATAAGAGATTGCACAAGTTTAGGAGTCAAAGAAATCCTAAAGGGATCAAGAATACGACCTCATGTGTTGAATGCGCATTCGGATGCGACACTTGAAATGGGAATGGCTAACACATCACGAGCCATCTCCGCAAGAATGGGAAATCTCGGCTCATTAACTTTCCACCACATTAATATATCAAAGTCATCAGTATCTGGCTCAATATCTTCGGCACGATATCTATCTAATTCTGATTTACTACTTAAACCTCCACTTTCTTCTTTATGCTTCTCAAATTGTTGTTTCGTTCTCATTCTTCCTCTTTTTTGAAAGTTGTCATAACTACTCACACTAGATATACTTGATGAGTTGTCAGATGAAGTAGGTGAATATGATACAGATAAAGAGACTTTTAAGAATTTCTTAACATAATAACCAAACAGATCTTTCATGTATCCTTTCACATCTGAACTTAACTTGTCCCCAATTTCTTTTCCAAACATATCCACAATTGCAAAAGGAACATAATCAAGCTTGTTACGGGGATCCAATACAGATGAAATAAAGATCATCTTGTTTATGTCATCTGGTTCACCCCAGTACTTTTTGAACTTTACCCTCATATTTTTTGCCATTTCTTTTAAATTACCATCTTCATTTTCCATCATCTCTTTCAAAATAAGATCAAGTTCAACAATTTCCACAAAGTATACATTGTTAGTGACATACTTTGAACCAGAGACCTTCAAAGTAAGAACATAGAAAGTTTCAAGAAATTTTACCATTGACCTTACATTTTTCCAATCAACACTTATAAGGATACATGCACTAGTTCCATCTTCACAACAAGAGGTAAGACGATGTTCCAAGAATCCAATATCATAAATATTATATCTTTCAAATGCAAGCTCAAAATGTTGTGTTGTATCAAGCATCAAGTATGTAGAGTTTCACCGAGTAGGAACATCTAAACATAATGATTTTTTACAAGTTATCAATTGAGATTCACAATATTCTTTGAACTTTCTAAGTCTGGTAGGAGATTGTTTAATGTATTTCACTGCTTGTATCACTCGCTTGATAGACTTACCAATTTTCTTCAACCCATCTTGCATAATAAGGTTAAGGATGTGTGCCATACACCTCACATGAAGATGTTTACCCTCCATTATATTAGTTCCCTAATTACTCAATTGTTTAGACATTTCTTTCACAGTAACATCATTAGAACTAGCATTATCAAATGTAATAGTAAACACATTATCCAAATCCCATTCAAGCCATCATATCCTCGCCCCTATGACTAGAAATAGGACAAAAATTTATTATTCTTTTATGCAACGTCTAGTTTCTATCTATAAAATGGGCTGTCAAACACATATAGTTGATTCTTTGTATAGAGGTCCAAGTATCGGTCGTAAGACAAACTCTTGGACGTGCTTCTTTGAAAACCTTTTTCAAAAGTTGTCTTTGTTCACTATAGAGTTCATAACAATCTCTTGTCAAGATTCTACGAGAAGGAATGTGAAATTGTGGCATTGTGACTTTCATGAAGTTTTTAAAACCTTCTTTCTCAACAAAACTATATGGTAGCTCATCAACAATTATCATTTGGGCTAAAGCTCTCATACTTTGTGCTTGATCAAATTTTCTTGTGCTAATCACCCCTTCCTTTACTCACGTTGAAGATGGTAGAAAATTTATTAATTTTTGACCATCTACTACGGTCTCACGGGGAAGTTTAGAGCATAATATCAAATGGTTATTTAGTGTCGTAGTTCTATTACCTTTTTTAGCAGCAGCATAAATTTTCCCACAATGGTTGCATTTTGATTTCTTAGCTCCACTTTTGTCAGTGAGCTTGTCAAAATGCTTCTAACAAGCAGTCCTAGATTCCATGACTTTTCTTTTCTTTGAAGCAGCAACTTCAACTTCATTGTGAGATGAAGTGTTAGGTATGCTTTCATTTGAAGCCCCACCTTCACTTACCCTACTTCCACTTTCTGCCATCTGTGAAAAGTGAAACAAACAAGAAGGATAGAACATTAAAACGTCAAGATTTCTAATTTTTATCTTAGGCAAAATTCAAAAATAACTATCATGCCGTTAGTAACAACAGTACAGGGCTACAGGTTACAAGTAGTACATCACACAAGTATTCTTTAGTTTTACTTAATTGAAATTATCTTGATGTTTTTCTCTTATTGGAAGTTCTATCCTTATTTAGTTATATTGCCACTACATTTTCAAATTGTTAGGCGTTACTCGTTACTCGTTATTAGTTAGCCACTTAGCACTTTTGTTCACATATCACATTAGATTAGTTTCAACTTCCAACTTCTCATGAAAAGTTATCAAACATTCTACCACATTTTGAAAAATTATCAAACATTCTTGATTCTACCAAGTTTTGAAATAGAGACAACACAACTACATAAGTATTTAGATTTTAGAAGCAGACAACGCACCGTAATGACTCTTGAAAAAGATGACTGATGAGAGAGTAAGAAGACTGAAGAGTAAAAAATTCTCGACGAGAGGAGAGTTGCAAGCCTGCAACGGTGCAATTTGTGGGCTGCGACTCATGTGACTTGCGGGCCTGTGAGATGCGACAGCGTGGTCGAGGTCAACTATGGAGGTCTAGGTTGATACTTGGTCGAGGTCGACTGTGGTCGCTGGCTGCCTCGCGTCGCTACTTGCTGGTTGAGTGGTCGTGATTTGGAGGATTTTATATTAGAGGAATGAAGGCCAATTGATTTGGGTCATTCAAATTGGGCCATTATAAGTGAGTAATTGAATGAATAAGACAGCCTATATAATATGTATATAATTTTTTTTAGTTTTTTGGTTAACTGATTTAAAATAGCTAAAAACCAAAAATCGAATCGAAAAATTGAACTTTTAGGATTCAAAATCAAAATCGACCAAAAAAATCAAAAAACAAAAATCGAATCGATTTTTTTTTATTTGGTCGATTTTTTCTATTTGAACCATATTATGCCCAGGCCTAGTGACCACAGTCCACACTCCACAATCGACCTTGACCAAGTATCAACCTCGACCTCCACTGTCGACCTCGACCACACAGTCATATCTCGCAGGCTCGCAAGTCGCAGGAGTTGTAGCCCACAAATTGAACCGTTGCAGGATTGCAGCTCTCCTCTCGTCAACTCGTCAACAATTTTCGACTCTTCAGGCTTCTCAGTCATCTTTGTCAAGAGTCATTACGGTGCGTTGTTTGCTTCTAAAATCTATATACTTGTATAGTTGTGTTGTCTCTATTTCGTAACTTAGTAGAATCAAGAATGTTTGATAACTTTTCAAAATGTGGTAAAATGTTTGATAACTTTTCACCGGAAGTTGGAACTAATCTAATGTGATTTGTGAACATAAGTGCTAAGTGGCTAACTGATAACGAGTATTAACTAACGCCTAACAATATGAAAATGTAATGGAAATATAACTAAATACGGACAGAACTTCCAATAAGAGAAAAACATCAAGATAATTTCAATGAGGTAAAATTAAATAATACTTGTATGATGTACTGCTTGTAACATGTAGCCATGTATTGCTGTTAGTAACACCATGTTAGTTATTTCTGAATTTTGCCTAAGATAAAAATTAGAAATCTTGACGTTTTAATGTTCTATTCTTCTAGTTTGTTTCACTTTTCACAGATGACAGAAATTGGAAGGAGGGTAAGTGAAGGTGGGGCTTCAAATGAAAGCATACCTAACACTTCATCTCCCAATGAAGTTGAAGTTGCTCCTTCAAAGAAAAGGAAAGTCATGAAACCTAGGGCTGCTTGTTGGAAGCATTTTGACAAGTTCACTGACGAAAGTGGAGCTAAGAAAGCAAAATGCAAGCATTGTGGAAAAATTTATGCAGCTGCTACAAAAGGTAATGGTACTACGACACTGAATAACCATTTGATATTATGTCCTAAGCTTCCCCGTGAGACCGTAGCTATTGGTCAAAAATTAATAAATTTTCTAATATCTTCAACGAGAGAAAAGAAAGGGGTGATTAGCACTTGAAAATTTGACCAAACACAAAGTAGGAGAGCTTTAGCCCAACTGGTAATTATTGATGAGCTACCATTTAGTTTTGTTGAGAAAGAAGGTTTTAAAAACTTCATGAGAGTCACAATGTCACAATTTCATATTCCTTCTCGTAAAACCTTGACAAGAGATTGTTATGAACTTTATAGTGAACAAAGACAACTTTTGAATAAGATTTTCAAAGAGGCACGTCCAAGAGTTTGTCTTACGACATATACTTGGACCTCTATACAAATAATTAACTACATGTGTCTGACAGCCCACTTTATAGATAGAAATTGGACTTTGCATAAATTTTTTTTTTTGTTCTATTTCTAGTCATAAGGGCGAGGATATGGCGGCTTGCATTACTAATTGTTTGCTTGAATGGGGTTTGGATAATGTGTTTACTATTACAGTTGATAATGCTAGTTCTAATAATGTTATTGTGAAAGAAATGTCTAAGCAATTGAGTAATTGGGGAACTAACATAATGGAGGGTAAACATCTTCATGTGAGGTGTATGGCACATATTCTAAACCTTATTATGCAAGATGGGTTGAAGGAAATTGGTAAGTCTATTAAGCGAGTGAGACAAGTAGTGAAACACATTAAACAATCTCCTGCAAGACTTAGAAAGTTCAAAGAATGTTGTTAATCTCAATTGATAGCTTGTAAGAAATTATTATGTTTAGATGTTCCTACTCGATGGAACTCTACATGCTTGATAAAGCACAACATTTTGAGCTTGTATTTGAAAGATATAATTTTTATGATATTGAATTCTTGGATCATCTTCTTACCTCTCGTTGTGAAGATGGAACTAGTGCAGGTCTCCTTACAAGTGTTGATTGGAAAAATATAAGGTCAATGGTAAAATTTCTTGAAACTTTCTATGTACTTACTTTGAAGGTCTCTGGTTCAAAGTATGTCACTAACAATGTGTACTTTGTGGAAATCGCTGAACTTGATCTTATTTTGAAAGAGATGATGGAAAATGAAAATGGCAATTTGAAAGAAATGGCAAAAAGTATGAGGGTAAAGTTCAAAAAATATTGGGGTGAACCAGATAACATGAACAAGATGATCTTTATTTCATCTGTGTTGGATCCCCATAACAAGCTTGATTATGTTCCTTTTGCAATTGTGGATATGTTTGGAAAAAAATTGGTAAAAAGTTAAGTTCAGATGTGAAAGGATTATAATGTTAAAAAATTCTCAAAAGTCTCATTATCGGTATCATCTTCATCTGACAACTCATCAAGTATATCTAGTGTGAGTAGTTATGACAACTTTCAAAAAAGAGGAAGAATGAGAACGAAACAACAATTTGAGAAGCATAAAGAAGTAAGTGGAGGTTCAAGTAGTAAATCAGAATTGGATAGATATCGTGCCGAAGATATTGAGCCAGATACTGATGACTTTGATAGATTAATGTGGTGGAAAGTTAATGAGCCGAGATTTCCCATCCCTGCAGAGATGGCTCGTGATGTGTTAGCCATTCTCATTTCAAGTGTCGCATCCGAATGTGCATTCAACACATGAGATCGTATTCTTGATCCCTTTAGGAGTTCTTTGACTCCTAAACTTGTGCGATCTCTTATTTGTGTTCAAGATTGGCTTAGAAGTGAGCCTATTCCAATCAATATTGAGGAAGATTTAGAGTATCTTGAGCAACTTGAACTTGGTAAGAATTTTATATTTGTATTAATTATATTGAATATAATTTTCTTACTTATGTTTTCTAACAACTAACAAATTCTTTCATATTTTTTTTTAGATTTGGCTTGTAGTGAAACTGAATCTAGTATTATTGACATATAGTTGCAACTTATAAGTTCAACTATCAACTAGTGATGCGTGGTAACTATTAAATAAAGAGCTTCTTTATATAGCTTGCTTGGTAGTTTTATATATTTTATTATAAAATATAGATAATTTGTCTAAAGAGTTTTATTTTCTCGCAAACACATCAATGTCTTGTCATTTTCTTGATGGCTGTCTGTTGGAACTTGGGAGCTATTGAAGTGCAGGCTGCAACAATGTTTTTTTTTGTTTTTTGAATTCTCTTGGAGTCTTGGCGGCTGCATTGCTGGCAGCTGGATTGTAGTCTGTAACTCTGTAGTAGACTGTAGAGCTAGGCATAATCTTATTGAATTCTCTAGTGTTGTTGTATTGACTCTTGAAAGTCTTTTTAGTCTTGTACTCAACTAGTTTGTCAATGTTGTTGCCTGTTGGACTGCTTGGATATGAATTATTAATTTTGTTTGGACATTTTAGTTAATGATATGGTAAGTTCCAAGTTAAAAGCTTGTTGAAATTTGAAGCCAAAAGTCAAAATATATGGCACAGATTGTTGGAGCCTCGAAGAGTATTGTTGAATGTTGATTATTGTAGAAGTTAATGTTGTTTAGTTAGTGATATAATTTGCACAAGTGAGGTGAAAACTTACCTTTTGTAGAAGTTAATGTTGTATAGTTAGTAATTAATTGTTGAAAATGAATTTTGGTTAAAGAGTTAAGGATTTTGTTTGAGTTATTTGGTCTATTGTCCAGGTTTTGTCAAATGTGTTGTTGACTATTGGTTAGGAGAATATATATGCTCTTCTTCCTGTGTAGTTAACTAGTTATTCAATTATATCCTTTCACTCATAAGATTGCAAAATAAACAGTGAAGAGAATTTTGTCATAGTTCTTCATGATTTGGAGCTTGAAAGTATTCATACTCTTTTGGATCAATTATCTTATTTCTTCTCATGAATTAACTATTTATCTAATTAATGTATTATTTTCACAAATGTTGGAGGACTATCATCTGCCATTACTTTACTTGACCAATTGGGTTGTTGCAAAATATTATTTGGTTAAATCGAACCGAAATTGTGATAACCGACTGAATTTATTTAAATTTGGTTTGGTTTCAAATTTTTACCAAATCGAAAATCGAACCGTACCGAACGAACGCCCAACCCTAGACCTACGGTACGTAGACCAGTGTACAGTCCGTAGACCAGTGTACGGTCCTTCCTGGTAAATCGTGGTTTGAGTCTTCAATCTTCAGTCTTTGAATGTCATCTACCATCATCCATCTACGACTCGTAGTGTTCCCTCATGACTCAGACTGAACTTCTATCCGTCATACCTCTCATCTACAAGTCCATCTACGGCTTGTGGAGAGGATCACCGCTCATAGGTTGGCTCGTAGATAGCCAAAAAGTTGTTGCCAACACTGTATGATCTAACTTAGCTGTCAAAACCTATTTCCCTGCAAATTAAAGACAAAACCCAATCACCTCTACTAACAGATGCTTAAAAGACTTGCAAAATTCAATTCCAAATTTAAAGCATTACAAGTACCGTAAATTCACGATACATCAACCATAGTTGTAAAAATTATGTGTCTGTAGTTGGCTTGCCAAGGACAAACTTCAAGTATGTATTTCTTAAGTATGAACTATCAACATTTGAAGTTTCACATATATGTTGGAAGTTGAGAAGTCTTTTTGAAGTTTCACATGTTAGAAATTGTGAGTTGTTTTTTTGGAAGTTCGGACTACCAATCTTCATCAAGTTGTCAATGTTTCCAAGATTTCCCAATTACATTCACTTGATTTAAACCCAATATTCATGTCTGAAATTCAAAGCCCTACTTCTTCAAGCTTGCAACAATAGTGGTTTGCCAATATTTCCAAGTTTTACTGGTTTAAGGGGCCTTTTGGCCATGAGAAATGTTCTTCTTTTTCTCGGAATAATTTTTCACTTTATTTCAAAATCAGTGTTTAGTTATAAAATTTTCAAAGGCATTTTAGACTTGGATTCCAAATTTGGGAAAGTGCTCCAAACTTGTTTTCCAATTCCATCCCAATTCCAAATAAAGTGTTCTCTTTTCTCCTTTGAGAAAAGTATATAACCTAACACGACTCCATCTTGAACTCCAACTTCTTAAAGTCCAAATAAAGTGAATAATTGAAATTTATGACCAAACACGTACTATACTCATTTTTCATTTTGATATTTAAGATTCACTTCTTTAAGGTTGCAATTTGACTTTCTTTTCAAACTTTCTCCAACAACACCCACTTGATCTAAACTCACTCTTTATATTCGAATTTCAAGATTCACTTCTTTAAGCATTATACTTCAACTGATATAGTAGTTCCTGGCTGTCTTCAAAGCGGGCCCAAACACGTCTCTTATTGAAATAGGAGAATTCGTGAACTAACCTGCTGAAAGGCCTGATATCTACTATTGAAGTAAAAAGATCTTACGAGAACATTTCTGTCTGAACAATAGATTTCAAACACACTATTGTACGACTACTAAGGAGCATTTTGTCTGAAGGCCTAGACTGGCTACCAGTAGTGGCTGAGTCAGAATTTGCTTAGAGCATTCAAAATTTTAAGAAAAAGCCACACGAAGAAATCAAAGAGATGTAATATATTTGATATAAATATAAAAGGAGGTTCGGCTTTCGACCCCTACCTTCGCACATGACTACCAGTTAAATATTTTGGAAAAAAACTGGTTATAGGTTAAATGAGAGTGTCCAAATAAGGTGTGCCATGAAATTTTACTGTTTTATGTTAGCAAGTACTATGAGTTTTACAAATGTTTTGCCCTTAGAGTGTTGTCAATCAATCAACTACTATGGAATAATAATCTTTTTCATGTTTCTGGATAGAAAAAAGAGTAGTTTATAATCATTACTTGTTGAATGCTTTTTATGGGCACATGCTGCCCATTTCAATAACACAAGGACTAATATGAGGTAATTATTCCACTAGTTGAATGATGGGACATATTTGCCTTGTAGTTTGTACCTATTGGAGAGCATAGTTGTACTATTTCGATCAACATATTCTATAGGCCTTGTCTTTTTGACTTCTAGATTGTCTTTATTTCAGAGTGGAATAACAACTCTTATCACTCTCATAATTGAATCAAGGTAAAAACTTACTGTTTATATCGAATCAATGAATGTAAAAATATGCATTTTTACTAAATATTAAGGTTAACTTTAATAACTTAATGTAAGTACCTGATATGAATAAGTATTTATCTTAAATCACATATTCAAAAATAGAATCTTGAAGGTGGTTGAGAGCGCATTACTTATTTTCTTTCTTTGAATTATTCAATCAATTTGAATAGACTTGTCATATGAATGAATTGTTCGGTTAAATTTGAGCATATATAAAATGACCTAGTAAGACGAATCGAGTCATAATCCAACTCGTCCAGTACTTTTGTTCCAAATCCTTACTGATTGATTCTACCCTATATGACAGATGGATTCAGAAACAAAATTAGATGTTTTGATGGAATGGCTGAAGCGAATAGAACAATGTACTACTAATTTTGTTGTCTGCAGGAAAATGATGACATTTGAGGAGAAACTTGACAATTTTGGGTTGGTACATTGTACATATACGCAAATGAGAAAAATGAGTAAGCGAAAAAATTGAACGAAGAGTTATATAAAGTGAAAATCGCATATACGATTACGTAGTGAGACAATGATTTGTTTATACCTTACATTGTATGTCCCTAAAAACACATCTTCAATAGAAAACCAGCACAAGTTAGTATCTGTCCACTTGTCCAATGAAAAACAAGTGGGTAGCTGATTTATTTAAATATGGATTATATTTTATATCCATAGAAGTTACGCACTATAAATTATTTTTGGATAAAATATGATCCAAAAAATACAGAGACGGCGCCACTGAGGGATTTCATAAGATGCTACTTTGGCTCCAAATTATTTATTTATTAGGTACGGAAGCGGCTGAAATTTTTTTTACATTTAAAATCATATTATCCAAGTTATCCGTTATTCAATCCATTTTTATTCGTATTAAATATATGTAGATCGAATATTTTATCAATTTTAGCTAAGTTGTTTTCAACCTGCCTATTTTCGGTTCGACCCGCATGTTTACCAACACTACTCGGCCGTAAAACTACTCATTTTTGTTGTTTATAATCCATTCAGTTTGTGTGCACTTTGATTAATTCATGAGATACTTATCATCTTCCACTAACAATAAGTATTAAATAACTCTATCTACTAAGGCTATGACAGATGACAGAAATCACTTACTATTTTTGTCTCCACTGGTGAGATATATATCGTAATTTTCAATCCACTTCATTGACCACTGGGCCACACCCTTGACATTAAAGTTTAATAGTTTTGATCTAAACTTTATGTACTTGTTGAACAATCCCTAGAATATGTAACTTATGAAGGATTGATTAATTTCTCATAGGGTTATTCAATTAACATTGAAGTTATTATTTCAAGGTCATATTTCTTCTTGATTTTAAGTTTTTTCAATAGAGAAAGGTAATTTCTAAGATAACAACACTATTAAATGAGTAATCATTTTTTGACCTATAAACTTGAGATCGCTTTTAATGTCCACATATTTGGTGTTTGATCATATCAAATCCATTGAAATTTTAAACTCACACCCTTTTGGAGTTACAAATGCAAACATCAATCCCAATGAGAAAATGAAAGTGAAATGAGAGTAATGGTTGATCATTGGAATTTTCAGACAAAGCGAATAAAGGTATCTTCTTTTAAATCCTCACAGATAGCTAGAGATTGTATAATGGTCCCCAACTCTTTTTTAAAATTTCAATTTTTTTTTTTTTTAAAACAGTTTGCTATAATAGTTTTCAGATATTAGAAGATGATAAAAGCAAAAGAATTAAAAAGAAAAGAAAAAGATCTGAAAAGAAAAAAAGAAAGATAATGATGTTTCTTATAGCACGCCTAAATTACTAGTACAAAATTCATACAGCTTTGTTCAGAAATATTTTTTTGTATTGATCCTAAAAAAAACATGTAAGAAGCTCTTGATGTTGAGAATACTTGAGACAAAAAATTAAACAAGAGACATAACATAAGAAAAATTCTGAATTAAATAACCTTATGGGTTTGTCATTTTGTATGTAACAATTATGCCCCGACAATTTATCTTGTTTTGCCTTAAGGTATGTAAAATGTACAGAGTCAAAATTGGAATATAGAATGAGATGAACAGTGACAAATCGTCCAATTTTTTAAACTTCATTTAATATTGGTACATGAGTTGTTAGTGTTGTTTTGGGGGACAGAAAGATACACGGTGCTATGCAAATCGAATATGAGAAAGTAGTAGTGTAAAGATGGCTATGTGTTGGGTTAATTAAGTTGGTCTAAAGATATTCTTGATATTGTGTGATATTATTCGTTTTAGGTTAAGTAGGCAAAAAATTTTATGAAAGAGTTTTACACCTTATGTAGCTTCTTGATATTTCAATGGCTGAATATGAAATTTTATTCGCATACCCAATAATATTCCTCTCGAACTAAATTTTGTGTTTCCTATCAGCAATCACCATTATCCACAAGATCTTCCTATCACCATGATTCACAATATTACCTTCGAACTAAGTTTCATGTGGTGAGGCCTGTCACCATGATCCACATGTCATTTTTTGAGATTTATTGTGTGTCACTCTCATGGTCGAGCATTTATAGTCACCAAAGTCCAGAGCTAATCTCTTCTTGCATGCACGTACCTCTTCAAGCTATCTTTGACATGGTAAAAGTAGTAAACCATGCCTCACGCGGTTATCTTCATTTTCGTCCCTTGAACCATTAACTCTAATAATGATTGTTGGGCTAAGTCAGTCCAAAGATTCTTTTTAATATGGCATGATATTGTTTGTTTTGAGTCAAATTTGGGCATGATTGCCCCCAAAAGGCCTCATGATACCATTAAGAGTATCTCTATAACTTACACATAGTTTCCCAATCTTTTTAATTAATGCATCGATGTGAGATTTATTCATATATCAAACATATATATATATATACCTTTTTTGAAATTTAATTTACATGTTCGAATCGAAAGCAATAGATTCAGTTGAAACGACTCTAAAGTTTCAGCTGCTCCAGTGAATTGGATCTGAACTACATATATGAAAGGGTGGATCTAAGAGGGGGCGAGGATATTCACCCGAACCCCCTCGACAAAAAATTACTTGATATATAAAGGTTTTTGTTTCTAGTGTAGATGTTTGTACTAAAATTTGTACTTGTTGACATATATATGCTTTAGATACGTCTTTACTTTGCACATTGAAGGTAATGAAGCTTTTTTGAAGAAGTACAAGCATCTTAATGGTTATTATTCGTTGTAGAGTACATTTTTTGAAAAGAAAAAGAGAAGGAAAAGTTTTAGTTGTGAATTTCACTTTCAAGAAGTGTTTTTTGAGAAAATGGCAAGCGCTTAATTAACACAATATAGGGTGTGCTTGGTTGGAAAACATTTTCTTCGAAAATAAATATTTTTCTTACTTATTTTTTGATATTTAATTAATAAGTAATAATATTATTTCCAAAAATTTATATGTATCTTAAAAAAACACTACGAGGGAGGATGTGGAAGAAAAAACAAGGGATTCCAAAGCTTTGGCCAACCGGTTCTTTATGAAGAAAAATGTATTTTCGAAAAACTAGTGGATTTTTTTATTGTTGATAAATAAGCAAGTAAAAACGCTATCTCTAAAATATTTATATATAATCGAGTAAAAAATTATGAGAATGTGGTGGGAATGGGGTTTCGGGGGTGGCAAAGAGTGAGATGTTCAGCAGTTCAGGGAGTGAGTGGAAAGGGGACAATGAACTTGAAATGTCATTTATGAAATTAAATTTTTCTACTTTCACCTGAAAAATCATTTTTAGAACTTATTTTTCTAAAAAAAAGTTTTTCAAAATGTTTGGGCCAACCAATCATGTTTTCATCCATAGCAAACTATGTATAATATAATTTAAAATTTAAAATATATGTTTATACTTGTGGCATATATTTACTTCCCAAACACCTTGTTTAGATGGATGTTATCCGTAATATTGTATTGCATTGTATTATTAGTTTAAATACAATGTTTGTTTTGATTGTTACTTAAATTCTATTGTATCGTTTAAATCCATCATCAGGTAACGACGAAAAGACCCATTTTATGTAACAACCGATTTGGTGTGATCATGTCGTTACTTTAATATGTTATTCTCATTTTATCTTTGTTTATTATTTAATAATCGTATTTCATCTTTTGTACTACCTTTTCATAGTAGCTCTACCATGTACCCTACTTTTCGTTAGGTTTATCATTCAAATTATGGATATATGATATTATGTAACGACAGAGAACGATACAATCTATCCAAACAATATATTTATTAAAACAATACAATACAATACATTAAGAAACAATACGTAACAACCATCCAAGTCTTCCCCTCCCTCTCTTGCCCTCGATCTCAATGGAACGATGCAAGACTATGAAGACAACGGAGAAGATATAGACAATAATACCTCTCCTCCTTATAGTGATCTAAGTTTTTTTTTTTTCTTATTAATTGAATTTTTTTTAAATTTGGATTTGAATTTATAATAGGTACGTAATTGATACTTATCATATAGTTATTGGAGGACCACTATTAAGTCATAATTATACCACATAAATATATTAATGTATAAATATACGTATTTGGATAGCTATATCTTTGTTTTTCTTTGTCTTTTTTCTTTTTCTAAGAATGTATCTATGCGCAGATACACTAGATACATCACAAGTTTGATATCATATACATGTAATTTTTATATCAGTTTGATGTATTTATGCACAGATAGACTACATACATCAGAGATACATTGGATATATCATTGCCCTTTTAGAATCAATATGTATATGCACAAACACACTACATACATCAATGCATTCTTGATATTGGATACATGAAATTGATAGTGAATACACTAGATATTTGATATCAGACACACTAAATGAAATTGACATGCACAAATACACTGAATACATAAGTGCATATTTGATACTGAATACATGAAATTGATGGTGGATACACTAGATATAATTTGTTACCGACGCACTAGATGAAATTGACATGCACAAGTACAGAGGATACATTAGTGCATATTTGATATTGAATACATGAAATTGATAGTGAATACACTAGATATTTGTTGCCGACGCACTGAATGAAATTGACATGCACAAATACACTAGATACATCAATGCATAATTGATACTGAATACATCAAATATATAAAATTATAAAACACATATACAGAGAAGTAAAGGGATGAGAGAGGAAGAGGCGAGGTACATTCGTCCGATGCCATGTATCTAAAGGCAAACTCGGACAAAATATGTAATTATTGAAACTATCAGTGCATTGAATATCTAGCACACATAATAGTATGCTTTATAATAATTGCTCTATAATTTCCACTTATTTCTTTAACTCTTATAATTACAAAAAAAAAGAAAAAAAAAGGCAATATTCTTGAGTTTTATTTGTAAGTTTATTTTAGGACAATGTATATATTTTAAAAACAGGACCAAATAGTGAATAAATGATATTTGTACCATATAAACCATATTAGTGGTGTAGGCCCTAATCAAAAGCTTTATTAGCTTTCATTTGTGTACTACATATCTCTTTCTTTTTGTGGGACAATTGCACACTAGCTTTTACCCACCACTGTATGCCTGGGATCAAGAATTATCTTTCAAAAGAAAAGAAGGATCCCTGACAATAAGTCAAACAGAATTGCTTGACCTAGGCCCACTTGCCCTCATTTTCAATAATTTTAACCCTCAACTAACACTCTCAAAAGAACTTATAACTTATAAATGAGTGTTTTTTCCATGTAATTTAACATGTTATTTGTAGAAAATGATCTAAATTAAGGGTGTGTTCGATGCGAAGAAAAATTTTTTTTTCTAAGAAAACAAATTCTTTAAAAATGAGAAAGATGAGCTCCTTAATGATAGCAGGGAAACAACTCGGTCTACTAGTGATATTCCAATCGTGTCATCTCCACTTACATATAAATATTTTTAGAATAATCATTTCTACTTACCCATTGAATGCAACTTATTTTCAAAAAAACATTTTTCAAAAAAAATTATTTTTGACAAAAAATACGGAACACACCCTTAAATCCACTTTGTTTGAAAATCATATTATACAAGTGGGCAAAATTTTCTTTTGTATTTATATGAACAGTTAAATTCCCTTCGACTTTTAGGTATAGCATTTTTGCATTTGTCAAAAATCCTCTTATTAAATTCTTTGGTTCAATCAATGCTTATCTTATTTTCTAAGATTCACTTATTATGTTTGGGAAAATTTCTGGGAAGTGAAATATTTTTTATTATTAAAAAATATAGTTCCTCTGCATGGATTGGGGTACAAATTAACTTATTATTCGACTCGAAGTGAATGACTATCTAAATTAGAATGAGGATTCAATATTTCGTAATAGTCATCCTGGATTAAAAAGGGAAGGATCAATAACAACACATAACTTTCAAACAAAGATGTCTTGAACATGCGGAAAAAATAATATTTAAAGCAGAGGAAAAACTAAGCTTAAAAAGGAAATTCAGATGAAAGGAAAAAATTCATGTGATTCTTGGTTAGCTGACTAAGAAAAATAGCATTTCTATAACTTATTAATTTGTTTGTCTAATTTTAACTTGACACATAATTTAAAAAATAATACAGAAATTTTTTGAATTTTATGATCTTAAACTAAAAATATGTAGAATGCTCTAAAATATCCTCTAATTTTGTGATCTTAAACATATGTGTGAAAAGCTGAAATTAAAAACCCTAAAATTCAAAATTATTTTTTATTTTCTTAAATTCGGTGCCTCAAGTCATAATAGTTGAAGAAATATTTTATTTATCTTTCCCTACATAACCTGATAGTGTAACATTACATCAATGCATATAAGTTAAGATAATTACGAAAATGACTTAACATTCAATGTGTTTTAACCAAGCTTCTTCTGTCCAACCCCAGTCGTTCACTATTGACTTGAAGTAGGGATTATGAGCATGTTTGACATTGTTATTGGAAGGTCAAAAGTACTTATTTGGAGAAAAAAACGCTTTTTTAAAATAAAAAAAGTGTTTGGCAAATCAATAAAATTGCTTTTAAATAGAAGCAGAAGTACTTTTTCTGCTATTGAGACTAAAAATTTCTGCTTCTTAAAAAACAACAGAAGCAGAAAATTATTTTTTACAGGACCAAAATATCCCTTCCATATTTACATATTTATCCATATGTCCCTTATTAATTAATTAACATATCTTATAGCTTTGGTAAAAGTTTCATTTACGAATTTTATTTTTATATAATAATTTATTATTATTTTACGTTTATTATCATTACTTTATATTTGATATTTTTAATTATATTTAAATAGTCATATTAATATTATATCAATATTTAATTAATTTTTTTATTTATCTATGTATAATATTGATTGAAAAATTGAATATGTACATTTTAATTCAATAAAAATAAAAGTTTGACTAAATTTTTATAATAAATATTTAAAATAATTTCTATCTATAAAATAATCTTTATATTAAAAGTACATTGATACTTGTCCTTTTTTTGTAATTTGACACTTAAAAGCACTTTTTAAAAAAGATTAGTTAAACACAATTTGCTTATCAAAAACACTTTTCAAATGAATTAGACAAATACAATTTTTTTTTCTTTTTCAAAAACACTTTTCTGAAAAGCTATTTTTAAAAAGTGCTTTTAAAAATAAGCAGATTTTAGCAGTAATGCCAAACAGGCTCTAAGAAGTAGTAAATGATAGAGGTAATTTTACCAAATCACTCTTATTAAATATAAGTCATCTAAATATTGAAAAGTGAATAGTATTTAATAGCAAAAGTAAAATAAATACAACATGGTAAATTATTCATTAATTTTATAAGCTAAACAAGTATTGTTAGTCATTCCAAAATAGCATAGTGAACAAGTAAATATGGACAAAAGGAGTACTAAATTGCAATTATTATAGTCCTTTCTCAATCATATGTGTACAAAACAGGACAACATTAACAAGTCAAGTACCTAGTATAAAAACACCCCCAAACCTAAAAATTAACAAGACCCCTGCACTCTTGTTCAAAAGCAATTCACACTCTTTACTACTACTAAAAACTTGCCCAAATTAGTGTTTTTTTTCTCTTGATGGATAATAGATGGTCAGAGAAAAACTTGAATATGAATCTTCCAGAAAGTCCAAAAGCACCAATGGAATTTTTGTCAAGATCATGGAGTGCCTCTGCTTTGCAAGTTTGCAAAGCATTAACAAATTCTTCATCATCATCTCCATCTATTCTTCCAAAGGCGAATAATAATATACATATAAATAGTAGTAGTGTTGTTGTTACTATACCAGAAAACATTATCTCTGTTGAGGAAGAAGATGCTGCTAATAAGCTTGCTGGAAATACATTCTCTTTTGCTTCCTCTGCTACTTCACAACTTGTTCTTGATCGCATTATGTCTCAATCTGTAAGTATATACTCTTTTAGTCATGTCGGAGATTTATATAAAATGTTCATTTTTTGTTGTGTGAACGGTCAAACCTCTCTATAACAATATCGTTCATCGGGATATGTTTTAGTTGCTATAAGGAAATATTGGTATAGAGAGTGTATGATATATAAGATAACATGGAAAATTGATTCTAGAAGGAAGTTAGTTGTTATAATGAACTATTGTTATAGAGAATGATTATTATAGAGACGTATGATGTTAAACATTTTGATTGAGATGATCTTGGAAGCGACATGAATAGTAGGAATTTATGTAATTGATCTAAAACGAATAATATCACATCATTGAACGATTTTATTGCAACACAAATATTATTATAGAAAATAATTGTTATAAAGAGGTCTGACTGTATAAATAGAGTGACATGAATAATAGAGATTCATATAATTGGTGCAACTTACTTGGAATTGAGACGTAGCTATTAGAAACATGAAAAAGAGAAGCGGTGTTTTATTTTTGTTTGTTTTCATTATACTGGGGAATTTAATGGAGCAATTTAGTACTAGTAATATTTATAACATTATTTTTTTTTTGGAAAACTTTTATTAGATGCATAATGGGCAGGAAATATCACCATTAACATCAGGAAGATTGTCTCATAGTAGTGGACCTTTGAATGGTTCTCTGACTGAAGAAACTGATAGTCCTCCTGTCTCTCCTTCTGAAGAATTTGAAGATGTTGTTAAGGTAATTATTAATTTCTCTCATTAGTATATTAATTATGATTAATTTCTTAATCAGTTTATATTCTGTCTTTAAATGTTTAATTATGATATATGTTGTTATTAGTTAATGATTATAGTAGTAGAAATAAGGGGTATTGATTGGACCCATTTCCAAAGTAAAAGAAAAATAATACACTTTTGTTAATATCAATGTACAACTTTTTCTTGCTTTACAAATTACAAGGATGCTTTAGCCGTCTAATCAAAGCCACCTTTTGACTTAGTTTAGGGAATAACTCTACCTACAAATGGCCATAAAAGAAAAAAGAAAAAGGAAAAGATGTTAACTTTGGTTTTATACGAGATCAACAAAGTTAGTAAAACAAAAAAAAGTAAAACCAAACTTTCATTGAAAAAGGAAAGGGGACGTAATGGCGCTCAACCTATGTGAACTTCAAATTTAATATATCCATCCATTTATTTTTACTTATTCATTATTTTAAAAATAGATTTTCACTTATAATATATGAATAAAAGATAATTATTTTTTTCATACTTTGTCCTTAGCACTAATTACTTATTCCCAAATTATTCTTCAAAACATAATACTAAACATTAATTAATAGAAAGTGTTATAAAATAGTCAATCAATCATTTGGACGTGTCAAGTCCAAATGTAATAACTAAAAGTAAACATGGGGAATAATAAGTAAGTAATATAAATAATAATAATTTAACTTATTACAGTAGATCATTTGTTTCTTCTAGTATCTATAATTAACTTTTAGGTAAATGTTATGAACTCGATAGCATTTACGTTTCCCTCTTGAAATTAAAGGGGAATAAGTAGTACTAAGACATTGAATCAAAATAACAACAATGTTAATAGCCATGATTTAGTAAAAGGCTTTTAATTTTAGATTGAATCTTATAATAACTATATATAAAACCTATCATATGGAGTACCTTGTTATTATATGTAGCACGTGAAGATGTCATGAGTAAACGAGGCCAATTTTTTTTTTGTCTTAATTAACTTTCACAAAAATATACTTCAAGTACGATTCAAGATTGAATTAGATTTATCCTTGTATTTAGTTACCTATCGATCATGAGGATAGAAACTTTTGGAAAGAGTAGTAGTGGAGTGTGTAAGTGGAAAATTGATGCTCTCTTTTCAATTTTTATCATTTTGTCATTGCTTCCCAATTCAGAATTCTGCCACTTACCAATTTCAGAATTCTGCCTTGCTTGTTTTTTAGTGTCTATCAACATTTTCCCTCTCTTATGTTAAAGTTAAATTTTACCTATCTGCTTCAAAGTTGTACCTTTTCATGTTTGTTATTTACATGTTGTAGTCAACTTCATTAAAGTCATATTCAAGATTTAGTTTAGTATTTTCCCATGAGAAATTATCTTATTTGGTCATTAAATTTGATATGATTGATCTTCAAGGATTTTCAAGTGATCAGTTTTTAGGACTTCCACTCACAAAACTTCAAAAAAAATTCAAGTAAACTAGTAGTCCAAACACAACTTCAAAAACTCAAATTTTCAAGTTTGAACTTCAAAATCTATGGTCAAACAGAAGCTTAGTCCAAACACAACTTCAAAAACTCAAATTTTCAAGTTTGAACTTCAAAATCTATGGTCAAACAGAAGCTTAGATTTTACTATAGTACTCACAGTCAACCAACTCAATTTAATATGTTGAGTGAGGTCTCATGTTCAAAACCCCTTGCCAGCGAAAGCAAGGAGTTTGCCTTATGGGTCAAGCTCGTCGCACCGGACTTGCCTAGTGTGGAGTACCTCTCCTGTGTGTTTGCAAGCTATATTGTATAGGAGCAGGGGTTTTACCCTGAATACACCCAAAAAATAGTGATTGCGGGTTTCCCTTGTCATCAATTTGTTTTAATATGTTGAGTGACTTAATGTAATGAAAATATGCATTAATTAACTATGGTTAACTAATAAAAAACATATGTAATGTATTTATTCGTCTAGTATAAACACAATGTAAAAAAAAGTTTTTACCATCTTACATATTGACCACTATATACATTTGAATCATGTGATCAGATTTTAATATTTTCACAAACATATGCTCCGTATCGAAAATACTGAGTTCAGTTTATTCAACGTTACATCTGCCACTGATATTCCATTTTCTCATATTGTGGTACAGTACTTGAAAGCCAACAGCACTCTGCAACCATTATTCACAAATGTAAGAACCGGATACACTGGATCAACTGTTGGGTTAGCACCCAACACGCCTGGTGGTAAGACAGTTGGCAGGTGGTTAAAAGAAAGGAGAGAGAAAAAGAAAGAAGAAAGTAGGGCCCAAAATGCGCAACTCCACGCAGTCGTTTCAGTAGCTGGAGTTGCTGCTTCAGTGGCCGCAATTGCTGCGGCCACCGCATCAGCTTCGTCCACAGGGAAAGGCGAGCAAATGGCGAAGACTGATGCGGCTGTAGCTTCGGCAGCCATGTTGATTGCCGCGCAATGCGTGGAGGCTGCCGAAGTTATGGGAGCGGATCGGGACCATCTCATGTCTGCGATTAGCTCTGCTGTTAATGTTCGTTCTCATGGAGATATTTCAACTCTTACGGCTGCTGCTGCTACAGGTGACTAATAAAATACTTCATATGAAACAGTCACCATAATCTCATTTGGTTAATTTACAATTTTGAGAAATTCAACTTGATAATTACAGAGCTAATTTGACTACTAAAACATTTACAAATGGGTTAACTGATGTATATGTCCTTCAATTTTGAGAAATTCAACTTGATAATTACAGAGCTAATTTGACTACTAAAACATTTACAAATGGGTTAACTAATGTATATGTCCTTCAATTTTGAGTGTGTATAAGTAAATATTTGAACTTGTATAAAGTTGAACAAGTAGACACACACATCTTACGTCACATAATACACGTAGGACGCAAATTACCACGTAGGACGCCAAGTAGCACGTGTGTATACTTGTTCAACTCTACACAAGTTTAAATGTCTATTTTTTCACATATAACGATGAAGGACATAAATATCAGATGAAGTCAAGTTAACAAACATGTTTATATATTATGCCCTTTACAAATTGGATTAATACAATAACACATGGTCAGTTAATATGGTTAATGGTAGTATCTCATGTACTTCCTCTGTTCCATTGTCAAACTTGATTAATATCCTTCTAATTAGTAATTGAAACACTAAAGATTTTAAAAAAAAAGGTCAAATACATTGACAATACTATAAACTTGTTCTATACTTTCATTTTAATATATAAAGTCACAAACTAAAACTATCATCGATTGGACACCTGCATCACTATATTTAGACACTTTTCACTGACATGATACAATGTCTGTTCTACACTGACGTTGAGCTTGTTAGAACCTAAAGAAATTCTCCTCTTTCAATAGGTACAAGTCTTAGTAAATGACTTTTTTTTTCTTCTTAAATATCAAATATTTCGAAACAAATTCAATTTGACAAGACGACTAATATTTGGGACTTGAGATAGTACTAATATGTTCATTCTTTTTTTTACAGCATTGCGAGGGGCAGCAACATTAAAAGCAAGAGCACTGAAGGAAGTATGGAACATAGCAGCAGTAATTCCAATAGAAAAGGGAATTGGCGGAGGAACTGGGCGAAACAGCGACCAAAATAACAGTAACAACAACAATAATTACTGCGAGGGACTCGACATTGAAGAGAACTTTTTGGGCGTTTGTAATCAAGAAGTGCTGGCTCGAGGCCGCGAGCTTCTCAAGAGAACTCGTAATGGTAAATTGCACAAGTCTTCCCCTGCTAACAATGCACAAAATTTGATTTTCTGTTATAATTTTAATTTTCATGGGAGTTGTCTTATTTTTCGGTTTTCAGGTGATCTACACTGGAAAATTGTCTCTGTTTATCTTCATCGAAGTGGAGAGGTAAGCATCTCACGAGACTCAATAACTTTACTGTTCATTGTAGTTATATATCAGTAACATAGTCAGAAATTCAGTCAGGGGATTCGTGAAAATATTTAATGTTGCATTTTACAATTTGAACTTGTGACTTGAATAATTTTTGAATCCCTTTTACTACAACCATAGAATATTTCCTTATGTCAAGGGAATTCAAACGTTGATATATACTATAGTGTAATTTCCATTATTGTAGTTTAATAAGTATGTGTAAATATTGTTTATGTCGTTCGTGCATAGAACTTAAAGTTATTGATGATGTCCTTACCACTTTATGTTGCGATATTTTTCAGGTGATGTTGAAGATGAAAAGCAAACATGTTGGAAAAACTATTACCAAGAAAAAGAAAAGTACGTACTAGTTAAATAATTTTAATACTATATATTATAGCAAAATAACTCAATTCCATATATATAGTACTCAATTTAATTGGGACACCAAAAACTAATGTTTTGTGTTCATGCAGACGTAGTAATAGAAGTTTACAAGGATGTACCAGCATGGCCAGGAAGACATTTATTTGAGGATGGCGAAAAACGTCGATATTTTGGATTGAAGACAGAAATTCGTGGTGTTGTTGAGTTCGAATGCAAAAATCAAAGAGAATATGAGATGTGGACTCAAGGTGTTTCAAGACTTCTATCAATGGTGGCTGAAAGGAAGAAGAGATTTGAACGCTAATCATCAATTAATTATATGCCTAAGATATTAGTAGTACGTACACTAATGTGTTACTAGTAGTAGTTGTGTAGGTACTACGTACTGGATTAGTAGTTCATTCTATGGTGGTAGAAAATTGTATAAAAGTTTTGATGGGCAACATTCTAAAACTTATGCATGTATTATATTCTCTGTGTTTAGACCTTCAAGAAATCAATTAGTTGTGATTCCTAGCTAGCACAAATTGTTTATTAAGAGGTATATAGTGCACTAGCATATCCAGGGTTGGATATACGATTTGGATTGAATTCTATATTTGTCAAATCATTGCTATGCCGTGATTTGACAATTTGAGATTGTTTAGATGGTGTTTTTGGGTATTTTTTTTTGTATCTTAAAAATTAATTTAAATAAAAAAATTAATCGACTATGATATAATGGTGATAAAGTTTGTTCTCTATGGATGACTAAATTTTAGTAAAGTATTAAGTTCATGTGTTGGCTTTGGACCTTCCTCCATATCAGATGAAATTAATACAAGTCACTATGTATTTAATAGCTAGTTTTGATAATCTATATTGACTCTCCCTAACTGAGTAATATATGATTGGATCAATGTAACTAGGGTGATTTTCACTTGACTTAAACTAATTAACAGTAGACTCTCCATCTGAGTTATGTCTGTATAAGTTTATGGAGTGAATAATCGGTCATTGTACATGTGTATTGCATGAATAGTTCTCCAATTCCATCTATTGGCTATTCGAGATGCATGGATATATATGTATAAATGAGTCCCAAATTTTGTTATTTAGGATTATCCAATATGTTATGATCTATTTAATATGTTATATCTAAAATTCTCAATAGACTTTATAGTCCCATTTAGTACTACTCAAGAATTTCTTTCGATAGAGATAATATATTAATTCAAAGAATTCATTGTACATGTACCTTATGTTAATTAGAAGGAATTATTTTCAGTTTCTAACTAGATAAGAGATGGATACTTAATATATATAACCCTCCTAATATTGAGTTTGATGAATATCGAATATCTTATCTCTTGTGGTATATTGATGCGTGAATTTTTTATTAGTATTATTTCTCATGAATTGAATTATATTAATCTGTCTCATAAGAGAAAATATATTTTAAATTGAATGAAACTTATTTGTACACTAGAATTTAAGTCATTTATTCTGGATAGAACTTCGAGGTTGGTTAAAGGATGAACATAACGGTTCATTGAAAGTAAAGTCACTACCAACATGTGAGTCCTGTTTAGAAGGAAAATTGACTAAGAGACATTTTCCTCTTAAAAGGAAATAGTGGTAGCGATAAATTAGAATTAATCTATTATGATTTGTGTGGTAAATGAGCATTCATACAAGAGGTGAATTTGAGTATTTTGAGATTTTCATAGAAGGTTACTCATGATATAAATATATATTTTTGATGTTTTTTAAGTCTGAATGTCTTGATAAACTCAAAATATTTAAGACAAATGAATATAGCATCATGAAAAATATATAAAGTCACTGCAATATGATTGTAGTGATGTATATCTCTCTGCAGAGATGATGAATCACTTATCAGATAGAATAATTGCATTTCAATTGTCTACACCAGACACTCTATTGTAGATTGGTGTAAAAGAGAAAAGAAATAGACTCTTACGAAGATGATAAGATTAATGATTGACTTATTTGTAGTTATTTTGTTTCTTTTTGGGATATGTTCTAAGAACTACATATCACATTTGAATTCAATTCCTTTCAAATCAGTACCTTGGACAACTATAAAATTAGTGTGATTTTGATGTAAGTCTAATTTGTGACATGTTCATATATCTAGAATTGTCGAGCACATGTGTTGAGAGGGAGAATGAAATGTGTGTGTGTTAATAGGATATCCAAAAAGAATGAAAGAATGTTTATTTTATAGTCCTAAGAAAATAAGACAATTGTTAAGACAACTGTCAGATTTCTAGAAAAGGACCATTTAGTAATCCATGTTCCTAGAAGTAAACTAGTTTTACAAGAACTGAACAAAGAAATAACAAATGAGTCAATTGTAAATTCAGACGCTCAAAAACATCTAACCGGTATGTCAGAATTGGCGTTCCATTGCATTTAAGTAATGGGAGAAACGTTACTAGACATAAGAAAACTACTAACTCAAGTAGTGAGAGTGATGTTGGGCAAATTTAAGAACACTACATGAAAAAGTTCTTAGTATTTCAATACTGAAAGATTTTGAGTAAAATATTAAGACTCAAGAACATGGAAGTGTGACTATTGTAGTAGTACTTAGTCGTAGTGGGAGAATCATAACGAAGATTGATTTGTTTTGTATGTTTAAGAGGACTTTCATGATAGAACTCTTGAAAAGAAGTACACTTTTGAAGTTTCATGATAGGACCTCTGAAGATCTAATACAAAATCGATAAGTTAAGACGAAGCACTACTAGACGAAGTTGCATAAGAAAATAATTTGGTAAGATCCTTTTGATAAGAAATATAAAAGGAATATTTGTGAAAGTTGTAAATGCATAGTTAAGAGTCTAAGTGGGAGATTGTTAGGGTATATACTATTAATCATGTGTTTAGAAATAGTATTCTAACAATTTTCAAGAAACATCTAAGTGGGAGATTGTTAGGGTATATACTATTAGCCATGCATTTAGATATAGTACATTATAACAATCATGATGGTTAAAAGTCTAAGTGGGAGATTGTTGGGATATATATTATTAACCATAGTTTAGATATAGTATTTATTATAAGATAATTTTTTATTCAGTTTTAATCAAAGCTTTAATAGATCATATATTCTTTTATGGTGTCTGTTTACTTATATAGTAGATGATTTAATGTATAGAGTTTTAGCTTATACACAAAAGATTAAATCATCGGTTCTTATAACTATAAAGTTTTTGTTCACAATCTAAGATGAAAATTGGACATGCCATCGGTACGATTGTAGCACAAAATTATATATATAGTTTATCTTGATTATGGAAATGGTATAGTTCCAACTTCTTGTGCTAGTGCATTTTGTATATATTGAACGGGACCGAGTAGAGATAGTTGCTTTAGACTGACAAAAGCATATTCTCTAAACTAATAAATGTACTTATAATCTTAATCATGATATAACTATTATGATATGTATATGTTAATTATCATATTGATTTATTAAAAGGTGAGATTCTGAGATGGGTCAATATGCCTGGTAGATTAGATGATAATAATATATATTGGTGAAATAATAAGTTAGTTGACGGAATCCATGTCTCGATATAGAGATCGATGATATGCCTTTTTGAGAAGCTTATAAGTTTTCATCGTGTCAAATCTTGCAAGTGAATTTATGAATCCGACACATGAAATAAGTTAAGCAGTCCTCTAAAGGAAATTAATCTTTGAATGAAATTCGTCAGTAATTTAATTTATTGATTAGTATCTGTAATTTTAACATGAGGAATTACATAAGTATTTAATTGGGAATTTCGAAATATAAATAGAAGAGTGCAATTACGAATTTCTAGTGGAATGATATGTAATTTATTATGATAAGAATAATTCAAATTAATTATTTGGAATTATTTCCACAATAGGAAGCCTCAGTAATTAATTTTGTGGTCCCTATTGTGCCCTTATTTAACTAGAACTCAGAATTATATTCTAAGGGGAAAAGGGAGAAGTATGTATCTTTCTCTATTCTAAGGAAAGTGAGAAGTATGTGCCTTTCTCTATTCTAAGGAAAGGGAGAAGTATATGTCTTTTTCTATTCTAAGGAAATGGAGAAGTACATGTCATTTTCTATTCAAAGGAAAGACGGTGTGTTTCCTCTCCTCCTTGGACTCGGAAGAAATCTCTATAAATAGGGATTCTTCTAACCCTTGAAAGATGATAAGTTTTCTATACGATACTTGCCCACCCAAGTATTGAGAGAGTTAGGATGTGAACTTGGAATCACTGTAGAAGACCGCAGAACTGTTGTCCAACTTGTGGATTCGCTTAAAGATTCTAGCTGGTGGATTCGTTTGAAGGTATCTGCTCACGCTTCAAGAGATAATTCTTGAATTAAATTTCGGAAAATTCATGTGTACTAGCATGATTGTATATGTTCTAGCATAAACATACGTGTTGTCTATTATTCATGTAAGTAATAAGATTCTAGTATGTTTCCGCTGTGCATATAATTTTCCAACAGCTCCTATCAGAGGGGTTTAAATTCTGAAGTCATTGAAGCAATGATTTAAGGCCCTCAAAAAATAAGATTTTAAAATTATTCAATGATACATAAAATTAAATAATTATATATTTATTGTTAGTGAAATATTAATTGAAATTTTCATAATAGTTTGTTGTAAAATTTTTTTTATCAATCATTATGCATACATTTTCAAAAATTTATTATCTTCTTAAAAGGCAATTGATTTAATTATAATTAAAAGTTGTAGGCAATTAAATTTGCATTTACTTTCTACTTCTTAATTTGTCTAATTGACTTCAATTTGAATTAAACATTTCAATTTCAAACTAATTAGATTATCAAATAATTAAATTTAAAACGACATTGTCTTAACTTTGAATGTCTTCTAAAAGCATAACAATCACTATAATATTGATGATTTAGGTTATTTTTGTAATAAAAAGTAAAACGAAATATTATACAAATAAAAATGATATTCTAATTGGCATTAATTTTTTATTTTAAAATACTTTTAGAGCTTTTAGAATAATTTTGATAGTTTATGTAACAATTTACTAAGTTGAAATTTTCTTCCAAACTATAATCAACAATAACTTACCTTAATATAAACATTTGTGGTGTTATGTAACGTACAATAATTTATATATGCATATTCATGTCATACAAATTATTACAAAAAAATATTATATTGTGGATTGACTTTTTAAAAATCAAATTATAATTAATTATCATGTATTTTAAGAATTTATGAGACTAATATATATATATATATATATATATATATATATATATAAGATATTAAATAGTATTAGATGCTTGATTTTTGAGCCGCCTCTATCGACACATGATTTTTTATTGAACTTAAAGTTTTACACCATTTTTAGTTTTTGAATATTTCTTTTAAATCTAAATTAGATATTTTGATTTTTTTAATCTTATTTTAGTAAGTTTATTTTAAATGATTTAAAAACTACAAAAATAGATTCACATTTTAGACTAAGTTTTGTTATATAGATTTTCTTTTACTTAGGTTTAATAAATAAGATAGTGTTTCTTAATTATATTTTTAGATTAGTTATTTAATTTTTGTTATATTTTTATTGATTCAAAATAATTAGCTAATATTTTATTATTATATTTTAAATTTAAAAAAAATACTAATTTTAACCACTTTTTTTTTTTCTTCGCAATTCAATATGTACACATTCTATCCCAATAATATATACACACACCTGCCCAACAAATACACATCCAAAATCACATCAATACTTCTAGATATGCCCGTACAAATAAACATCCAAAATCACACAGTACTTCTAGATATGCCCATACAAATACACATCCAAAATCAAACATCAGTACTTCTAGATATGACCATACACTTCATTTCAAAGAAAGTTTAATAGTTAATAAGTTCTTCTTTATTTGTTCTCTATTTATATCAGATTTTTGTTATTAATTTCTATTCAATAAATCTTTTGAAATGACCTGTTTAATTAGTTAGCATATAATTTTGAATTATTTATATTGAATTTTTATTTAAAAAATATGTGGTGTACATTAAAGGATAAATAATGAAGTATGTTTTTTTCTTCTAAAAAGGAGTAATATAATTAGATATATTAAATGTTGTGAGCCATGTTTCGATGTTGGTTAAGAAGAGTAGTTTTTTTAGTTTTTTTTTCTTTACGTTAAGGACTTTAAAAGATATTATCTAACTTGCTTGTATTGAAATCCATGGCTGGCACGCTCATTGTTTTAATCTCTATTATCAACATTATTTCGATATATTTTATCTCAATTGTCAAATTTGGAATCCAGAAAACATCTTGTTAGCACATGGATTTTTGACCATTATTATTAATTATAGGGTATAATCTACTCATGTGTTCGGTCACGTCCATTATTTGCGTATGATTAAATAATTTTAACAGGTTTCGTGTGGAGCTAGCCCTTAACTATGATTTGGTCTAACCTATATGAAAAGAATGAGATGAGTTGCGGATTTATTCTATACCCCATCATAAAGAAAAGAGAGGAAAAATAATAATAGTAACAGAGTGAGATGAGTTGCAAATTAAATCAAAACTCGTTGCAAAAAGAAAATGAAAAGAAAAAGAATAGTTGTCTCGATTTTATATGAGACGAAGACACGCCTATAACACTAGACGAACACAGAAAAATTTTTAAAAATTGATTTCAATTAAGAATGTGGTTACTTATTTTTCACGAAACACTTAAAAGAAATTTAAGAATACGGTGATGCACCTCGACCAAATTGTTCTAGTAATTAACTTTCATTAATTCAAATCAAGACGTGTAGATAAAGATTAGTTGGTGTGATGCGCTCAAGCAAAGAAGACAGTTATGTCTCTAAGCCGGCGTATGTCAAGGCCAAGAATGCGGTGACACATCTAGGTTGAGATCCATAAAAGTTCAACAATTAAAAATACGAGCAAATCATGACCTATAATAATATTTTCAAAAAAATATTAAGTTGAGTATAAATTGATAAAAGTGACCGTGCTAGAACCACGAGACTCGATGGGTGTCTCATACCTCCCCCTTGGCCAACAAAATTTACTCGGTCTTTTATTTACACGGATCAAAAAATAAAGAGTCATTTTTTATTAGAAATGAGGATACGCGGGACAATGTGGGAGTGACCTCGATGATGGGCAGGTAAAGAGGAGATGTGTGGATGCCCCAGTTAGGAGGTGTGAGAGGCTGGATATAGTGGGTTTGAGAGAGGCAGAGGTAGGCTGAGGAAGTATCGGGGAGAGGTGATTAAGCAGAATATGGCGCATCTTCAGCTTACCAAGGACATGACCTTAGATAGGAGGGTATGAAGGTCGCGTATAAGGGTAGAAGGTTAGTAGGTAGCTGTGAGGTTTTCTTATTCCTAGCCTATTCTGGTCTTTGGCTGGCTGTAGCTATACGAGTCAGTCGTAGTATTAGTCTTTGGTTTCGAGTTTCTGATTATAATATGTGATTTAATGTGTTTAGGTGAATGTACCTTGTTGTTGATGTTGCGATTTCTTTCATATATGCGCTGCACGACTTTGCTATTAGCTGTTATGTTTTTCTTTTGATTACTTCTTTGATTTGCTTGAGTCGGGGGTCTTTCGGAAACAATCTCTCTACCTCTAAGAGGTAGTGGTAAGGTTTGTATATAGTCTACCCTCCCTAGACCCCACTTTGTGAGATTTCACTGAATTTATTGTTGTTTCTTTTGATTAAGGATTCAAAAAGGTGACTTGGAACAACAAAACTTAATTCCAAGTAACGACTCTAAATAATAAAATAATCTTTTTTCAATACCGTCAATTCAATTGAAAAAAATTCTTCTCTGTTCTCTTAATGAAAGACAACACGTTTATCAAGAAGGCGACGAAAAAAGAGGTATAGCAACCTCTATCTAGCACATCCGTAATATTGTGGAATACAACATTATCAATTTCACGAAAAAATAAGAAAAGAATATTTTTTTGTGTGTGAATTTGTGATTCATGAATTTAATTAGATCATGTATTTAGGATATTAATATAAGGATACATGTATGGTTGAATACATGTATTCGATTAAAAAAAAGATATGATGATAACATATTAAATAATGATACATGTACTCAATTAGGTGATAATTCTATAGATATCTAGATACTCTAGCCATGTTATGTTGGTGTAAAAATATATTCTCCATTTGAGAAATCTTGATTATGTAAGTTAATTAAGTGTTAAGAAGCAAAGAAAGGTATTTCTTGTACTTGTCTCTAGAAAAGAAATTAATAATTGAGAGTGCATCTTCTCTCCCAATTTTTCAACATGTATATAGAAGATGCTTGTGATCAAAACTTTTTATTGCATTTGGTGGAATTTTCTTTGACTATCTATGCAGTATTCTAGCACACAAAAAAATGAATTAAAAAAAATACTGAAGTAAATAATCTTGAGTTAGGTACAAACACCTGATTTGCCAATCTCCAAGTTTAATTCAGACATAGCTTCCTTTTTATGGGTGTGTGAAGCAGTGTCAACGAAATAATAAATTCATCTCAAATGATAAATCATTTTGAAAGCAAAAAAAAATTTTAGTTCAATATTTATTGGAATTGAAACTTTAGATCTTACCCTTTCAAGGAAGGGGAGAAATGACATTATATATATAACATATTTAAATAATAAATAAATCCTACTTTTTTAAAATCCAAAAAACATCTTTCTACAGAGTTCTTTTCTCAAAGAATAAAGAATCGGAGGAGGGAAAGGCTCAAATATGTTATGTACGAGATCACTGATAGTTTGTTTCATCGCTCTGGCCTCTTTGATATGTTAGATTTGTGCAAAAATAATAGATGCCAAGAAGAATTAAAGTCCTTGGACACATAATAGATCTTGAAGTGCGTATTCAATTCGCATAAAAAAAGTCACTTAACACCCCTCGGACAAGGATGGCTCCACCACTACATCAAACATCCTTTTTATTGGTTAGGACCATTTTTTGTAAAAATACAAAGTTAAAGCCTTTTGTAGTACTTATTATATTATATTAAAAGTGAAAATTTTCAAAATGTAAAGTTGATTTATAATTTTATCTCTACATAAGTTATTTATTAGAAAAACAAATTGAAGGATCATAATTAAATTGTAAGTTAGTCGCTTGGCTTAAAAATACCCTTGTTGTTAATAGCAAGGACATTTTTTTTTAATCCTTTTTCTTTCTTTTATATATCGACGTGATGCATGAATTGTTTCAATAAAGAAAATAATTGAGAGAGATCATAGAAACAAATGTATATTACAGACTAAAAGTACTGGATGTGGAAACAGCACCCAGGTAAAGACATTAAAAGGAACTTCCGTTTTATGCACCAACGTAGAGGGTGAAGGGAAAAACTTGTCTCAAATTCTAAAGAAATTCAATACGGTGTCTTATATATATATAGATATTGTTTTACTAAAATACCAGTATACCACTAAGCAGTGGAAAAAACTATTTATAACGAAATCCATAACAAAACGAAAGCAACTACGCTTGACACCAAAGGATGTGATGTAGTGGATAGGGCTGCTCCTCCCTGAATCAGAGGTCTCGAAATCGAGCTCTGGGTATGAAAAAATTCTTGAAAGGGAGTGTTTTCCCCCAAATGGGACCCTACATGGCGTGAATCTGGAATAATCGGACTCTAGGGTAGGTACCCAGAGACCGATATTTCAAAAATGATCAAACACACTTTGATGTGCCATTCAAAAGAGGGTGATGAATTTTTGACAAGATACTCACCAAAGTATGAGATGCTGAACATACACGAATATGTAATTACCACTACATAAAGTGAAACTTGAAACAAAGAAGAAAGAAGAAAGTGTAAAATAAGAAAATCATATGATCTGCAAGGGGGAGTTTCAGCAACATCCCATATGGGATCATTTCAGTTGAGGGGCCATTATTCTAGGCAAAATTGGGGAAAAAACAACTCATAAGTCAACTAATGTTTACTTCAAACTAACAAATCATGACATTTTCTACACACTTTCTTCTTTTTTTTTGGTGGAAAGGGTAGTAATATATATATATATATAACAAAAGTCTACACGAGAGTTTGTACCACAATATAATAGATGGTCGTTACAGTACTTAAAGAGTTTGAACTCCTAATATTAGTATAAGTAGAACAACAGTTGGTAGAGAAAGCTGCCTGTGGAGAAGAAATCATACGGATGGACATTGCTCCTATTCAATCCTTGCACAAAATTTCAGATGGCTGATGTGGAGTGTCCCAAGAACTTCTAAACAAGTGTCAACAATCCCAGAAGTAGCCAAGTTGGCAAGCCCGTCTGCAAGTTGGTTTTGCTCTTTGTAGACATGCCCTAAAATAGGGCTATTCAGCGGCTGGAGAAGGTACCTGCAGTCATCAACAATAGACTAACAATGAATATTAGAGTTACTTAGGATTTGAATAACCTCACTGGCGTCTATGTTTATTTCCAGAGGTCAAATATTATGCTCCAATTCAAGTGTAAGACCTCTGAAAAGTACATATAATTCAGTACTAAAAGCATCACGATGTGCAATTGAGCCTTTGAAACCTAAAATCCAAGTGCCTTCATGGTTCCTAAAAACTCCTCCAATGCCACTAAGGTTGCGCTATTGACAAACCATTCCAGCAGTTTTTAGCATATATCAAGGCTGTTTAAGAGGATTCCATTTGACATAAAGAAGTATATTTTGTGCCTTTAGAGACTTGGCCTGTGAAGAACCAAAATTCAATAGCTTGTTGGATGATAGTTTTTTTTTTTGAGAAAGTAACAACATGTATTCTATTTCCAAAAAAATTAGAAACCTGTGACAACAAGTTACAGGTTTCCTAATTACAATTGAGGTAGAGATGTAGAGTATCAGGACCTTTAACAAAAACTAGAAACAGCTGAAGATATCTGTAACTGATTCTAGATCCTCCATATACTCATGTTTACACCAAAAATGAAACGACACTAAACAATTCATCTTCATCTTCTGGATGTTGTTGCTCTTGTTCTGGAAGCACCTGAGATTTCTCTCTCCAAACAGACCACCAGATGCAAGCTGGTATAAGTTTCCATCTATCCTTGTCCAGAAATGCATCGCTGATCCAGATCTTCAGGGTCTGAGCTATTTTCCTTGGCATCACCCACTCATACCTTTCATATTTATGAAGATTTTCGACAGTATATAGGTAATCCTGCAGTATAGAAATAGGTGAGTTACTGTCTCGGCCTCTTCTTCACATAGGAAGCACCTAGGGCTCAGATGAATTCCCTTCTTCATGAGATTTTCTTGAGTCAACACAGCCTGTTGATGAATGCAAAGTTTACCATTCCTCTCAAGAGACTATATCTCATCTTCCTTTTAACTGTCCAAACATTATACCACTATGGAATTCTCTCAATTTTAGGAACAAATTGTCATCTATACCTAAGATAACCTGTTTACCCTCAAAGACTAATTTATTCCGAGCCTACCATATCATCCAGAGACAGTAAGGAAGGAAAACAGTACAGGGGATTGAGTCATAATAATCATAGGGGTGCGGTGAATGAACTGTTTAAGCCATGCAGGAGGAGAGGTAGCATCTAAAGGTACAGTTGAAAAAAAGCTGAGATATAGTTTCCTCTTGAAAGGAATGACAAACTTTGCACTCATTAGAGGAGGTTATGTTAAGGTGAAGGGGATAGCTAGCAGTAGGTAATCTACCATGATTAAGGATCCATGAGAAATGTTTTATCTTAGGAGACAGTTTGAGATGCCAAAGACAATCGAAGGAAAGCAAGTCTTTACTCAGAAGGAGCCATTTGAGGTTAGGCCCCAGATCAAACGATCATGCATAATGAGTACTGGGGGAGATGCACAGCTCGTATTTTTTGAAGTAGAGTATCTGGTAGATTAAAGGAAAGAGTCAAGAAATCCCACATATTATTGACACAAAACGCAACTATTGTAGTTGAGAAATCCTTTTCCGGTAAAGGTCCATGAACAAGTGTTTTAAGAGGGGTATTTGGTCGAATCCAAGAGGCATTCCAGAAATTAATGTGTCTGCCGTTCGCAGGTTTCCAAAGAAGTCCAATTTGGCAATATTACCATCCATGTTGAATGGCTTTCCAAGTCCTAGATTTATTAGAGCTAATGGCAGTAGAGGATAAATATTTAGAATGTAACAGAGAAGCCCAGAGCTGGTGTTGTGAGTTGAAGAATCGCCAAGCAGTCACAGCAAGCAAAGCACGATTTTTAAATTTAAGGTCTTGTATCTCAACACCCCCCGCCCCACCTAAAGTCTTTGAGAAGTAACAACCTTCCAACTGACAAGATAATTTTTGCGTTCAAAAGTTCCACCCCAGAGGAAGTTGCGAATATATCTTTCAATAGTAGTTAAAATATAAGAGGGGCTGGGAATGAATTGCATAATATGGTCGGGAAGACTGTAGATCGGATTAAAGTAGTACATCCTACCGGAGTAAGAAAATGGGTTTTCCATCCATCCAGTCGTGTTTTAAAACTGTCCAAAATAAACTGAAAATCTGCCCTAGAAGGTTTTTGTCAAAAATGGGAAATTCCAAACATTTACCAAAAGACTGCCTTCATTCATTTGAAAAGAAGAGGAGACAGTTTTATTCGAAACTGAAGTATTCTTCAAGAAATTTAGATTTGTCAAAATTAACTTTTTGCCGGAGATGGCAGTGAATTGATCCAAAATATCAATAGTAGTATGACAAGAAGTTTCAGTTAATTTTGAAGTAAAGATCATCATAAAGAATAAGTGCCAGATTGGGGGTCCATTCCTTGAAATCTTGACAGGCCTCCAAAGATGGTGATCAACAGCCATAATTATACGTCTTGAGAGCATTTCCATGCATAAAATGAAGAAAGATATACATACAGGGAGAGAGGGTCTCATTGGCGAATACCCTCTAATAATATATTTCTGCATAACTTAAATGTATATATGTTATTTAATGGGAAAAGGCATAAGTATCTGCATGACTATGAACATATTTCCAAACTACACACCTTTTCTTTTCAGGGGCCTCTCCCCCGTCTTTTTCTATCAATGGAAGTATCAAAAAACAGTTTCTGCTCCCTTTACATTATGAAGAAAGAAATAAGGAGCCGTTTGGTTACTGGTTAGAGTTATGCAGGTATTAGTTATGCAGGGTTTAGTTATGCAGGTATTAGTTATGCAGGGTTTAGTTATGCAGGTATTAGTTATGCAGGTATTAGTTATGTAGGGTTTAGTTATGCAGGTATTAATTATGCATGGTTTAGTTATGCAGGGTTTAATTATATAGGTATTAGTTACACATGATTTAGTTATGTACAAATTACAATACAGTAAACTAATTTTTATTTCTTAATTCCAAAAATGTTTAGCGAGCTAATATTTATTATATCCATTAAAATAAACAACTATCTTAATAACACATTAAAATTTAAATAAATGTCAATAGCTAAAAACACTAAAGTAAATAACAAATAACTAAAAGCAGTTAAGTAATTTGTATTGAATAGGATAAGTAATTAAGTAAATAAGAAATAACTAAAAATATTATAATACATGTATTGGCCGTGCGTTGCAAAGAAACTAAGTAAAGAACTAATTACAATTAACCGGCACTATCTTATCGCCAAAGAAAATAATTAATAAAAAATAAAGCAAAGAAACTAAGTAAAGAACTAATTACAATTAACCGGCACTATCTTATCGCCAAAGAAAATAATTAATAAAAAATAAAGCAAAGAAACTAAGTAAAGAACTAATTACAATTAACCGGCACTATCTTATCGCCAAAGAAAATAATTAATAAAAAATAAAGCAAAGAAACTAAGTAAAGAACTAATTACAATTAACCGGCACTATCTTATCGCCAAAGAAAATAATTAATAAAAAATAAAGCAAAGAAACTAAAAATAATTAAGCAACTATCAAGACAAAAATAAATAGTAACTTTTTTAAAAGCACACATAATTAAAAAAAATTAAAAGTTAATTAATAAGGGTAAATATGTAAATATATTATTTAATCCATGTATAACTAATACCCACATAACTTATTCCACCTTCTACCCTGCATAAAATTATACATAGATTTCCTCATAAGTTATGCAAGTATTAATTATGTGGATTCACTAAAACACAGCCAAACATTGTATAAAACTAATGCAGGAATTATTTTTATACAACATTTTAAACCTACCAACCAAACATTGTATAAAATTAATACATGAATAACTTTTATTCTATTTACAAACCAAACTTGGTATAAAACTAATACATGAATAACCAAAGTTATTCATGTATTAGCTTTGGGCTTATCCCATAACCAAACGGCCCCTAAGGGTTGTGAACCAATTTAAAATGGAACAAATACACCCTTAGGTGTTGAGGTGGCGCAGAGAGTGCTCACTCTCTGAGAAGAATGTGAGGACAAATAAATAACTTAAAATCTGATTAATATGGACACATCATTTTTTAATTAATACACATAATAATTAATTAATTAACATTAAAACTTAAGCATAAATCTTTTAAATTATTTTCCTTGTTTTCTTTTTCTTTCCTCTTTTAGAAGCACCAGTACTTAAAAAAATTATGCTCTTAAATTTAAAGTATATATAATATGATAAAAATGAGCTTTTTTTAAAAACTAATTGTATTACTTACGAAAGTAAGAAACAGTACAGTGCATCATGAAAAGCAACAACCAATCAAGAACATAGTCCCCGGTTTGGGCCAGTCAGCCTGAACTGGCTGAGCTAAACGTTTTAAACATGAGTTTAGGCCAATCAGCCTGAGAAATTCTATAATGAACCACACACAGCAAAAAGTAAAACACTACTTGTATGAGAGGCTATTTACGTGTTTGACAAGTGAATCTTTTTGGGTCCCGCTTACCAAAACTCATCCAACTTTCCCTCTCTGCTTGATCACTTTCTCCCTCTTCTCTAATTTGCTTCAACTCTTTCCTCCTCCTCCTCCTTTTCCACCCTTCTAAATCTCTCCCTCCTAACTCTCTTCTGCAGCTGTTTCCTTTCCTTCCATCTCAATATTTTTTTCCCCAAGACCCTAACACACATGGAAACACCCACAAAATTGGAGGGGAACCATCCTCTATTATTCCCACCCCCAAAACAAACTAACTCCTACTGAAAACAAGAAACTTTATCGAGCACTCACTTCAAAAGGAAAAAAAAACACCAGCGACTTCTTCTGTAGAAATAACACGAGACATTCACCAACACAGAACCGTCCCCTCACTCACACCGACAACATTACCCACTGCAGACCAGAAGATACAATCCTTTTCTTTGAAACTGGTAACTTTGTATATTCCTCAAAAGACAGTACTAAAACTGTACTGGTTAATATTTGCAACATGTACCTCAAATCCTACTACTTTTCCTAAATTGAGTCTAGTAAATCAATTATGAAAATAGTATCATTTGAGCATAACTGATTACACCAAAAACATAGTAGCATAAGACAATTTAGTTTTGACTTTTTGCATACTACTCTCTATACTCAAAAGCTCCAGAGTTCCTCTCCTTCCATATTGCCCACCACATACTAGCAGGGACAATTCTCCATTTGTTTCTGTTCTTGAACTGCTTTCCTGCTTCCTCCCAACTCTGAATTGCTTATGTGATCTTGGCAGGCATGGTCCATGACATACCCTTAAGACTCAGGAATAACCTCATAGCTGGCCAGTGATCTTCCAGTGTAGTCAGCAGTTTTCCCACAAAAGAAACATCTAGAACATAATGGTATCCCCCTCCTCATTAAGTTGTCTTAAGTCAGTACAGTTTTTTGGCTAACAACTAGCAAAACAGGGCACTTTGAGTGGCATTTTTGACTTCCAGATTCCTCTCCATGGCCAATGACTTTGGGGTGATTGAGATGGTTCAACCAGTTGTATGCACAAGTCACCTTAGAACTGCCCTTCTGACTGCCTCTCCACCACAAAAACCAAATGATGTTGAAAAAATTGCCCAATGGTGAAATTTGCTACCCTCTGAATCTCCCAGTCACTTAATTGTCTTCTAAAGATAAAATTCCACCTTTGAGGAGTCGAGTGACCAGAAGAGACAGTCCTCAAGACTGAAAAACCAAAAGGCCTGGCTCCCTCTTCCATAAGCCCAACACCTACTCTTTAATTTACACCACCATTGTCATTGCTGAGGTTTTTCTTTTTAGCTCAAGCTATGCTCATTGAGGAACTAATCTCAAAGACCAACAACACTTATTTGCAAAGTTGTTAAGAGTTACACTCAAGATAATCTAAGGTTCATGCATTCAGTATTACGAATACATTCACTGAATTTCTCCACACAATACAGAAAAAGGTCCAATCTTGAATAAGACAGATAATCCTTTGCAGATTTAGTTCATTAAGTGTCATTTTTTCCATCCTTAGTAGAAAAATGGGAATAATCTTGAATGCCTGATTAAAATTAGAAGGGGCAGTGGAAAGCAAGTTGACGAAATTGGGGAAAAGAGTTAGGACAAAGAGAGACTAAGGGAGGATAGTCAGGGTTTTCCTTCGGCAGATGTGCTGGGAATTCGGTGGGTGAAATTATTTGGGCTTTATGGACCAACAGTCCATTATCACATAATAAGTCTCTCACACAAGTATTACTAGTTATATCTCAAACATGATTAGATAGCTCAGTCAGTCTAAAGGAAGCAACAAATGGAAGAATCAACAATGCTTGCGCTGAATGTATTAGTGTACTAGAGACGTGGAATAGAGGTACAGAGATTATCAAAACAGTGATAATTGTTAAATAACACAGATGCACAAGGGAAGATGGTTTTGGACTAGATAACAAGCCATCTAAAAGAGTTGCCTCTCTGGGTGACTGATAAGATTGTTGTTTACTTGCTTGACATAGAAATCAAGTAGTTTGACTCACTATCCACTTTTCTTTGAGTTAAGAATTCAGCCCATCTCAGCGTGACATATCTTAACAGTATGTTAGAACAAAGTTGAAGATGCAAAGGTTATCTACTTGTGCAGAAAAACAAAAAGCATACATTTCTGTGGGAGCTCTGTTAAACAAGACATACATGTATAAAATCAATGCTGAAAGGAAAGGAGCAAAAACACACCAAATCATAATCAAATCATTACTATTTATTATTAAGGGGTAGCAACCCCAATCTTACAAATATCTAGCAAAAGTTTGTAAAGAACAATATTCAAGAAGAGGATTCAAAATACAGTAGAAGGATTAACAATAGCCTCTTCAGCAATAGGCAAAGATGCCAAAAATACTTATACGCCAGAAATCTTACCAGACATTTCCTTCTCTTCATCACTATCTCCATAGTTGTCGTGGTCATTCCTATTTTCCTGCTTAGATACAGCCGAATCCCGTTGTGGTGGAGCACTAGTAACACCCGTTACAGACTGCTGATAAAGAACACCTCCCGCAATCGTCAACAACAAACACCCTAAACCAAACGGACTAGCATGCTTATCCCAAATAAGAACATTAATCGCAACAGTCAAAAACTTATTCACAACCCCAGTCACTGTAAAAGCCGTAGCAGATATCGCCTTCCTCGCAGCAAATCCAAAGAAACTAATAAGCAATCCAAACACACACGACAACGAAACCGCCACAAACGCAACAGGATGAAACAAATTCCCCTTTCCATTCGATCCCATCGCAATAAACACATCAACATACTCCCCAGTAATAATCCAAAACAAAGGCGCCATCATCAACGACAACAAATTATTATAAAACACAAAACCCCAAGTATTCAACCCTAGATTCGTTACCATATGCTTAATATAAACCATCTCAGTCGTAATAGTCACCAAATAAGCCAACGCCCACGAATACGCTGTCAAAGTAAACCCCGAATCCGTAGCAACATACCCAACAGCGCCACCCAAAATAACAACCAATGCCAAAAACGTCAACTTAGACGGACATGGCTGCTTCCTAAAAGTAGTATCAGCAAGTGCAACAAGCAAAGGCGTACACGATCTAAACACAATAAAAGTATCCACATTGGCATGACGCAATAGATTCGTATTAGTAAAGATTGCCAAGTAAAATACAAATGCAGCAGGCAAGAATTTCTTTACATTTTCAAATGTAAAGGGATCATGATGTAACAAACCAAATTTGCCCAAAATCCAAACACCTAAAGTCGAAGTTAGGTACTGTAATGCAGTGAGAAGACCTGGATAGTTGAAATTAGTAATGGCGAATTTGTTAATCACTGCAAGCAAACTTGAACACAAGGCATAGCCAACTACCAGACTGCTAGTGGCGTAATATTGCTTCGATCTGATTGCAGACATTCTGTGTATTCTATTGTATTTCACAACAGCTCTGGGTAGCTCTAGGGTTAATATTTAAGGCCCAAAAATAATTTTTGTTGTAATAAAAATTTTGAATATGTCTTTAATATTTTTGTCAGATTGTACATATAATTTCTGATTTTCTTTTTATGCATTTAATTTCTTTTTTATGTTTCTTGTGTTTTTACTTTCTAATTTCTACTCAAATACTTTAAATAAGAATTTTTTTGTCATATTTGCCTCTCTAACATTATACTATTTTGAGATGTCTAGTAATATTTATTCAGTTTATAAAATTAATGAATAATTTATTATTTTATATCTATTTTACATTTGCTATTAAATACTATTCATTTTTTAATATTTTAAATAACGTATATTTAATAAGGGTGATTTGGTAAAGTTACTTATGTCATTTAATATTTCTTAATCTCTGTATCAAGTCAATAATAAATAATTATAGTTAGGCGACAGAGTAATGAATAACACATTTACTGTCTTTAATGTTTTTATCATTATTATCTTATCTTGATTGAAAATGAGAAGAAAAACAGAGGTTGTCAGGGGGAGGTTGGTAAAGTATTGATTCAGGCCCTTGAAATTTTGAGATCCCAAATATTTTTATAGTAAATTTTACTATTTAAATAATATTTAAGTTTTGTAGGAAAAAAATAAAAAGTACAAAATAATTGTCAGAGAGAGAGAGAAAGATTATCTACTTTTCAATAGCAAATTCGTTTTTGAAATTTGAATTAAATTATTTAAATCCTTAGAAGGGAGGAGCAAAAGGCAGGTTCATTTTTTATTATATAATAGGAAGAAAGAAATAGAAGTCGTCAATTATTTAAAAATAGAACAAAATACTTTTTTAAATGTTGAGGTGGCTCATAAAATGTGTTCAATTTCTAGGAGAAATGTGAAGGACAAAAAATAACTTAAAATCTGATTAGTATGGATACATATTATTTTTTAATTAAACACGTTATAATTAATCAGCAGTAAAACTTGTTGATGTTTTTTAGATTATTTTCCTTTTTATTCCCCTTTCTTTTGGTAGCATCAATTACTAAAAAAATCTTATGCTCATAAATGAAAATTCGCCAATTACTTAAAGAAATCTTATGCTCTTGAATGAAAATTATACATAATAGTATAATATAAAATAAGATTTTTTATAACTAACTATATTACTTATGGAAGAAAGAAATTGTACGAGACATCATGAAAAATAGTAACCAAATCTAAAAGATAGTCTCCGATTTTAACAAACAACAAAACTTTGATCTAACAAAATCACTCAGTAACACTAGGAATAAATTTTGAGTTTTGTAATGTTAAATATGTCCTATATAATTCTTATACATAAGTGAGTGTCACTAGAAATAAAATTGATAAATTGTAATTAAAAATGTATTTTAGCTAAAAATAAAATAAAATTGAGACACATAAATTGAAATAGAAGGAACATATACCTTTAGAAGAAATTAATGTTGTACTTGTGGCTTGTTGGGCAGTTCAAACTGTGAGATATTACGGTCGAGCAAAATTTTGAAAACAATTAAATTGCTAAGGTAAATTGACTACGTTATAAATGATGGACAAATTAAAATTCAATTTTGTTAATTAATTAGTTTTTATTAGTCAAACTAAGCTAATAAACTTTGATTGTATTTCGCAAAGAAAAAGGAAAACAATTTAAAAGATATCAATTTAAATTTTAATGTTAATTAATTATAAAATGTTCAATTAAAATGATGTGTTCATATTAATCAAAATTTAAGTTATTTTTAACCACTCCAATGCATTTAAGGGCATATTTATTTCATTTTAAAATAATTCAAAAAAATGTGTTAAAAATAGATCATAGTCCAAAAGAGTACTTATATCCTTCCCCTTATGACCTGCAGCATGGGCATAGTCCAAAAGAGTACTTATATCTTTCCCCTTAGAACCTACAGCGTGGGTATAGATCGAAGACGAACCACTCAATTGTTTGACCAAATAATTACACTTAGTAAGAATTTGAGCATAGATTGAAAAAGAAACCACTTAATTATTTGACCAAATAATTAGTTGATTAGTAAGAAATTGGGCATACATCGAAGAGGAACCACTCATTTGTTTGAGCAAATAATTACTTGATTAGTAAGAAATTGAGCATAGACCGAAGACGATTGATCCTGAGTCCTGACCAATGGACGTGTATGATTATGACCTTTACCAACCATTCAAACAACAAAACAGTAGATAAACAACAGACAGGGTAATGTGACTCATACAAGAGAGGGAACCTAATCAATGGATGTCATCTTTGCCAAAATCGATACAGTACTGCTAACTAAGAACACGTTCTATACAATTATCAATAAGCAAACCATCCATAACAAAAGAGAGAAAAGAACTAGGATTTAAAAAAACAAATGATAAGCATACAGATGAAGAGAGAAATTAGTATAGCTATTCCTCTCTTTAATTCTTTAACTGTCAGCAGCCCTGAAGATGGACAATAGAGAGAGGAACAAATTGATAACGTCGAGATACAAGGATATAGCAGCCCAGATGTACTCATCATAAGTGTAGCGCTTGATTAGATTGTCTGTATCGTAGACAATGTATCCACAGAATATGATCGACGCCAGACACCCATAGATCATCACTGAGATCTTACCCAGAGGGAAAAGAATCTGCCATAAACAAGGAAAGAAATCAGTTTATTTGTTAATGAGTAATAAAGATGAACCCGGTGTTGCAGAGTAAGAAATAACAAATTTACAAACCTGGATGAAGGAAAATAACAGAAGAACAATAAGAGCACCGAACAAGAAAGGTCCCAGGAAGTTGAAATCTTGGCCTCTTTTAGCCGCCCAGAAGGTGTATAATGTCAGACTAATCACCACCGCTGTCGTCAGTATGACTGCCTCCAGAATTACTTTGCCTGAAAAACACCAGTAGAAACACTTAGATACCAATATGTTTTCAAGTCCTATTTGCAAGAATGTGTTATTTTTCCATGGCTATAGCAGATGATACACATTGGCACTGGCAAGTGACAATATTTGTCCCCTCAAATCCGTAAGGTGACCTATGTCAATTCAGTTTGTAAATCCATTTAAGATTGAGCAGAGATTTCATGTAATCAGTACTATTATAAGTGAACTCATTTTAATGATATCAGTTATCCTTTTGAGTGAAGAGTGGATACAGCTCATTCACCATTGATTACAATCAGAAGTTTACGTAATCAAGAACTATTATAAGTTGATAGACAGGTTGATTATCTGGAAAATGAACCTATTAACAATCTTTCATGAATTACCTTATAAAAATACAAAAAATCTTTAATGGGTACAATCAAGATGAATGTTCTAAATAAACAATCTCAGTTGTGTCAATTTATCTACGGTATCAACTTGGTTCATTGAACATTCCATTTGTTAAAGTAAAATAACTTCACTAAAGAAGGTCACCAAAATTTACTTATACTTGAGAATATCCATCTTTGAGAAAAAAGAAATGAAGACAAGATGGTATTAGTAGTATTTTGATTATTTTCTGCAGATGCAACATTTTGACAATCATCATATACATTATTTCAGACTATAAGTTCATGTCATGATACCATATTCTTCATGAAACCCAGCTTCTAGAAAACTAAGAACTAATATTAGGCAGTTTGTGTTATGAATCACAAGTCACGACTATACCTAGTTCTACATAGGAAAGGATTTACTAAGGCCCCAGGGGATGCCATGGCACCTGCAGGCTTCGGTTGAAACTTTTTGTGTATATATGTACATATATCTGAGATATATCATAAATACGTTTAAGTACCACCAGCAATAACAAATAGTTCAAGGGCACCACTGGCAGAGGTTTAAAATTCCTCCCAACTGGTGGGAGTTCGAAACTCACTGGCAACGTTATGTTTTGCTGCTTATATTCTCTGTGGTTCATTTTTGTTTTGCTGCTTCTATTCTCTGTGGTTCATTTTTCTTTTCCTCTTGACGAGCTATTCTTCATTAATTGTTGTTTGTCTCTTCTTTTTTTTAATGGATTCTAAACTTTTTGTCTCATATTTGTTTAAGACTTCATAAATAAAATTGAAGATTCTTTCTTCATTAGAACTTAAAAGTTCATCTCTCCCCATTATGATTGGGGTTTGATGCCATTATCTCTTAATAATGAAACTGGAACATCAGTGTTCTTTCATTCTGATTTATAAGTCGGGTGAAATCTTTGTTTTGCGTCAAGCTATCATAGTTATTATATTATTTTTTCTAAAGTTGATTAAAACAAACCAAATGTTTGCTCTATTTGGAGGTTTTGGCTAACGTAGACAATCCTACCCAAAAATCACTAACTTTTCTAATGGAATCTGTCAAAAAAATTGGCTCATCGATGACGTTTCTGACAGATTTTCCATCGGAAATTCCTTATGATGACACAAACTTTGATGTCTGTTGGAAATTGGAGATTTTCTGATAGTGACATCTGCATTCAAAGACGTGTGGCACCCAGAACCTTCAAATCCTGAATCCATCTCTGCCCGGGCAACCAGACAATTCTTAATCTCCTATGTATGTGTAGAAATATAGTCGTATAGCAACCTATATAGCAATTCCATTGAATTTGATTCAATGTTTCTATCTAACAGTCGATTCATTTATGATTGGTTTTACAAATTAATTTCGACACTCCTAATTGACAATGTCAACTTCAAATAGTTAGATGAGACTAACAGCCGTAATACTTAATTCCGGAGATCTGTATTAACACATAACCACAAGAGAAGAATATTCTAAAGATAAATGCACTAAGACATAAAACGCACGTAATGTCATCGATCCTAAAACAGAAAAACAATAGAAAACAATCAAACTGAAGATGCTTACCGCTGGTGAATGCGCAAGTCAATCCGATAGTAAAGGCAAGAGAAACCGTGAACAATCCAAGAAGCAAGTAGTTAACCGGATGTTTCTGGTGATAGTAATACAACGGACACAACGCTGCAACAACAACAACACAATCAATTAATCAACCAAGAAAAATCCCCAATTAGATCCACGATTAGAATCATTAACTTACTGATAAGTGGAGTGATGATGAGAACAATATAAAGTGCTAAGCCTGCATTTGTCGCTGCGAAGAAATGAGAAATCGGATGAACGGTGACGACGACGGAGGCGACCGCAATAGTCAGAAGCAACTGAATAGAAATGATCGAGTATACTTTTCGAATAAAAGACCACCGGAGTTCAGGACTTTCCAACATCGCCGGATACAACGGCGCAGTGCCGAACTCCACGTCATCTTTCCGGTAAGCCTGGTTCCACATCTCTCAAAATTATTGAACTTCAACAAACTATTTCTCACACTGACTGAACGTTCGTAAGGTTTACTTGTGCGTGAGGATTTGGGCAGAAAGAACTGCCCCTTTATATAATTTGCAATTTGCAATTGAAAATTATGATCCGACCCGTATTCGTTTGAGAAAAAGATAAAACGGGTTCAGTGGAAAGTTCGTGATTCGTCGAGCCACGAGTGTGAGTAGACACGTGAGAAGTTATTCTAGACTTCTCTCGACTCATCTTTGCTTTCTTTCGAAGGCAAAAGCTAGGACATTTCCAAACAATATATTCTCTAATTAAAAAATAAGAGAGAGTTCACTGAGTTTCGGAAAAAAAAAATTTGAAAAATATTTTTTTTTCTACTTTAATATAATTAGTGTATAATTTTTCCGAAATTATGAAATCCGTTTTAGCTATGACTTTTAGTTTTAAATTCATATTCCTTAGTTATAACGTCATTATTTTGAATGTCAGTAATATTTGTTTATATCTTGTAACTACTTTGAGTAAAAAATCAATTCGATGATGAAAAATACTTTAATTATGGACATCTTAATGAACCTCTTCACATTAAATTTGCGCAAACAAAAAGTAATTAACAACTTAAAATATCTAAAAATCATTTTTAAATTTTAATTAATTTTCTAAATTCTATCTATATCACATAAATTAAAATAAAAATAATAGATATTGGGCTCGTGCTAACATTCTTATATTATCATGTTTGCCCACCCCCTGCACAATTAATTATTTTACTATTTTAATACTTTCTAATAAAACTTACTAAAATATTAAATAAAATTAATTAACTTAATTTAATAAAATAAAGTCCTAATAACATTAAAAAAAAGTACTGAAAAAAATATAAAGAATAACTTTAGTCAAAGTTACTCTAATACTTAATTAAATTAAATTATATTGTCAAAAATGACTTAAAAATATATTTTGCCAACTTTTAAGCCAATCCAAACAGGCTCTTAGTCAAATTACTTTAATACTTAATTAAATTAAATTATATTGTCAACACATATAGTAAAACAAAAATTTTTAACTCATGCTAATTAGCATGACTTAAAAATAAAGCAAATCTTTCTTTTGAGTTCTAAGATAAAAGTTTAGACCAATTAATTTGTGAAATTTTTTATGATTAAAAAATATATATATTTTAAATATTTCATATATATTATTGGGCCCGTGCTATCTTTTACTAGTATGTGGATAAAGTGGAATAAGAGTCATTCGAAAATATCAAAATTACTCAGCTAAATTTATCATTAAAAAAAATATAACATGACAAAATAAATTATTTTTATGTCATATTCATGATTAAAATAATACATAAATGAACTCAAAATCGGCTTAATTAACATATGACATATATTATAATATGTTCCTTGAACTCATTAAGTGGAAGATGAAGTCTAGCCTTTTACTATAATAACCTGTTAGGTCGTATTGAGCATCTAGAACCATATTGATTTTTTCCATAAAATTTTAAATGAAAATTTAAAGCTATTCGTTTAACTATGTTTATTTGATTATGAAATAATTTTAAATAATTAATTTTAATTGATCGTTAATGGATCAAATCCATAATTTATTTAATATTATATGTCACTTACCTATATATAAAAATAAAATAATGGTATTTAGTACTTTTGATTCATACACATGAACACGAAGAGAAACATAGATAATAAGGGATTCAGGTATTAAAAAGTTTGTATGCAAATTTTTCTTTACTAGTAATAATAATGACTAAATGATTTAAAAAATAATGATTACTCAATTATTGAAAGTTATATATAAGAGTATTAGGTTATAGGGAATATAGTTTCTGCAATTTCTTTTCGTGGAATCTTTTGTCATGGTTAGTTCGTATTATTATTTTTCTTTCTGTAATAGATTCTACAGGTAACATACTCTCCACTTAAATGTACTAATGGCTAGAATGCATGGTTAATCATTGGGCTACATGGCTCATTCAAGGAGTCTAAAATTATTGTGCTACAACATCTTATTATGTTAATGGTGTTCAGAATATGTTATTTAATCACTTTTTGTATTAATTTACGTGTATATGCGGTATCTTTTTCCAACGAAGGGTGTCCAGACAACCACGTCGCTACATCTCTACTACTAGACGTGCGAGTTTCATACTTAACTATCAGCATTCATCATCTGTTTATCAAAACACACCACAACTATTAATTATTTGAGTTTAAAACCTGAACTTTCAGCCATTGTCTTTAGCCGCCGCCCGAATTATTTCTTACTTCAAACAACTCAACAAGCAATGCATACGATATTGGGAAAAAGGGATGGACTAAGACTTGGGTTAGGTGTAAGTGGTTAGGAACTTTTAGGAATACTTTTACTTTTCAAACTTATGTAATAAAATTTCGATTAAATCAAAGAATCGGTATCCTAAAATCAAGACCAAATAGAATATCAAAGTTATGCATATAAGATCATCTGGGGATGTACTCGCTTCAAGCCAACTCAATAGATATTGCCCTATTTTAATATTACATATCAAAACTACTAAAGGTTGTAATTGGACACTTCCATAATGGTACAATTTTGAAGAAATAGGTAAGATATGAGTCTTATTACAAGAAATATAGGTACTTCCAACTTTGATTCAAGACAATATTATCAATTCCAATGTTAATTTTCATATGCACAATTTGATCTCATGTCAAAATAAGCTAATACATATTAAGAAAAATAGAAGGAAAATAATAAATCTTCTTCTCTTTTCAACTATTTTTTCTTGCTAACTTTTCCACTGCTTCTAATAAGGAAAAAAGAAAAAGATAATATTGAACTTTATATCAGTTATCCTGAGAATTGAATTCTTGTACTTGACTCAAATCCCTTCCCTTAAGGTTCCTTCCATAATCAATTGCTTCTTCAAAGATTGAACCCCTATTAATTAGTTCATTTTCAATTGGAGTTTTAAGAGACAAATGAGCTCACATATTTTTCTATATCATCATTTCTCCTATGCAACCTTAAATATAATCTCGCATTTATCTTCCTCGCTAGAGACTCGCTCCAAAGTACCATCACCTTCATCAGATGATATTTTTAAAGTGATTCGTGCAATCATTGCACACCTTATAACTGTTGCATTTGAATTATTTGCGACTTGATATATTTTGAAATCGTTGAGCAACTTGTTGATAGCTCTCCACATCTCGTGATGAACCTCCAACTTTGTTACGTCTTTTGGGATGCCTATATCAATCTACATAGCAGATATATAGTAGTCCGTCTTCTCTCTTCGATTCCACTGCAGCTATCAATTTAAATCCAATAAAATTACTCACTGCATTTAACACACACACAAAAAAGCAAGGTAAATCTTTATATCAACAAAAACATATTGGGGAACTTTCTGGACCACATTCAGAAGCACTGGTACCATAGATATACTATGTAAAGAAAAGTTGATATTAATGGAATCACTGAAAATGGGTTATTAGTGAAGGACTAACAAGTGTTGCTTGATCCAACATATTCAACACCTTATCGATATATATAAACAATGAAAATGATGTGTACATGCAAGTGGCACTCCTCAGTCTTCACGAGAGTTCTGTGCAAAGATCACGGAGATCGTGCTTTGAAATATACAAACAAAAAAAGCACAATTTTTGTGATCTTTGCACGAAACTCTCGTACAGAGTGTCACTTGCACTTTCATCTGTTATGCCACTTTCACCAGTATCTCGTCCAGATGCGTTCATGCTTCACTCTCACTATTCTATAAATATCTTGAGATAAACATCAAAAACATACATAAACTATCACCTTTTTTTGAGTTTCATACCTAAATTATTGAGAGTGTGAGTTTCATACATAAACTATCGCTTATTAGTTTGAGAAACACACCTCAGTGGTGTGTGTAATACACTCTCTCTTTTATTTGAAAAAATCTTGCCACATGACATTCCACATGGATAAAATATTCCATCTTGCCAAAAATTAAATAATAAACTATTAGTATTAATTAAAAAATTAAAGATTAAAGTATTACCATCCCCAAAAAAATATTTTTTTTTAAAAAATAAAATTTAAATTATTTTTCTTACCCCACTCTACAACCTCCCTCCCCCCGACAATCCCACGCCCTTTTATTTTTTTTAAATTTCTTTTAAAAAATTCATACTTCACCCCCACCCCACCCCCCACCTCCAAAAAAAAACCACCCACTTATTCCCATTTTTAAATATTATTTTATTCTTAAAAAAATTTTACCCCACCTTGTTTAACCCTCGGCTCTTAATTTATTTATTTACATTTTTCTCGTTGTGCGTAAAATATGTACATCTATTTTTAGAAGAATTTTTTTTTTCTACTTGTGTACCGAATATAACATAAAAAAAAATTTTATTTAAAAATAATCTTGCGACAAGTAAAAAAACTTTCTTAAAACATATGTATATATCTTACACAAAACGAGAAAAAAATTGGAAGCGGAGGGTTAGGTGGGGTGGGATAGAATTATTTTTCAAAAATATTAAAATAATATTTAAATTATTATTTGAAAATGGGGTGTGGGGGAGATGAAGTAAAAAAAATTAAAATTTTTATAAAAGAATTTTTTTTAAAAAAAAAAATCGCGGGGGTGTGGAGGGGGGGGGGGAGGTTGAGTACAGTGAGATCGGGTGTGAGAAAAATATTTTATAAATATTTTTTTTTTGGATAATAATTCTTTAATCTTTATTTTTAATTAATACTAATAATTTATTTAATTTTTGTCAAGGTGGAATGTTTTGTCCATGTAGAATGTGATTTGGCGAAAATTTTAAATAAAAGAGAGAGTGTAGTACACACACCATGAAGAGAGTGTAATAAAAGAGAGAGGTGTGTTTCTCAAACTAATAAGTGATAGTTTAGGTATGAAAATCACACTTCCAATAGTTCAGGTATGAAACTCAAAAAAAGGTGATAGTTTAGGTGTGTATTTGACACTTATCTCAATATCATTCAAATATTGAATATGCTGGATCAAGCAACATTTATTACTATTAGCAAAAAATGCTTTTCTAAAAAAATAGCAAGAATACTTTTCTTACTAGTATTTCGCATTAAGTAGCTAATAACTCATTTCCAGAGATTCCTATGTCTTTCCTCTGACCCTAAATATCCGTAGTCTAACCTTTCTCTTTTTTCACCAGAGACTGGCCCCAAAGAATCAGGAGCTCCATCAGATGAAATTTTTGTTTTTAGATATGCTATCACTTTTTCTTTAATTGATAAAAAACTAAACGAGATCTTCCATTTTATTCATCAAATTATCCCAACATGCAAAGAATTCAGACGTAGTGATTGCGAGGTGTGCAATGATGGCATGAATCACTTCAAAAATATCATCTGATGAAGGTGTTGGTACTTTGGAGCGACTCTCTAGTGAAGAAGATAAATGTGAGACTATCGATATCCAAAGTTAGAGAGGAGGTGGTGGCATCAACGGGGAGATGGGTGGTTAATCTTGGATTGGATGTTCGATTCATTTTTTTCAAACTTAGATTTGATTTTTGAATTTTAATTATTGTATACCGAATAACGAAACAAATTTGATTCGATTTTTTAGTATGAGCCTGATTAATAGACTATTTTTCTTCTTATAAAATGAGCTACTATAATTAAAAATGAGTTATTTTAAATTTTGTGTACCAAAGTTTTATTTTAGTTTTATAGATGTGCATAATCTCTTCTTTAATCTATTCTTCGCAGCACAACGTTTGGTATATAGAAATATAAGTTTGCTTTGATTTGTACTTTAGCCTTAGCTTAGTCATAACATCTATGTCTATTAGGGGTGAGCATCAGTCAGTTCGGTTCGATTTTTTGCATTATCGGTTCAGTTATTGATTTTTGCTTTTTAAATACGCTAAATCAATAACCTAACCAATAATTTTTATCAATTTTTGATTTATCGATTTTGGTCCTAAACGGTTCGGTTTCGATTTAGTTAATAAGAAAATGCTTATAAAATAAATATATGACTTCTCCAATAATATGACGTGATAAGACAATGATGTAACTTTATAGAACACTCATAAAATAAACACAATAATAAATAACATGAAAAGAACTATATAGGTGCAACATAGAGAAATTAAGAGGAATAGAGTTCTTATTTTAGGTTTTGAAGTTTTGTATAAGGTGAAGCTATGAACTCAAAGTTATTGTAAAGTCATGTGATTAGGGGTGTCAAAATGAGCCCAAATATAGGTAACCCGTCCAAAATTTTATGGGTTGGGCTCAAGATAATTTGAATTGGGTTCAATCTCCACACATTCAAGCCTAATCCATTTTAGAAGAATCTTCAATTGAGCCCAACTTAATCTTCAATTCAACTTGTTTTAAGACTCTTTATTTGCATTGATGTAATGTATGTTCCTATTTGAAGGTATGAATTACTATCTATTTTATATCATCTAGGATTTATCTATCCGTTCATAACTTTTTTTTAAAATTTTCTTGAGTTAAAATTGGAATTGTGGTTATAAAACTTAAATAACAATATGTTAAAATTATTGAGGTTAAGCGGGTCAAGACCCAACCCGTTTTAGCCCATTTGAGCCAAAGTAAACTTGGGCGGGTCAGGACCCAACCCAATTTTTATTTCAACCCAACCCGGCCATTTGACACCCGTACATGTGATTAATTGAAGACTATATGATAAAGACAGTAAGCAGTAAGGTACTGAGATTAATATTTAATATTTATATAGGGATAAAATAGTAAATTACTATAGTTGATATCGATTTACCCAATATTAAAAAACTAAAATCGAACCGATAATCCGATAATTTTTTACTCGTTAACCCAATAACCCAATAGAAATAACCAATAGCATTTTTTCGGTTCGATTTATCGATCGGTTCGATTTTTTCACACCCTTATCTATAATCCAGATGTGCAAAATTATCAACAAATCTTACTAATTAATTATAAAATTTTACTTAATGGTACTTATTAGCATGATTCCCTAACAAACTACGACATATTTAATCTCTTCTAGCAACTATATTTTATACATATTTTTTACAAACACTTGAAAATGTCTTTTGTAGACAAATTCATAAAAGTCGCAGTATCAAAATAAATTCTTTACATTAGTTTTTTCCTTGCTAGACTCCCTATTGTTTTTATTTTTTGGTCAAAATAGTATTATATTTTTGTAGGACATATAAAACACTGTTGTAAACATTGATTTTTGCGAAAATCACTTAAATTTATGAACATAAAAAAGAAAGTTACTACTATCTTATAGGGTTCATATGGAAAATCTCTATGTTGCTATACAACGTAACCAAATTTTCATGTTTATGAAATTTTAGTTCACTTTTCAGGCTTCTATACATTGTTTTGACTTTTAAAGCACTACAATAGAATTTGAGAGAGCTCTCTCATTTTTGTTTGCTACAAAAGACAGAAAAATTCACAAGCCTTTGTTATCTAATAGCATAAAATATCTCAATAGGACAACCCTTGTTTTTTCAACTCTTTTTTGATTCTTGAAAAATCAAAGGAATATAAAGATACAATTCACTTTTTCAATGGCAAATGGAATAGTTAAAGTTTTCTCTATTTTTTGACTAATTTTTCTCTATACACTTTTTGCATATAAGATACTGTGGATTGTGATCACCTTTAGACAACTCAATAGATATTTCCCCCATTTTTAAAACTACTAAAGGTTTATACTAGACACTTTCATAGCGGTACAATTTTGAAGAAATAAGTAAGATATAAGTAAGACACTTATTACAAGGAGTATAAGTAATTCCAATTTTGATTCAAGAAAATATTAGCAATTTCAATGTTAACTTTTATATCAACAATTTGATCTCATGTCAAAATGAGCTAATACATACTAAAAAAAAAAGAAGGAAAAAGTTAGATATTTTTTTCTTCTTTTTTTTTTTTGGAAAAAAGTTAAATCTCTTTCTCTTTTCTATAGTTTTTTCTTCTTTTTTTTGGGTTGAGCTTGCTTCTGCTTCTAATGTGGAAAAAGTAAAGCTAGAAGGGACTCAAGAACATTGAATCCCTTACTTGACTTGAATTCTTTCCCTTAAGGTCCTTTCAAAATCAATTGTTTCTTCGGGGATTGAAATCTTATTAATTGCATTATATTCAATTGGAGTTTTAAGGGACAAATCCAATTTAGGTCCACATTTTTTCCTTTTGCATCATTTCTCCTAGTGGCCTTGAATATCATCGCACGTTTAACTTCCTCACCAGAGACTCACTCCAAAGTACCAACACCTTTATTAGTGATTTGTGTCATCATTGCACCCCTCAAAACTGCTACATTTGAATTATTTGCGGCTTGATATACTTTGAAGCTGCTGAGAAACTTTTTGATAGCTCCCCACATCCTATGTCTAAGCTCCAACTTTGCTACGTCTTTTGGGATGCCCATATCGATCTACATAGTAGTGTTTCCCCTCTCTTCGATTCCATTGCAACTATCCATTTAATTTCAATAAAATTACTCAATGTATTTAACAAAAAGAAAAGTAAGATAATTTTTTATATCAACAAAAACATATTGGGGAACTTTTTGGATAACCCTCACAAGCACTGGTACTAGAGATATATATATACCAAGGAAAGAAAAGTCGATATCAATGGAATGACTAAAAATAAGTTATTAGTGAAGGAATAACGAGTGTTGCTTGATCCAGCATATCCAACACTAATCGATATATATATAGAATAACGAAAATGAAGTGTACATGCAAGTGGCACTCCTCAGTCTTCACGAGAGTTCTGGGCAAGAATCACAAGGATCGTGCTTTGAAATATACAAAAAAAAAAAAAGAAGCACAATCCCCGTGATCTTTGCACGAAACTCTCGTGCAGAGTGTCACTTGCCTTTTCATATGTTATGACTTTGCCACTTTCACCAGTATCTCGTCCAGATGCATTCATGCTTCACTCTCACAATTCTATAAATATCATTCAGATATAGAATATGCTGGATCAAGCAACATTTATTACTATTAGCAAAAAAAAATACTTTTCTAAGAAAAATAGCAAGAATGCTTTTCTTATTAGTATATCTCATTAAGTAACTAATAACTCATTTCCAAATATTCCTATGTCTTCCCTCTGTCCCTGAACATCCGTAGTCTAACCTTTCTCTTTTTCACCAGAGACTCGCCCCAAAGAATCAGGGGCTTCATTGGATGAAATTTTTGTTTTTAGATGTGCTATCAATTTCCTTTACTTAATGTAAAATTTAATGAGATCTTGCATTTTATTCATCAAATGGTCCCAACACGTAAAGAATTCAGACATAGCGATTTTGAGGTGTGCAATGATGGCATGAATCACTTCAAAAATATCATCTGATGAAGGAGCTGGTACTTTGGAGCGACTCTCTAGTGAAGAAGATAAATGTAAGACTATCGATATCCAAGATTAGAGAGGAGGTGGTGGCATCAATTGGAGATAGGTGATTAATCTTGGGTTGGATGTTCAGTTCATTTTTTCGAACTTCGATTCGATTTTTTGTTTTTCGTTCATGTATATTGAATAACAAAACAAATTTGATTCTATATTTTAGTATAAGCATGATTAATGGAATATTTTTCTTCTTATAAAATGGACAACTTTAATTAAAAATGAGTTATTTTAAGTTTTGCGTACCAAAGTTTTATTTTAGTTTTATAGATGTGCATAATCTCTTCTTTGATCTATGCTTCGCTGCACAACGCTTGGTATATAGATTTACATACTCACCATGATTTGTACTTTAGCCTTAGCTTAGTCATTGCATCTATCTCTATTCGGGGTGTACATCGGTCAGTTCGGTTCGATTTTATGTATTATTGGTTCGATTTATCAGTTTTTACTTTTTAAATACGCTAAATCAATAAGATATTTTTTTATTGATTTTTGATTTATCGATTTTGGTCCTTAATAGTTCCGTTTTGGTTTAACCAATAAGAAATGCTTATATAAAAATATATGACTTCTCCAATAATTTGACGAGAAGACAATGATGTAACTTTATAGAACGCTCATAAAATAAAAACAATAATAAATAACATGAAAATAACTATACAAGTGAAACACAGAGAAATTAAGAGGAATATGGTTCTTACTTTAGGTTTTGATGTTTTGTATAATTGTAGGGCATACAAAACACTGTTTTAAACATTGATTTTTGCAAAAATCACTGACATTGATGAACATAAAAAAGAAAGTTACTGCTATCTTATAGGGTTCGTATGGAAAACCTCTATGTTGCTATACAACGTAACCAAATTTTTATGTTTATGAAATTTTAGTTCACTTTTCAGATAGAATTTGAGAGAGTTCTCTCATTTTTGTTTGCTACAAAAGACAGAAAAATTCACAAGCCTTTATTATCTAATAGCATAAAATATCTCAATTGGACAACCCTTGTATTTTCAACTCTTTTTTGATTCTTGAAAAATCAAAGGAATATAAAGATACAATTCACTTTTTCAATGGCAAATGGAATTGTTAAAGTTCTCTCTATTTTTTGACTAATTTTTCTCTATACACTTTTTGCATATAAGATACTGTGGATTGTGGTCACCTTAAGACAACTCAATAGATATTTCCCCCATTTTAAAAACTACTAAAGGTTAATACTGGACACTTTCATTGTGGTACAATTTTGAAGAAATAAGTAAGCTATAAGTAAGACACTTATTACAAGGAGTATATGTAAATCTAATTTTGATTCAAGAAAATATTAGCAATTTCAATGTTAACTTTTATATCAACAATTTGATCTCATGTCAAAATGAGCTAATACATACTAAAAAAAAAAAAGAAGGAAAAAGTTAAATCTTCTTTTCTTTTCTATAGTGTTTCTACTTTTTTTTTTGGGGAAAAAGCTAAATCTTTTTCTCTTTTCTATAGTTTTTTCTTCTTTTTTTTGGGTTGAGCTTGCTTCTGCTTCTAATGTGGAAAAAGTAAAGCTAGAAGGGACTCAAGAACATTGAATCCCTTACTTGACTTGAATTCTTTCCCTTAAGGTCCTTTCAAAATCAATTGTTTCTTCGGGGATTGAAATCTTATTAATTGCATTATATTCAATTGGAGTTTTAAGGGACAAATCCAATTTAGGTCCACATTTTTTCCTTTTGCATCATTTCTCCTAGTGGCCTTGAATATCATCGCACGTTTAACTTCCTCACCAGAGACTCACTCCAAAGTACCAACACCTTTATTAGTGATTTGTGTCATCATTGCACCCCTCAAAACTGCTACATTTGAATTATTTGCGGCTTGATATACTTTGAAGCTGCTGAGAAACTTTTTGATAGCTCCCCACATCCTATGTCTAAGCTCCAACTTTGCTACGTCTTTTGGGATGCCCATATCGATCTACATAGTAGTGTTTCCCCTCTCTTCGATTCCATTGCAACTATCCATTTAATTTCAATAAAATTACTCAATGTATTTAACAAAAAGAAAAGTAAGATAATTTTTTATATCAACAAAAACATATTGGGGAACTTTTTGGATAACCCTCACAAGCACTGGTACTAGAGATATATATATATACCAAGGAAAGAAAAGTCGATATCAATGGAATGACTAAAAATAAGTTATTAGTGAAGGAATAACGAGTGTTGCTTGATCCAGCATATCCAACACTAATCGATATATATATAGAATAACGAAAATGAAGTGTACATGCAAGTGGCACTCCTCAGTCTTCACGAGAGTTCTGGGCAAGAATCACAAGGATCGTGCTTTGAAATATACAAAAAAAAAAAAAGAAGCACAATCCCCGTGATCTTTGCACGAAACTCTCGTGCAGAGTGTCACTTGCCTTTTCATATGTTATGACTTTTCCACTTTCACCAGTATCTCGTCCAGATGCATTCATGCTTCACTCTCACAATTCTATAAATATCATTCAGATATAGAATATGCTGGATCAAGCAACATTTATTACTATTAGCAAAAAAAAAATACTTTTCTAAGAAAAATAGCAAGAATGCTTTTCTTATTAGTATATCTCATTAAGTAACTAATAACTCATTTCCAAATATTCCTATGTCTTCCCTCTGTCCCTGAACATCCGTAGTCTAACCTTTCTCTTTTTCACCAGAGACTCGCCCCAAAGAATCAGGGGCTTCATTGGATGAAATTTTTGTTTTTAGATGTGCTATCAATTTCCTTTACTTAATGTAAAATTTAATGAGATCTTGCATTTTATTCATCAAATGGTCCCAACACGTAAAGAATTCAGACATAGCGATTTTGAGGTGTGCAATGATGGCATGAATCACTTCAAAAATATCATCTGATGAAGGAGCTGGTACTTTGGAGCGACTCTCTAGTGAAGAAGATAAATGTAAGACTATCGATATCCAAGATTAGAGAGGAGGTGGTGGCATCAATTGGAGATAGGTGATTAATCTTGGGTTGGATGTTCAGTTCATTTTTTCGAACTTCGATTCGATTTTTTGTTTTTCGTTCATGTATATTGAATAACAAAACAAATTTGATTCTATATTTTAGTATAAGCATGATTAATGGAATATTTTTCTTCTTATAAAATGGACAACTTTAATTAAAAATGAGTTATTTTAAGTTTTGCGTACCAAAGTTTTATTTTAGTTTTATAGATGTGCATAATCTCTTCTTTGATCTATGCTTCGCTGCACAACGCTTGGTATATAGATTTACATACTCACCATGATTTGTACTTTAGCCTTAGCTTAGTCATTGCATCTATCTCTATTCGGGGTGTACATCGGTCAGTTCGGTTCGATTTTATGTATTATTGGTTCGATTTATCAGTTTTTACTTTTTAAATACGCTAAATCAATAAGATATTTTTTATTGATTTTTGATTTATCGATTTTGGTCCTTAATAGTTCCGTTTTGGTTTAACCAATAAGATATGCTTATATAAAAATATATGACTTCTCCAATAATTTGACGAGAAGACAATGATGTAACTTTATAGAACGCTCATAAAATAAAAACAATAATAAATAACATGAAAATAACTATACAAGTGCAACACAGAGAAATTAAGAGGAATATGGTTCTTACTTTAGGTTTTGATGTTTTGTATAATTGTAGGGCATACAAAACACTGTTGTAAACATTGATTTTTGCAAAAATCACTGACATTGATGAACATAAAAAAGAAAGTTACTGCTATCTTATAGGGTTCGTATGGAAAACCTCTATGTTGCTATACAACGTAACCAAATTTTTATGTTTATGAAATTTTAGTTCACTTTTCAGATAGAATTTGAGAGAGTTCTCTCATTTTTGTTTGCTACAAAAGACAGAAAAATTCACAAGCCTTTATTATCTAATAGCATAAAATATCTCAATTGGACAACCCTTGTATTTTCAACTCTTTTTTGATTCTTGAAAAATCAAAGGAATATAAAGATACAATTCACTTTTTCAATGGCAAATGGAATTGTTAAAGTTCTCTCTATTTTTTGACTAATTTTTCTCTATACACTTTTTGCATATAAGATACTGTGGATTGTGGTCACCTTAAGACAACTCAATAGATATTTCCCCCATTTTTAAAACTACTAAAGGTTAATACTGGACACTTTCATAGTGGTACAATTTTGAAGAAATAAGTAAGCTATAAGTAAGACACTTATTACAAGGAGTATATGTAAATCTAATTTTGATTCAAGAAAATATTAGCAATTTCAATGTTAACTTTTATATCAACAATTTGATCTCATGTCAAAATGAGCTAATACATACTAAAAAAAAAAGAAGGAAAAAGTTAAATCTTCTTTTCTTTTCTATAGTGTTTCTACTTTTTTTTGGGGGAAAAAGCTAAATCTTTTTCTCTTTTCTATAGTTTTTTCTTCTTTTTTTTGGGTTGAGCTTGCTTCTGCTTCTAATGTGGAAAAAGTAAAGCTAGAAGGGACTCAAGAACATTGAATCCCTTACTTGACTTGAATTCTTTCCCTTAAGGTCCTTTCAAAATCAATTGTTTCTTCGGGGATTGAAATCTTATTAATTGCATTATATTCAATTGGAGTTTTAAGGGACAAATCCAATTTAGGTCCACATTTTTTCCTTTTGCATCATTTCTCCTAGTGGCCTTGAATATCATCGCACGTTTAACTTCCTCACCAGAGACTCACTCCAAAGTACCAACACCTTTATTAGTGATTTGTGTCATCATTGCACCCCTCAAAACTGCTACATTTGAATTATTTGCGGCTTGATATACTTTGAAGCTGCTGAGAAACTTTTTGATAGCTCCCCACATCCTATGTCTAAGCTCCAACTTTGCTACGTCTTTTGGGATGCCCATATCGATCTACATAGTAGTGTTTCCCCTCTCTTCGATTCCATTGCAACTATCCATTTAATTTCAATAAAATTACTCAATGTATTTAACAAAAAGAAAAGTAAGATAATTTTTTATATCAACAAAAACATATTGGGGAACTTTTTGGATAACCCTCACAAGCACTGGTACTAGAGATATATATATATACCAAGGAAAGAAAAGTCGATATCAATGGAATGACTAAAAATAAGTTATTAGTGAAGGAATAACGAGTGTTGCTTGATCCAGCATATCCAACACTAATCGATATATATATAGAATAACGAAAATGAAGTGTACATGCAAGTGGCACTCCTCAGTCTTCACGAGAGTTCTGGGCAAGAATCACAAGGATCGTGCTTTGAAATATACAAAAAAAAAAAAAGAAGCACAATCCCCGTGATCTTTGCACGAAACTCTCGTGCAGAGTGTCACTTGCCTTTTCATATGTTATGACTTTGCCACTTTCACCAGTATCTCGTCCAGATGCATTCATGCTTCACTCTCACAATTCTATAAATATCATTCAGATATAGAATATGCTGGATCAAGCAACATTTATTACTATTAGCAAAAAAAAATACTTTTCTAAGAAAAATAGCAAGAATGCTTTTCTTATTAGTATATCTCATTAAGTAACTAATAACTCATTTCCAAATATTCCTATGTCTTCCCTCTGTCCCTGAACATCCGTAGTCTAACCTTTCTCTTTTTCACCAGAGACTCGCCCCAAAGAATCAGGGGCTTCATTGGATGAAATTTTTGTTTTTAGATGTGCTATCAATTTCCTTTCCTTAATGTAAAATTTAATGAGATCTTGCATTTTATTCATCAAATGGTCCCAACACGTAAAGAATTCAGACATAGCGATTTTGAGGTGTGCAATGATGGCATGAATCACTTCAAAAATATCATCTGATGAAGGAGCTGGTACTTTGGAGCGACTCTCTAGTGAAGAAGATAAATGTAAGACTATCGATATCCAAGATTAGAGAGGAGGTGGTGGCATCAATTGGAGATAGGTGATTAATCTTGGGTTGGATGTTCAGTTCATTTTTTCGAACTTCGATTCGATTTTTTGTTTTTCGTTCATGTATATTGAATAACAAAACAAATTTGATTCTATATTTTAGTATAAGCATGATTAATGGAATATTTTTCTTCTTATAAAATGGACAACTTTAATTAAAAATGAGTTATTTTAAGTTTTGCGTACCAAAGTTTTATTTTAGTTTTATAGATGTGCATAATCTCTTCTTTGATCTATGCTTCGCTGCACAACGCTTGGTATATAGATTTACATACTCACCATGATTTGTACTTTAGCCTTAGCTTAGTCATTGCATCTATCTCTATTCGGGGTGTACATCGGTCAGTTCGGTTCGATTTTATGTATTATTGGTTCGATTTATCAGTTTTTACTTTTTAAATACGCTAAATCAATAAGATATTTTTTATTGATTTTTGATTTATCGATTTTGGTCCTTAATAGTTCCGTTTTGGTTTAACCAATAAGAAATGCTTATATAAAAATATATGACTTCTCCAATAATTTGACGAGAAGACAATGATGTAACTTTATAGAACGCTCATAAAATAAAAACAATAATAAATAACATGAAAATAACTATACAAGTGAAACACAGAGAAATTAAGAGGAATATGGTTCTTACTTTAGGTTTTGATGTTTTGTATAATTGTAGGGCATACAAAACACTGTTGTAAACATTGATTTTTGCAAAAATCACTGACATTGATGAACATAAAAAAGAAAGTTACTGCTATCTTATAGGGTTCGTATGGAAAACCTCTATGTTGCTATACAACGTAACCAAATTTTTATGTTTATGAAATTTTAGTTCACTTTTCAGATAGAATTTGAGAGAGTTCTCTCATTTTTGTTTGCTACAACAGACAGAAAAATTCACAAGCCTTTATTATCTAATAGCATAAAATATCTCAATTGGACAACCCTTGTATTTTCAACTCTTTTTTGATTCTTGAAAAATCAAAGGAATATAAAGATACAATTCACTTTTTCAATGGCAAATGGAATTGTTAAAGTTCTCTCTATTTTTTGACTAATTTTTCTCTATACACTTTTTGCATATAAGATACTGTGGATTGTGGTCACCTTAAGACAACTCAATAGATATTTCCCCCATTTTAAAAACTACTAAAGGTTAATACTGGACACTTTCATTGTGGTACAATTTTGAAGAAATAAGTAAGCTATAAGTAAGACACTTATTACAAGGAGTATATGTAAATCTAATTTTGATTCAAGAAAATATTAGCAATTTCAATGTTAACTTTTATATCAACAATTTGATCTCATGTCAAAATGAGCTAATACATACTAAAAAAAAAAAAGAAGGAAAAAGTTAAATCTTCTTTTCTTTTCTATAGTGTTTCTACTTTTTTTTGGGGAAAAAGCTAAATCTTTTTCTCTTTTCTATAGTTTTTTCTTCTTTTTTTTGGGTTGAGCTTGCTTCTGCTTCTAATGTGGAAAAAGTAAAGCTAGAAGGGACTCAAGAACATTGAATCCCTTACTTGACTTGAATTCTTTCCCTTAAGGTCCTTTCAAAATCAATTGTTTCTTCGGGGATTGAAATCTTATTAATTGCATTATATTCAATTGGAGTTTTAAGGGACAAATCCAATTTAGGTCCACATTTTTTCCTTTTGCATCATTTCTCCTAGTGGCCTTGAATATCATCGCACGTTTAACTTCCTCACCAGAGACTCACTCCAAAGTACCAACACCTTTATTAGTGATTTGTGTCATCATTGCACCCCTCAAAACTGCTACATTTGAATTATTTGCGGCTTGATATACTTTGAAGCTGCTGAGAAACTTTTTGATAGCTCCCCACATCCTATGTCTAAGCTCCAACTTTGCTACGTCTTTTGGGATGCCCATATCGATCTACATAGTAGTGTTTCCCCTCTCTTCGATTCCATTGCAACTATCCATTTAATTTCAATAAAATTACTCAATGTATTTAACAAAAAGAAAAGTAAGATAATTTTTTATATCAACAAAAACATATTGGGGAACTTTTTGGATAACCCTCACAAGCACTGGTACTAGAGATATATATATACCAAGGAAAGAAAAGTCGATATCAATGGAATGACTAAAAATAAGTTATTAGTGAAGGAATAACGAGTGTTGCTTGATCCAGCATACCCAACACTAATCGATATATATATAGAATAACGAAAATGAAGTGTACATGCAAGTGGCACTCCTCAGTCTTCACGAGAGTTCTGGGCAAGAATCACAAGGATAGTGCTTTGAAATATACAAAAAAAAAAAAAGAAGCACAATCCCCATGATCTTTGCACGAAACTCTCGTGCAGAGTGTCACTTGCCTTTTCATATGTTATGACTTTTCCACTTTCACCAGTATCTCGTCCAGATGCATTCATGCTTCACTCTCACAATTCTATAAATATCATTCAGATATAGAATATGCTGGATCAAGCAACATTTATTACTATTAGCAAAAAAAAAATACTTTTCTAAGAAAAATAGCAAGAATGCTTTTCTTATTAGTATATCTCATTAAGTAACTAATAACTCATTTCCAAATATTCCTATGTCTTCCCTCTGTCCCTGAACATCCGTAGTCTAACCTTTCTCTTTTTCACCAGAGACTCGCCCCAAAGAATCAGGGGCTTCATTGGATGAAATTTTTGTTTTTAGATGTGCTATCAATTTCCTTTCCTTAATGTAAAATTTAATGAGATCTTGCATTTTATTCATCAAATGGTCCCAACACGTAAAGAATTCAGACATAGCGATTTTGAGGTGTGCAATGATGGCATGAATCACTTCAAAAATATCATCTGATGAAGGAGCTGGTACTTTGGAGCGACTCTCTAGTGAAGAAGATAAATGTAAGACTATCGATATCCAAGATTAGAGAGGAGGTGGTGGCATCAATTGGAGATAGGTGATTAATCTTGGGTTGGATGTTCAGTTCATTTTTTCGAACTTCGATTCGATTTTTTGTTTTTCGTTCATGTATATTGAATAACAAAACAAATTTGATTCTATATTTTAGTATAAGCATGATTAATGGAATATTTTTCTTCTTATAAAATGGACTACTTTAATTAAAAATGAGTTATTTTAAGTTTTGCGTACCAAAGTTTTATTTTAGTTTTATAGATGTGCATAATCTCTTCTTTGATCTATGCTTCGCTGCACAACGCTTGGTATATAGATTTACATACTCACCATGATTTGTACTTTAGCCTTAGCTTAGTCATTGCATCTATCTCTATTCGGGGTGTACATCGGTCAGTTCGGTTCGATTTTATATATTATTGGTATTTATCAATTTTTGTCCTTAATAGTTCCATTTTGGTTTAACCAATAGGAAATGCTTATAAATAAATATTTGACTTCTCCAATAATTTGACGAGAAGACAATGATGTAACATTATAGAATGCTCATAAAATAAAAACAATAATAAATAACATGAAAATAACTATACAAGTGCGACACAGAGAAATTAAGAGGAATATGGTTCTTACTTTTGGTTTTGACGTTTTGTATAATGTGCAGTTGTGAACTCAAAGTCATTGTGAATTCATGTGAATTAAAGACTATATGACAAAGGCAGTAACCAGTAATGTACTGAAATTAATATTTAATATTTATATAGGGGTAAAGTAGTAAATTACTACAGTTGATATTGATTTATCCAATATTAAAAAATCAAAATTTTACCGATAATTCGATAATTTTTTTAATAAAACCAATTAATTAAAACACATTAACCCAATAACAATAATCAATAGCATTTTTTCGATTTGATTTATCGATCAGTTAATTTTTTCACACGCCTATCTATAATTCAGATGTGCAAAATTATCAACAAATCTCACTAATTAATTATAAAATTTTACCTAATGGCACTTATTAGCACGATTTTCTAGCAACCCACAACATCTTTCTCTTATAGAAACTATATTTTATAAATATTTTTTTCTGCAAACACTTTAAAATGCCTTCTATAGACAAATTTATAGAAGTCGCAATATCAAAATAAATTATTTAGATTAGTTTTTCCCTTGCTAGACTTCCTGTTGTGTAATTTTTTTTGTCAAAATGTCATTATATAATTACAGGGCATACAAAACACTGTTGTAAACATTGATTTTTGCAAAGATCACTGAAATTGACGAACATAAAAGAGAAAGTTACAACTTTCTTATAGGGTCCGTATGGAAAGCCTCTATGTTGCTATACAACGTAACCTAGTAACAATGAGGTCCATGAGGCGACTGATGTGACGCGTACATAACCAAATTTATATGTTTATGAAATTTTAGTTCACTTTTCAGGCTTCTATCCATTGTTCTAACTTTTAAAGCACTACAATACAATTTGAGAGAGTTCTCTCATTTTTGTGTGCTTAAACAATAGGAGAGTACAAAAGGCAGAAAAATTCACAAGCCTTCGATATCGAATAGCAAAAAATATAACTTTTATTTATAATGTCTGAATAGGTGTATGAATAAGTTAATCAAATTCATAGAGCAAGAGGACTCAGAGACTAAGTGTAATGCTGACTCTATCTTCGTGTTTTGTCTAATTTTTTCCTATACACTTTTGCATATAAGATCATGTGGATTGTATTCACTTCAGGACAACTCAATAGATATTGCCCTCATTTTTATAGTATATATCAAAATTACTAAAGATCGTAATTGAAAACTTCACCGTGGTATAATTTTGAAACAATAGATAAGATATAAGTAAAACACTTATTACAAGGAGTATATGTAATTTCAACTTTGATTCAAGACAATATTAGCAATTTCAATGTTAGCTTTTATATCAACAATTTGATCTCATGGCAAAATGAGCTAATACATACTAAGAAAAATAGAAGGAAAAAGTTAAATCTTTTTCTTTTTTCTATAGTTTTTTCTTCTTTTTTTTGTTGAGTTTGCTTCTGCTTCTAATCTGGAAAAAAGAAGAGACACGTGAACATTGAATCCCTTACTTGACTTGAATCCCTTCCCTTAAGGTTCCTTCTAAAATCAATTGTTTCTTCCAGGGTTGGAATCTTATTAACTGATTCATCTTCAATTGGAGTTTTAAGGGACAAATCCAATTTAGGCTCACATATTTTTCCTTTTTCATCACTTCTCCTACGTGGCCTTGAATATAATCTCACGTTTAACTTTCTCAACAGAGACTCTCTCCAAAGTACCAACACCTTCATCAGTGATTTGTGTCATCGGTGTACACCTCGAAACTACTACATTTGAAATATTTGTGCCTTGATATCCTTTGAAGCTGCTGAGAAACTTTTTGATAGCTCCCCACATCCTATGATGAACTTCCAACTTTGCTACATCTTTTGGGATGCCCATATCGATCTACATAGTGGTGTGTCCCCTCTCTTTGATTTCACTGCAACGATCCATTTAATTTCAATAAAATTACTCAATGCATTTAACAAAAAGAAAAGTAAGTTAATTTTTTATATAGACAAAAATATATTGGAAAACTTTCTGGATAACCCTCGCAAGCACTGGTACTAGAGATATACCAAGTAAAGAAAAGTTGATATCATTGAAATGACTGAAAATGAGTTATTAGTGAAAGGATAACAAGTGTTGCTTGATCCAGCATATCCAACACCTAGTCAATATATATAAAACAACGAAAACGAAGTGTACATGGAAGTGATACTCCTGAGTCTTCACGAGAGTTCTGTGCAAGGATCACGAGGATCGTACTTTGAAATATACAAACAAAAAAAACACAATTCCCGTGATCTTTGCACAAAACTCTCGTCCAGAGTGTCACTTGCCTTTTCATATGTTAGGACTTAGCCACTTTCACTAGCATCTCGTCTAGATGCATTCAAGTTTCATTCTCACTATTTTATAAATATCATTCTGATGTTGGATATGTTGGATCAAGCAACATTTATTACTATTAGCAAATAATGTTTTTCTAAAAGAAAATGGCAAGAATGCTTTTCTTACTAGTATATCTCATTATGTAACTAATAACTCATTTCCATAGATCCCTATGTCTTCCCTCTATCCCTGAACATCTGTAGTCTAACCTTTCTCTTTTTCACCAGAGACTCGCCCGAAAGAACAAGGGCTTCATCTAGTGAAATTTTTATTTCTAGATGTGCTATCACTTTTCCTTTACTTGATATAAAATTTAACGGGATCTTACATTTTATTCATCAAATGATCCTAACAGGAAAAGAATTCAGACATAACGATTTCAAGAGATGAAAGGATGCATAAATCACTCAAAAATATCATCTGACAAAGGAGTTGGTACTTTGGAGCAACTCTCTAGTGAAGAAGATAAATGTGAGACTATCGATATCCAAGGTTAGAGAGGAGGTGATGACATCAACTGGAGATGGGTGTTTAATCTTGGGGTGGATGTTCCGCTCATTTTTTTCAAACTTTGATATGATTTTTGGATTTTTGTTAATGTATACCGAATAACGAAACAAATTCGATTCATTTTTTAGTATGAGCATGATTAATGGACATTTTTCTTCTTGTGAAATCGATTACTATTTTAATTAAAAATGAGTTATTCTAAGTTTCGTGTATCAAAATTTAATTCGAAATGGAGTGAAAATGTATATCTATCTACCTGCGGAAAGGACCGAAAGCATGAAATAAGTCTAATCGGGAGTGAAGGGAGAAAAATAAACCTAAAGTACTCAGATTCTTTGAGTGTCATACATGAACAAGTGCTAGTTTCCTACTTAACTATCATCATTCATTACCTATTTATCAAAACACACCACAACTACTAATTATTTGAGTTTAATACCTGAACTTTCAGTCATTGCCTCTGGTTGCGGCCCGAAGCATCTCTTACTTCTAGCAACTCATAAAGTAATGTATACTATTGGGAAAAAGGGATGGGATTGGACTTGGGTCAGATGTAAGTGGATATGAACTTTTGGGGGGGGATACTTTTACTCTTCGAACTTATATAATAAAATTTTGATTAAACCGAAGAATTGGTATCCTAAGAGCAAGACCTAACCAAATATCAAAGCTTACAACTCAATCATTTAATGCACTCTAAATTCCTCTATTTCTTTAACCCTTGTTTCTTGAACTCTCAATCCCAATTTAATAGTTGTAGAATGTATAAATCAAATTTATAAACTATGTTCATAAATAAACCCTCATTTTTTTGCAACATTATTTGACTTCTTTTGTTTCTCTCTTTTTTTTTCAATCACTTAAATATTAAATCATCACTCTCTATATTCTCTATTGGGAGGAAACTCTGGGCTGACTTTCGTTAGCCCATCTGTTGAGGCCTTTGATACTTCCAGATCGTCACATTTGGTGGGCTCGAGTCAGAAATTTGGATCGGAAATGTTAAGCGTTTGTGTTTATGTAATTATATGTTATTTTTGTGCCTTGTGTTTAATTTGTATTTACGGTATGAAATGGGAGTAACATCAACTATTATACATTTACTTTTAAAAAATTTACTTTATATATTTAGTTTAACTTTATATTGAAAAGGGTTCAGATGAACTCTTTTCTTCTGTCTAGCTCTACCCCAGAGTGATATACTAGCGTATTGGGTGATTGAATTGTAATAAATGAAGGCCAAGAAAATTATGTTGTTATTTTTTTATGAATTTTTAAGTTTAATGTACTAAACTATACCAAAAAATTAATAAGTGTTGATTTTTACCAAATAATAGAGGTGAAATGTCTGGTGGACACTTGTACTTGTACTTGTACTTGTATGAGTTCCTTCTACTTATCTCATTTTCATCTGGACCCCTGAACCCATCTAAACTCATTGTTATTGTGATTGTTGGATTTGGTTTCTAGCTGTTATGTCACGAATCAAAAAAATGGACATGATGACAAATAACCATTCCCACTAAGTCAAGTCAGCCTCAACCCAACAAAACGAAAGAAAAATGGAAATTCAAGCAAGAATAAGATAAAAGCGGAAAAACTTATTCATTATAAACAACACCCCAAAACATGGTTGTCATGTGTACAAGCCACTAAAGTAAGTACAAAATTCGAAAGATAAATACAAGTCTCAATGTCTTTGTTTCTCAAATAGAACAAAGCATAATAAAAGGAAAAGAGGGTCCATCGAGATGACAAGCAGCTACCTCTCAAGTCCTTCAAGGAGCCTCGAAGTCAAAAGAAGAGGAAGAAGATCACATGGGTCCAGGCTCTGAACCTACACATGTGTAGAAGCAAGGAGTGAGTACCAACAACACGGAACTCAGCAAGCAACTTAATAAACTAGGCAACCTAGCTAGAATCAAATACTCCTTCATCCCAACGAACCTCCACAAACTACAACTTGCATAGAAATAAGCTCAATCTAACAGTTATACAATACACAAGTTTCAAGGCTCAAAGATCATAGTCCAAAAGTTGCATTTCAACCACCGACAAGTATCAAATCATTTACTCTCAAGTACATAGTATTTCAATCTCAAACATCAACATGTTTAACTCATATATCAAACACATCAATTAGCTCAATCACATGCATCACATAATTCAAATATATGCATCAAGTAGATTGATCACTAAAGTCAACATTTGCGGGAATCATTTCCTTTGGGCACAATGTCACTAGCCAGAACCATTTCCCTTCGGCTTTCACATTAAATCATTTGTCGGAACCATTTCACTTCGGCATTTATATCACTAGCTGAAACCATTTTCCTTCGGCTTTATCATAAAAGATCACTTGCCGGAACCATTTCCCTTCGGCATTTATATCACAAACAGAAACCATTTTCCTTTGGCTTTATCACAAAATATCACTTGCCAAAACCATTTTCCTTCGGCATTTATATCACTAGCCGAAATGATTTCCCTTCGGTTTTATATCAAGTGTCTCATCACGGTGTCCAACAATCAATGTACACAAGCAATATCACACCACACGGAGAGATAACAATTCATACCATTCAAGTCCACTTTCATGCATTCAAACAATTCACCAATCAATCAAATAGGGTCCACAACAAGGCAATTCATAATTTATCATTATCATCAATGAAGAGAAGTAGACAATTCAATCAAATTATAAAGTTTGAAAGATCACTTGCCTTAAAGCAAGCAATCAATCAATTCGAAGCTTGAGTTTTCCCTTTCCGACTCACTTTTAAAGCCACACAATCTATAATAATCAAGTATTTACAATCACTCTTCAGAAAAATAATACCCACATCAATTATTTAGAGAAATGGGTCGATCAACTCAAAACCCAATTTCAAAAATGAGCTTTGAATCCGAAAATCAATACTTGAAAATGATGTTTTAGGCTTTAGGAATTCATTAACGAAAACTATTTCAAAAGAGGGATCAAAATCAGTTCATATTCTTCATTTTAGATCAAAACTCAAGTTCATGCAAAACCTTGCTATTTTCAAAATCAAATCCCAAATTATGATGTTGGAATCCATAAATAACAAAAGAAAAATGAAGTTTTAAGGTCACAAAAGCTTGCCCAAATGATTAAGTACAAGAAATCTCTTCAAAAATTGCCATTAAGGATTTTCCAAGCTCAAAAATAAAATACGAGGCTTAAACCCAAAATTTTCAGACATAAACTCCTCTCTGATGTCGTAAAAGCGATCCTGGGTTCACAAAAGCGAACCCCGGATAAAAATGTGCCTCTCGTAAAAGTGAAGCCCTCTTTGCTTTTGAGACTCTCGATTATGCAAAGAGGCTCTCGCTTTTGCGAAAGTCGCTAAAGCGACTGGTCTTCGCAAAAGTGAGGCCTTCATACACTAGCAAACACAACCAAATTTCAAACATCAAAAGGATCCTCGGAATTCGTTCGGAATCCCATACACACAAACCATATATGCAAATCAATTATACTCGATGTTTCGAACTCAAAGGAACTGTCAAAATACGAATCCGAGGTCTTCTTGATCTGACATCCGTGAAAACCACAAGAATGGAACATAACACCTAAAAAGGACAAAACAAGCTTAGGACCTCTCAAAAATCAACCAAGACCACTCCTAGGTCTAAAATCATCTCCCGAATCCAACGAAACCCTCAGAATTTTGATCCAAGCATCTGAAACTTGAATGACACCAAAGACCACTTTTAGACTACTTAAATCTTTCAAACTCAAAACTTACACAAATTCTCAACTTTTTACTCAAGGTTCAAAATCAACTTCCCAACCTCAAACAAGGATAACTCGAAGTCAAAATCGAGAGGAGAAAACTGGTAAATTTCATGAAAATATAAAAAATGACCAATCGGATAGCACTATGTAACACTCTATCAGTAGTCCAGACTGAGAAAACAACAAAGTTTTCACTTAAAGATGAACTAATATCAATTAAATATGTTTAAATGATGGAATACATACCCTCTCAATTACACTGCCACTTGATCAAAATAAGACACCATAACCAATTTTTTTTTATATTTTTTTGTCTAGGTCTCTTATATCAAAGAGTTGCACCACCTCTCAAAGTTGTGCTACTCTTTCTTTTTTGGCCTGCAGCACTAGAAGTTGATTGTTAAGTACCTAATGGAGTTGTTGCATTCCTCACACCAGTTGATGTAGCACTGGTAGGCCTCTCATCAAATGTTGAGGCAGTTGCAGGCATCACACCACTTGATGTAGAACTGGTAGGCCTTCCACCAGATGCTGAAGCAGTTGTAGGCCTTACACCTGCTATGGTAGGTGTCACACTTGGATCTACATTTACACTTGATTGACTTCCAATTGCAGCATTTGTAAAATCAGATGTAGTGAATGTTTTATCACTTCTACAAGTTCTAGCAGTTGAAGTTTTAACATTTTTCTACGAACATATCTTAAAGACAAAAGTACAACTAAAAAGAGTAAAATTGAGCAACAAAAAGACATTAAAGCATAACATACTAGAGTTGGACATCCTTTCTTGATATGTCCAAAAATCTTACACAGAACATTTCATTTTTCTTTCCTTCCTTGTAGCCTTTTCAAACTTCTTAACATGCTCATCACTATATTTTCTCCTACTTTTACCTGGTCTTCCTGGCATGACAGTTATTTCAAGTGATTCAATGGTTGGTTTTGTGCTTTTTGGCCATAACTTCATATTTATCATAGGTTGAATAAACCTATTATATGCTTTCAAGTATATTTTCTTCTTATACCAGTGATCAACAAATGACTCAACAACCCAATCCTTATAATGAATTGTTGTAAGTGCATGGCACAAGGAATTTCCTTTAGTTGACATGACCTACAACTACAAACATTCTCTTTTATGTCAACAACATGTTTATATGGTGGATCATGAATCTCAAAGTCAAGATCGCCATTAAACTTTACCTCACAATTATCTGTAGTTTCAGTATTCTGTCTAAGAACTTTCATAGCTATTGTTGATATATCAGTAATCCATTTTTCTGAAAATTCTCTCATTTGATTCATTATTTCCATAACTTTGACTCTTATTTCCTCTAGAATAGTGATGATTGATTTGAATATAGCACCCAAAATTCAATTGTTGAAAATCTCACACATGTTGTTCTCAACCATAGTACACTTGCTATGTTCTTAAAAAAATGCTCTACACCATGCTTCTTTGTTATACTTTAACAAATCTTACACAATTCCTTGTCCTAACTAACTCATGTCATCAAGTTTTACTTACAAAAGAATCTCAAATAATGCCCTAGCAACCTGCTAGAATTTTCTTTTCCTTTCTTCATCACTCCACTCTTTCTTCCAATTTACCCATATATGCTTAGCCCACCACCTAACTTCAGTACTTGGTAATAATTCAGTAAGTGCAAGATGAAGACCTTGTCAAACAAAGAACAGTAGATATACAACAATGTTAGAAATCAATTACTATAGAAAGTTGAAAGAATAAATTTAACAAATAATTTAGTAATACCTTCCGCATATCAGACATCATTGTTAGTCCTTCACCTTTAGATTCTGTAAGTTACAAATCATGTTTGATGCACTTGAGAAATCAAGAGCATGTGTCCTTGGTTACTTTATCAACTACTGCCTATGCTATAGGGTGCATCTGATTATTTCCATCTTTGAAAATGCAAGATATTAGTTCACCTTTACATACACTCTTGAGATATTCACCATCTAAACCAATATTCCTTCTACACCCTTCTATCCATCCACTTTTTAAGGAACCAAGACAAATATAGATGCCTATAAACACCTCTTTTTCTGGAATTGTGTTTTTAGATGTCCTAATACATACAGTAGTCCTAAGATTTGTGGTCTTTAATTCCTCAGCATAATTATACAGCCTAGAAAACTCTTCTCTGAAATCACCCAAATGTTCATTCATAACTCTCAGTTTTGCCTTTCTATAGCTTATCTTACTAACATACAAACTATATTCCTTTCTTAACAAAGATTGAATCAGATGTAGTTTGATGGTGATAGGCTCACTCATAATCCTCTCCTTGTAATTTTTACTAATCCAAATTGGGGTACACAATTTGTTTCTTGTTATTTTACAACACTTATGAACATGAAAATATGTCTTCACACTGAAGTTTCATGTGTTACCATCAATACTTCTAAGAATATGCCAAGGACAATCCTTTTTCTGACATTTTATCCTTGTTCTTTCCTTCTCATTAGGTTTCAACTTAATATTCACATCATTCTTAATAGAGTAAGTTTGCAGTGCCTCTTTAAACTCAATATGATTCAAAAAAATCATATACAATTGAAATAAAACCTTTTTGGCAGTTGGTTCAAAGTAGATCTTAGTACTTGTATTTCTAGGTGGTAGATCTACCACTTCATCATTCTTAATAAGATCCCCTTCATCTTCATTAATGTCACTATCAGGATCTGAGCTATCAAAATAAGGATCATCACCACCCAATTTGCCTTCAAATCTTCCCCTCTTGCACTTGTAAATGTCTTCAAAACCAGCATCTACATCTACAGGACCAGATGGTATCTCATCTAGATTTACTCTATCAGCCTTCTCTTCAACCTGTTCTTGAATATTAGATTGTCTAGCTTGAAACAACTCCTCATTCAAATCACTCAAATTATCAATGTTTTCATCAACATCGTAGAGTGGATCAAAATCAGAATGAAACTCTACATTTACTCTAGGAGACTGATCTTCAACTATAGGGGTCTGATCTTCATTTAAATCCCTATTTTCATTTTCATCAAATGATTGAGATAAAAACACATTATCCCTATCTTTTTTGGGGGAGGATGACATATCAGCCCTATTTTTTTTATGAGGAAGATGACACATCAGCCCTATCTTTTTGTGGAGAGGAGGGCACATCAGCATTATCTTTTGATGTACCACAAAGGTATACTAATTTGATGTACCACAAATACATCAACAAAGTCGCACCATTCAAACTATTAAGAAATTTTAAAACATCAGAATCAATATTTAACATGTAATAACCACCCTTCTTATTGACTCTATATCTAAATGTTTCAATGTTTTCAACACCCAATTCCAGTGCTAATTTATGAAACAACGTGATATGCAACTCATCTAAATCTATATTAATCTTTTCAAAATTAATGATTTCATTGGCATATCTTAGCTCAGGATCAGATACAAAACAACCTCTATAGTGAAATTGAAGAGTCACTATTGTTAAAGTCATTTACTTACCATGCATGTAAAGTGATAAGAAAAACAACATTATTAGTGAATTTGTACGTACTTAGAAAATATTCTAATTTTAAAAGTAAAAATAATAAAAAGCCCTATTTTTTAAGGAAACAAGGTGTCAAGATTCTTATATACCTCTGATATACAAAAATGGACCACTAACAGAGTCAATACCCAAGACAATTGATGAAAAAAATATACTCCCTCCGTCTCATTTTATGTGAGGTACTTTGCCTAGGCACGGAGTTTAAGAAAGAAAGGAAGACTTTTAAAACTTGTGGTCTAAAATGGATGATAGAGTCTGTGTGGCTATAAATCATTTCATTAAGGGTAAAATAGACATTTTAAAGTTAAATTGTTACTTAATATAGAAATGTGTCATTCTTTTTTGGACTGACTAAAAAGGAAAGTAAGTCACATAAATTGGGATAGAGGGAGTATTAATTTCAATCGAAATTGAAATTTTACGAATAAACCCTAGAATCTACTAGAATTCATGAAATATGCCATTGAAGTCACTCGAAGTCATAACACCCACTACGAAAGCATATTACACTAACATTAGGCACAAATTAAAGTAAAATTCCCAAAAAATTTCAGAAAATCCAATGACAATCAATCCTAAAATCAAACAAATACATACAGAGAAAAAGAAAAAATATGAACTAACAAATAGTTTGAAAAACTGAAAAACTTACAATGAAAATCAAAGATAAAACGCCCTTCAACTGAGCTTGTGGGAGAAGGGAAAAATCGCTGAGGAACTGAGCTTGTGGGAGAAGGAAAAAATCGCGGAGGAACTAAGCTTGTGGGAGAAGGGGAGAAGGGGGAAAATCGCGGAGGTGTCTAGATAACAATGAAAAATGAGTTTTCTTTGTTTATACTAGTCATTCTCTACGTGGACTAAAAGATTCCTACGTAGATTTAAAGATTTTTTTATTTAGCCAACACGTAAGCGTTTGTGTAACACGCACAATATCAAGTCAAAAATTGTGTTTAAAATGTTGAGTTTAGATGAGTTCAGGGGTACGGTCCAAATGACAAAGAGGTAAGTAGAAGGGTTCACAATACAAACTCATACAAGTACAAAGGTCCACCAGACCATTTCACCTTTGAATTGTAAAGGAATTCGGTCTATTGTATTATATAAAAACCATTACATTTATGCTATATGGTGAATTTAAGACTTACCCTTAGACTTAAATTTAGGAAAATTTTCCAATTTAAGTGACGGTATTGATTAAGAATTATTTTATTTTTTCAGAGTTGCCACTTGGAATCGAGTTATGGTCTTCCAAGTCATCTTTTTTTTAATCACTAACCAAAAGAAAATGACTCTTTATTTTTGGTCTGCGAAAATAAAAGACTAGGTAAGGAATTTTGTTGACCGAGGGGAAGGTATTAGGCACCCCTCGAGTCTCGTGGTTCTAGCACGGTCGCTTTTATCAACTTATAATTGACTTAAATTATTTTTGAATATATTATTTCAGGTCATGATTTGTTCGCATTTTTATTGTTGAACTTCTATTTGGTCTCAACTTAGATGCGTAATCGCATTCTTGGTCTTGACATTTAATAGCTTCGAAGCATAACTTCTTTATTCTCTCGAGCGTCACACATAATAATCTCTATTTACACCTCTAGATTTAAATTAATGAAAGTTAGTTATTAAAATAATTTGGCCAAGGTGGGTCACCCCATCCTTGAGTTTCTTTTAAATGTCTCAAAAAAAGATGCGCAATCGCATTCTTAATTGAAACAAATATTTTTAACGTGCCTAAAAATTTGTCTAATCATTAAAAAACTAATATTTTATTTCTTATAAATAAAATCAAATAAAGTAAAATAAATCTAAATGTTGAGGATACAATATATAATTCTGATATCCTTTCTATATCTTTTTATTTTTTATTTTTTATTTTTTATTTTTTATTTTTTATTACTCTTAAAATTAACATCAGAATTAAGCATACACTTTTTAATCCAACAAAATAATAACGAATTGTAAAAATAATTCTCATTTTTGTTTAATAAAATAAAATAGTAAAATATTATTTTTTAGTCTAACAATACCTACTTTATCATTACTGGCATCTAAATCAAGACGAGAACAACGCCATGACCCGTTTATTTTTAAGAAATCACAACTAACAAATAAAAATAAATAAATAAAAATAATCACCAATTAAAGCTACATTCATTCATTAAATAAAGATATAACCCTTAATTGAGTCTTCATTTCAAACAAATTATGAATAAAACAAAAGTGTAAGAAAGCTTATTATACAATTACATCAAATTCCATAAATAAATTAAAAAAGATAAGGTAAAATTGTACCTCAAATGAAGAAATAAGTACCACAAAATCTTGATCGAAACTCGATTAGAACACCCACAAATCTTTTTGTGTGTGGTGTTAGACTTATTCGTGTGTTTTGTATTTCGTGTGTTGCTGGAAGGAAAAAATATTTTAGTGTGCAGGTGAGTGGATTCTTTTTATAAGTGTGCAAATGTTTTTTTTTTGTTCTCTCTCGTGCAGATTGGATTTTTGTGAGTTTTTGTGGGTGTTGCCTTTGTTTTTGGTGTTGTGTCGTTGTGAAAATGTTGTTGGTGTTTTTTTTTTTGTAAGTGTGTTGATTGTTTTTTTGTTGTTGTAGTCAATGTGGTGTATATGTAGTATAGGGGGTGAAGGGTGAAGGTAACTGATTGTTTTTCCTGTGAGTTTAGTTGTAGTATATATGTAGGTGGGTTGTGGGATAATGGGTGTGGAGTGAAATGATATAATATAATGATAAGAATATTATTTAAATGATTTTTGAACTAACAAAAAATTAAGTAGCTAATGATAAATTATAATTAAGAAATACTAGCTTATTTATTAAGCTAAAATTAAAAGAAACATATATTTTTCATAGATTTTCTTTTCTTTAAAACAAAACTTACCCTAATAATGCAACTTTATTTTTAGTTTTCAAATATTTTAAAAATAAAATTTACTAAAATAAAACAAAACCAAAATATCTAACTTAGACATAAAAGAAATATTTAAGGAATAAAAATGGTGTAAAACCTTATGTTCGGTCAAAAATTACGTGTCTACAAAGATTTAAGTAGGTTTATAAATTTGGACTCTATGATTCTTGGGTTATTTTGGGGTCCGAGGTAGAAGTATATCAATATGAGTGTCTACGAACTAGATTATTTATGAATACTGCATATCTGATAGATTGAGAACGTTTTGAAACTTTACGAAAGGAAAAGACGAAATCTTAAGGCTTCGTGACACGTGTTCGGCATTCGAGGGTATGTTAAGACTTTCAGACTTCGTTGAATGACATTTTTCTAATTAAAGATTAAAAATGAAATAGATAATGAGTAAGAGCGAAAGATGGGGGTCTCGTACCAATGATGTGATGAACGTTGGTATGAGTACCAGTGTCATAAAGGAAAAGTTTATTACTATAGAATGATAGATTGTAATTCGAGAATGCCAAAACATATGGGCATTAGCTAATGTATTATTGACTTGATTTCTTTTGTGTGGTTGTGTTTCTTTATTGAACTCGTATATTTGTAATAGCTGAGGTGATTATATGTCATACCGATATTTGATTCATTGAGATGCATCATCGTCCCCTTTTATTGATATTATATTGTGCACATGCATTGACATGAGATTGAACATGAGTAAAGGTCTGACACGTGGAGATCGTCCGTGTTGAGATCAATTTATGATTATAAGTTGGACACGTGAAGATCGTATGTGCTGGGGATTGTTTGATTTTATGATAGTGCGTTGAGATCGTCCGCACAGACATGTGGAGATCGTCCGTGTCTGTATATAGACCTCGCGAGTCCCCCAATGGATCACGGACTCTCAATATATTTTCGAGAAATATCGTGGATATACAGTTGAGAGCGTACTTGGCATTTGAGGCATGTCAATTCATGGTGTTGCATCTCATTACATCCTTCATTTTTGTTTGATTTTGTGTTTCATTGGTGTCTGGACATTATGTGATATTTGATTATCCCTATTTGGTGAAACTTGACTGATATGTATAATGTAGATTTATAAAAAAAATAAAGAATGATTTCTTATATACTCCTGTCACTACTTCTTCGTTGTCAGTCAATGAAACATACCGAGTACACGTGGTTTCGTACTCATACTACAGTCTACACTTGTTGTACTCTTTTGTGGTGCAGATTGGATTTCAAATTTGAGCGCATCTTATGGATCTTTCTGAGTTTGAGCTTGAGTTATCTTAGAGTTGTGGTGAATTGCTTGGCTGTTCTGTGGTCCACACCTTCTCTATGTCCTTATTTATTCTATTTTTTAGTATTCCGATAGGATATATCTTATGTCTACTTTAGTTTCGGACTTATATCGTATTTTAGAAGCTCTTGTACTTATGACACCAAATCTTGTGTAGTATTTTAGCTTTTTGCATTTCATACTTATGAAAAACTTAGTGTTTGAGATATTCTACCTGTCGTTTATCTTTTCACTTTATTTATGTAGTTAAATTAGTTAAACTAGTGGGTTGATTTACCTATCGATTGGGAACATAGGTATCATCATATGAATTGGGATCGTGACATTTACAGAGTTCACAAAATAATTGAAGTTAGAATTTTCCGTAGCAGATTAATTCTACAGGCTTGTGAAAGAAGTCCTACAGGCTGCAACACATGTACACAATAATTAGAAGGTTTATGCTGTAGATTTGGAAATTCAGAAACTGTAAAGTGCACTGACTATTTAATATAAGAACAACACAAATTGAAGTTTGCTCATCGGAATCATTTTGATGATGAATTCTATAATATTCTTTTGAGTGATTTTACATGTACAAAAGCCTAAGTTGAATGATTTTATTGATACAAAATAAAGTTCAATGACTTTATAGATAAATTTTCAAAGTTGAGTGATCTTTTGAGAGATTAACTCTAAAAAATATAGAATAACTTTAATTTAACAAAGAATGTTAGGAATTAGAAGGATTGACAAGTGGAATCCAATGAATGATTCAACTGGTTAAAAAATTTGCTATAATGTCAAAGAATAATTCATAGAGTGTAAATCTCTATAAATTTAGAAACCTAGGAAAGATTATTGCCCCCAAAAGTACACACTATATTAAGAGGTAAATTTTAATTGGCAGCGTGTTCAATCAAATGAGTGATTATCTCTTTGACTATAGATCTCATACTACCCCCATTATAAACTGAAAATTCATAACCCCAACTGCTATAGGAATACCGTTAAGGAAATCGCTAGAGTTTCAAATCAAGAATGGTCATTCCGTCTTCTAAAACCTACAAAACAATATTCTAATATTAAAAACACATAAAACATGCAGAAGAACATATAAAACTCAAGTAAAAGACATAGAATGTACCTTAATTTCAAGGTACAACACTTGAAATTACTATGGAGATGTCCCAGTGCCGTGGCACCCCCTCTAGTCTACATAGATCCGCCTCTGACTATGCTGTGCTAGATGGAGTGTGAAATCAAGCATTTCAGGTGTGGTATTAGTACCTGGTGCTCATTCTTTTGAGAGAATATTGATGGATGGAACTAGTATGTATGGTTTGGATACACAAAGATAGTCTTTTTTCCATTGATCCTACTCTTATAGAAAATGATTTGGTAAACGATTAGTCCAACTTTAGTGATTTTTACTTCTCCATTTATCCTTGTACTTTTTAAGGAAATGATATGGCCACATCGTCTTTCGATTTCGATATAGTTTACCGTGTCATTGAGCCTATTTCAATAGGTGATGATTTGGTACAATATAAATCGACAATTTGATTCATGAAGTTGATGTCTTTTGATGCGTCGAGACACTATCCAGATAAGAGGAGTTGCTATAATTGTGCACCAAGAGTTTCAAACTTGGGGCACATTTGGTACAACAAAAACCTTGTTCGAATGCGTGAGACGTGTGACATAAAATAATTGGGACACAAAAATCAGAACGTATGTTGAGAGCTTTGGAGGTGTATGGAGCTAGTTTAATGTCAAGGCATCGAGAACATATTATTTTAAGTAGTTTTGATTATTTTGTTGTTTTCATATGATGATAGAAGCTTATTTTTGTAAAACTAATTTTACTCTTAAGTTAATTATTTTATTTTATTTTATTTTGCAAAGCGTAGTTACTCTCTTTTTGAATGAACTTCGTTATTTTCGTTGCTGAGTGGCATATAAGCTCAAAAAATATCTGACTATTACTCTTTAAGTCTTAACTAGCACAGGTTTTTGGTTTATTGCAAAAGCTAAGCATGGCCAAATGAAAAAAATAATTCATTTTCATTATAATTTATAAGCATTCCAAGAGAACTACTTGTTGACACCCAATTTAACCCTCCTCGATATGAATTAATCTTCGAGCTTCTTAATTTCAAATGATTTAGAATAAGTAGATTTATAAAAATTCAAATTATATTTCAAAGTTTTGAAGTGATTTCAGTCCTTTTTATAAATTTTAAATAATAATATATGTTTTATATAATTATGTATATAATTAGTATATTTTATAAATATTTGAAAATCACCTCAAATTTTTTTTACATTTTTATGAAATATTTTAATATTTTAGTCTAGTTCAAATTATGGTAATAATTTTGAATCAATTATTTTATAATCAAGTTAGTTATTTTATTTCGTTAAAATTAAGAAGTTCATTAATTAATTTATATCAATTTGTCTTATTTAACTTTTGGCCGAATCCACCTATTAACTCAAATTGGCTAAGTTTTAAATTTCAACTGGCTATGATTGTAATCCATATGGCCATCCCTCCTATTACAATTCTAGCCAAATTTTAGCCTCACTTTAAACCCATTTTAGACCAATTTTGGGCCTGCTACATTCAATTTCCAGCAGCCCATTACTTTGTCCTTCAACTTTCAGCCCAACCCACCTCTTTTATGCTTACTACAAATCCAATACACATTACATCCAGCAATACAATACATATCCAAACATCAGTAAAAACAGCAACCCAATTCTAATTCCCCTCAAAAAGATCAAAAAATTGGGCCTGTTTCCATTACTAGATCCCAAAAATTGGCCCAATTCTTTCAATTCCAGCCCAACACCCCAATTCCTAAATAACTTACCCAACCGATACATCACAGCAATACAACAACATTACATACATACATCAATACATACAGTACCAAATGACCCCTGTTACTTCGTCTTCTTCGCGAAATCCAGCGAGCCCAGACGCGAACCAGTGCAAACCCGACCCGAGCGCGTGGTCCTCTCCTCTCTCCCTTATCCTCTCCGTACAAGAACATTCTCGAACGAGACAAGTGTTATAATATCGTGTACTTGCTGTCCTTCACTCAAAAATCAACGTTCCTCCTCTTCAATCCGTTGAGGAATGGTACAATTCGGTACGATTTCAGCTCCTCAACCTTATCTCTTCATGAATTCGAATTTAAAATTCAAAATTCAATTCGTTTCCCCCCTTTTTCATCTCCAATCTCTCCTTATAAATACCCCCTCTCGTTTTCACTGTAAAAGGAGGAGGGGGATGAACGATAAAAAACACAAAAAAATTTATTAACAAAAAGGGTCTTGGATAGCTAAAAACAGAGATAATATCTCAGATGCTTACTCAGCTTTGAATAGTTCACTCAGAAAGTTACTCAATTTTCAGTTGTTCACTCAGAAAGTCACTCAACTTTGTTTTATAACTCAAAAGTACTCAATTATTAATATTTTACTTAGAAAGTCACCCAATTATTAATATTTCACCTAAAAAGTCACTCAAACAATTTAAATAGTTTTTTCATTAAATTTTATTGAAATCTAATTTTTATTTTAAACTACTTTTTAAGAAATAGTAAGATATCTATTTTAAATAATTGAAATGGGTTAATAAGATAATTAAAATAGATATCTTATTATTTCTTAAAAAGTAGTTTAAAATAAAAATTAGATTTCAATAAAATTTAATGAAAAAACTATTTAAATTGTTTGAGTGACTTTTTAGGTGAAATATTAATAGTTGGGTGACTTTCTAAGTAAAATATTAATAGTTGAGTGATTTTTGAGTTATAAAACAAAGTTGAGTGACTTTCTGAGTGAACAACTGAAAGTTGAGTGACTTTCTGAGTGAACAACTGAAAATTGAGTGACTTTCTAAGTGAACTATTCAAAGCTGAGTGAGCATCTGAGATATTATCTCGCTAAAAACATTTCACTTTTAAGAACTTTTGGAGGAAAACATCCTTTTTCTCTTTTTTTGTTGATTTCGAGCCGTTGGTTCATTGGAGTTCGGCGTAGCTCCGTTTAGGTGGTGGAAGCTTCATCGTTAAGCTTGTAATCCCAGTGTCGCTGCCCAGAAAAAGGTAACCTCTTCGTTCTTACCCCTCACTTTTGAGTGTGTATTCATTTGGATTCTGTCGGATTGGTCCTCAAACAGGAGATGAATGTTAGCATTATTTCTTCAAATGTTTGATGACATTCATTCAATCCACGTTGGATTGATCTAATGTTGTTACTCGGTGTGATTCTTATACTCTTTGCTTTTCAATATATTTGATAAGATATGGGCTGCTAGCTTTGATCTCTTTCTAGAATCGTTTGTCTTTCAAATTCGAAAATCATTGTTTTTGATTACATACCAACCTAATCCTGCAACTGTGTTCTTACTTGGAAAACTTGAAGCCTTAAGTTCATCAGATAAGATCATTTCATAACTTGTTCTTGCTAGATTCTGAAGCGTTTGATGATCAAATGATATCGTGATTGGTTTTATTTTTACCCTAGTTTGTTCACTGTTTTGCTATAAACATTAAGGAATTTGTTTTAAGCCTAATTTAGTTTCATGGAACCGATTATAATCTCGTCTTCACTTAATGTCTTAACATTTGATTTCGAATTTTCTTGTTAATTCAATCTCATTCTGGGCTATTGTATGTGATTTTTAGTTGGCTATTTGTTCAAGATCATGGGATGCTTTTTGAGTTTCTGCTTTTTATTATGCTCGCTATGGTGTAGTATGGCGTTTAGCATGTTTGAGTCTAACTATTTGAGTTCTAATCGATTTAATATATGTGTGATAGCATAATGATCTGTTCTTATTTTGTTCATGCAAGATCTCTTCGAGATGCTTTGAAATCTGAGTATTACAGTGAGAATAGGAACATTGCTGCTTCTTTTTGTTCAATTTTGTCTCATGTTTAAATTTGTAAAGGGCTAAATTGGATAGGATAATTAGTTATTATATGTATTTTTGATGTCATAGATAGATCCTAATCCTTCTTCCTTTATTTTGATACATGTGACATCAACCTGAGTCTACTTTGGATTCACCCCTTGCATATCTTCGAGTTGAGATCTATTTTCGAGTCAAACCCATCTTGTTCGAGGCAAGGGAAGCTAAATTACAGGTCTCGGGAGCAGAGATCACAGGTTGAAGGCTGGTACAAGTCCCGGAAAGTCCAAAAGGGGCTGTATACTGCTGTATACACCCGTATACACTGTGATACAGTCAAAAGGCAGAAGTGCAAGGTCAAAAAAAATTGAATTACAGGTTTCAGGAGTTGAAGTAGGCTGTGTACATTTGGCATATGGTCCAATATACATGAAAAATGGCCAAAATACAGCGTGTATACACCGATATACATCACCTGTATACAAAAGCGGGATTTGAGCCAAAGCTCTAAATCAGCACCAATTCAGGCCCAAATCTCTTCTTCTCTCTCTCTCTCTCTTTACTATATTGCTTAATTATATTACTTGTTTATTTGATATCAATCTTAAAGTTAGACCTAATTTCAAATTCTCAAAGAATAGCTATTTTGTTTTATTTATTTATAAATCTTAATTTCAAAACAAATGAGTGAATGTTTGAATCATCAAGTTATTTTTTAAAATATTTATAAGTTTTCCTTACTTGATCCTATTCTAAACAAAAAATGTATTTTTCCTAAAATTTGCTTAAGTGTGAAAATCGTAAGCATGCCTAGTTTTTCTTTAAGTTAGCCAAATATTTTCAAGTTGTCGGTCAACCGCAAGTTAGCGGGCATTTCGAGTGCCTAACACCTTCTCGAAACGTACATTGAACCCCCGAATTCCCCTTTGGTTATTTCAATCGATTTCCTATTTTAAATCTTTTTGAAATTAAGTTTTCTTGATTTTTCTTTAAAAATTAAGTGGCAACTCTCTCTTTTAAATTAACTTCGTTAATTTTTCTTTAGTAAAACACTACTAAAATAAAAATTATAAGACATTAATTATATATAGTAGAAGTTTATAAATTAATACTCCCTTCGTTTAAAAAATAATGAGCTAGATTGACTTGACACGGAATTTAAAAAAATAAAGATATATTTTTCATCTTATGATTTTAAATTAAAGTAATGTCAAAGTACCACTGAAGAAATTTTTTTAACTCCCCACTTCTATGATTTTTGCTTCAGTTATGTGGCACAAATATTGTTGAGTTAGAAAAATGTGTATTTACACGCATTTGAAAGCGAGTTGAAACAATATTTTAGATTTTTTTAAGAAAAAAACAATTTAACAAGATTTTTTCTTAAAAAAAAAAACATCTTCTACCCTCCCCCACCTACCCACAACTTTCTTCTTCTCCACAGCCCTCTCTCCTCTGCCCCTCACCCGGCCCCCCAACTTTGTTCTTTCTCCAACCCTCTTTTTTTTTTTAATCATCGAATTCACCCATCATAACCACTCTTCTCCTCCACTTCTTCTTCTCCATTTCATTCTTTTTTTTTATACAAATCAGCCCCTTTCTAAATCACAGCCCCCAACCTCAATCCTAACCCCTTCGTTCTGGCCCCAACCCCATCGTTTCTAAATTTTTCAACTTTTAGGTTTTAAAAATATTGAGATCATTATTTTGTTAGTTGATTTTAAAAAGGAGATGTGAATAATGTGAAGGGTGATGTTGAGTATTGATAATTTTAAAATTCAATTGATGAGCTTGAAAAAGCTTTAAATGGGTCTTGTGAATTTATAAAATTAATTAAAAATTGTGATTGGGGTTCATTGAATTTGTGTTGGTGAACTTTTTACAAGTAAAATGGAGATAATTGTATATATTTGGTATGAATATGGTGCTCAATTTGTGACCAAATAGGAAGAAGATGGCTATTTGAAAATTTCCAAAAACTGCAAAATTGAACTATTTTATTTTTTATTTTTTTAACACTTAATTTCTTACGTGTTATTAAAAAATAACGTGAAATTCTACGTGTAATCGAGTCTATTACACACGCACTTACCGGATAAGAAAAGGGCTTAAATTGTTGTGTACTGATAGGTTTAAAGGTTTAGTTGGAAAAGTGATTAGTAAGAGGGTTCAATTGACAAACGGAGATCAGTAGAAGGGTCTCTCAAGTCATTCTGTCTTTCTTTATCTATTATTATCTAAGCAAGTGCATAGAAATGATTACTTGAGTTTGTCTCATCGCCACTAACATTAATTACTAGGCTGGAAGAGGAGAGAGACGAGCTAGCGAGATTGTAGAGAGAGGAGAGAGAAAATGGCAACAAAATCCAAATTATAACTATAAATTATAATTATTTCAAATTTTAGTAGTGTATTGTTAATACAATTACATATTTACCTAATTACGTAATTTTTCCATTATTATTTTACTTTTACCTTTTAAAAAGGTATCATCCAATTCTATTAAAGGTCTCAAACCTCCTTTCGAGCCTTGTTTTGGGGCTTCAAATTGCCTTTCATTCCTTGGGCAGATTGATCATTATATCAAATATGGATTACTCCTCCTCAATTCTTGTGTGTATACTTTCAACTTGTTGTATCATCAACTTAATTATCATTTTGTTTGTTCAAGACAAGCTTCTTAACTCTCTTCAGCTTTGACTTACTAATTCAAATATCAAGTCAACTCTTATGTCTTAACCTTATATTAGGGCTATTCAGAACTTTTTTTAAAAAAAAATAATGAGATGATTATAACTAATATTGTATGAACAAAGCATATAATAAAAAAGGAACATGGACCACTACAACTAATACAATACAAACAAAGCTCGAAAGGTAGGGCTGTTGGATTGGGTTTAAAAATCTATATGAAATAATAAGATGAAGCTATTTGTTTAATTAAATGACTCATCAATTGCCACGTCATTTTGCTATTAAAAAGGATCATCTTTAGACTTAAAAAAAGTTTAAGGACATTTTTTATATAATAAGTGTGAGGAGGGCTATTTTGATGAATCGTTAAGGACATTTTTCTAATCATTTTTCAAAGATAAATATGGAGCACCATCAAAAGTAGAACATACGAGACTTTCAGTCTAGGGGTGTGCATCGGTCGGTTCACTTCGATTTTATAGATTATCGGTTCAATTTATTAGTTTTTGATTTTTAAATACGCTAAACCAATAAACAAATCAATAAGATATTTTTTATCAGTTTTCGGTTTATCGGTTTTAGTCCTTAACGGTTAGGTGTTCGATTTAACCAATAAGAAAATACTTATAAAATAAATATATGACTTCTCCAACAATTTGACATGAGAAGACAATAATGTAACTTTATTAATGCTCATAAAATAGAAATAGTAATAACTGACATGAAAATAACTATACAAGTGTAACACAAAGAGAAAATTAAGAGAAATGGGGTTCTTACTTTAGGTTTTGATGTTTGTATAACGTGAAGTTGGCTAAAGGCCAAAACAATAAGTAGTAAGGTATTGCGATTAATATTTAATATTTATGTACGGGTAAAGTAGTAAATTACTACAGTCTTAATGGGTTATCGATTTACCCAATAACCAGTATTCAAAAACCAAAACCGAACCAATGACCCAATAACTTCTTTTTATAAAAAATCATTAAAAAAATCATTAATCCTATAATCCAATAAGTCAATAAGCATAAATGTCGGCAAATTAGAAGTACTATTGGACAACTTCCACATTGCTAACGTTAAAGCAAAGAAACACGTTTTGTTTTTTCTCTAATGAAAAGACGAAATAAGGAAGAAAGTTCAATTTTTGCGACCTCATAATTTGCATGGTAAAATATAATCCAAATATATCCAAGTATCCATTAAATTCAACTATTTATTTAAGGGAAAGATTAAATACATCTCAAAATTATTTAAAATGAGTCAGTTTTATCCTCCGTCATATTTTTAGCTTAAATATGTCCTTATTATTATGTTTTTAGCTCAAATATGCCCTCCAACTATTAACATAGTTCACTTCTTGCAGAGGGGGTAGGGTTACGTTTACCTATTTGACTATTTCTTCCCGCCAATAAGTTGACTTGGTGGTCCATGTAAGCTCATTATTAAAGCTCATAAAATAATTCATCAGTAATAAGTTGACGAACATATACTGAAGAAGGAGAGTTAATTTGGTTATATTATAATGAGTAAATAAGACTAAGTGATTAGATGTGCAGGTAATACTTGCATTCATATATTTATGAAATTTACTCAAGGCAAAAAGAAATAATTAAAATATAAATTTAGAAGAATATAACGTAAATTTAAAATTGTAAGATTGTAAAAATCTTTTGGAAGAAAATGTATGAAAGTAATTAATTATTCTAATTATGATTAGAGTTTTATTTTAATTAATTGAATCTTAGCCATTGAATTAAACTCATGCTATGTGTCACTAATCTAAATAGAAACTTGGAGAAAATGGAGAGGAGCCCGAATCCATTTTTATATATTTTAATTTTGGTTAGTAAAAATCTTGACTCTATCCCTCAGTCTGATTTATTTGTTACATGTTGCAGTTTCCTCTTATAGCACTTCCAAACCAGGAAGTGAAAAACGTAAGTAAAACATCAGAATGGTTAATCAACAAACTCGAATCCGTACTGCCGGAGAAAGTTCAACCGGACCTCGAGAAAGTGGCGATATCCGGTCACAGTAAAGGTGGTAATACGGCATTCGCCGTAGCTTTTGATAGCTCAACGCCTCTAAAATTCTCTGCACTCCTCGGAATTGATCCAGTAGCAGGATTTTCCCCGTCCTGTCTATGTCCTCCCTCTGTTCTCGGATACATCCCTCGTATTTTCAATCAATCATTCCCTGTAGCTGTTATTGGCACCGGCTTGTCAAATCAATCAACATGCTGTTTGTTCCCCTCAGGTTATAATTTGCTCTGATTTTCTTATCATAATTGTTGTTTTACTTTTTCTTTTTTGAAGAATAAAAGGTTTTGAGTTTTAAAAATTAAGGATCTTTTACTCGCTAGAATAACACAATAACGATTACAAACATAGTCCTTTTATGGTTATGTGATAGTGGCGGAGTCAGATTTTTTACTAAAGGATTCAAAATACGAAAAAGTAAATTTACAAAGAAGTCAAAAGAGATTAGCTTAAGATTAGTAATTAAATATTGATATAACTCAAGATTAGTTATATTACAAAATATTGAGATTGTAAAGTCCAATTCCATAAATTAAAATAAAGAAGGCATGGCTATATAATGAATTTCACCACCTCATGTAGAGAGGTAAGAAGAGAAACACAAAGAGTTAGTAATAATCTTTTTCAATCCTATCTGGCTCCGCCCCTGGTACGGAATTTCATTTAAGTGGGAGAATTTATTCTTTTTTATATTACTACTAACTAATAGATTGTTAGTCTCTCAATTGACCAAATCACTTTTTTTTTTTGTTTCTAATTCATCATCGTTCAAGATTTGTTTTACTAGCTTCTGCATATGACACATTGTTATTTCGATCTCGATATAGTTGCGCCAAATGGGGTTAATCATTCGGAGTTTTTCAATGAGAGTAAACCCCCTTGTTACTATTTTATGGCTAAGGATTATGGTCACGCAGATATGCTGGAAGCTGAAGGAATAATGGCAATTTTAATGAGAATTATAATGAAAAGTGGAAAAGGATCTAAGGACAGTATGATAAGGGCTGTTGGAGGAATTGTGGTAGCATTTCTCAAGGCATATTTGGAAGGTCAAATTGATGATTTAAATGATATTGTTAAATCACCAAATCTTGCTCCTATTACTCTTGATCCAGTTATATCTGTTAAGGATTAACTAGAAAAGTATTCAAAAGATCTTTTTTACGTGTGTGGACCTAATAATTTGCATTTCTACAATTGTATAATATAATAAAATGTGGTCATGTTATTATATGACATTAATGTATGTGCACTACGTTTCAGGAATAAGTTTGTTTGTTTCGAAAATACTCAAATAATTATAAATGTCTCTTTCTTTTCTTCTTCTTTTGAGTCATATACAGCTCCTTTTTAGTGTTCTTTGTGGTATTAGTATCAAGTTAATTGGTTCACACAGTTGAATATTTTCTAATATATAAAGGTATCACATTTATTTATAAAAGAATATGATTGTTATAAAAAGTCATTTGATCATTAAATAACATGACTCTTATGAAAAGTCATCTCTTAAATTCTATAAATATAAAGACTCTCTAGAAGTACCCTAAGAAGAAATCTGCAATATATACACAAGGCCTTTGTTATACCCAGAAGAGAATTGTTTGTGTTTTCGCCAATATGTATACGGGCAATATCTCTTTAAAAAGAGTTATTACACGCCACAAAGCCATCTTCGTCTTCAATCATATTTCCTATTATTTTTTCTAACACACACTTCACTGGGTTGCAGACCTTCTTAACCCCTAGGCCACTAAAGTCATCGCTTGGGACCCCATATTTTTGGGGGGCACAATTATTCCTAAACAATGCAACATCAAAGGAGATTGTAAGATAGGTTTACTTAGAAATCGACATGTGCTTATAAGGCTGGATCAGCATGAAGATTTTTTAAACCTTATATCCAAAAATATCTACTATATATTGACTAAGGACGGATATTCATACTCTGTGAGGCCTCTTATATATGATGAGAAATTTAAAGTGGATGAGGAAACTACACAAGCCAGGGCATGGATCTCTTTCCCTGATCTTAAGCCTACATATTTTGTTAAAGAATCTATTTTTTTTCTTTGGCCTCAGCCGTGGGTAAAGCTTTACATTTGGATTTGGCTACAATCAACAAAATCAGGCCAAGCTATGCAAGAGTAAAAGTACAAGTCGATCTTATGTCAGATTTTCCAAAGTATGTTGAAATGGAGATTGTGAATGAAGGGACTAAAGAATGAAGAATTAAATGGGTGAAAATCCAGTATGATATGGTAACTCTTTATTGTAAACATTGTAAGGTACAAGGGCATGCAGATGAGGAGTGTAGAAGCTTACACACAGAATTAGAGGTGGCAAAATCACACCCAACCCGTTTAAAATAACCCGCCCATTCATTAGCTCAACCCATTAAAAAATTGGTTTGATGTGTAACTCGAATTGGCTCATGAAAAATCTTATCAAAATATTTTTAATTTTTTTCTTCTTCAATTTGGCATGTTGTATATAGACATAATAAAGAAAAAATCATTTTATTAGATACTAAAATAGTTAAAAAGAACAAATAAAATAATTAAGTTTAGTAAAAATTGGATCGGGTTGGGTCTTGACCCGTAATGTAACCCATTACCTAATCCATTTTGATCCAACCCGTTTTGACCCAAGCAAATTTGAGTTGGGTTGGATCTTGACCCGATTGTTGTCTTAACCCATTATGACCCGTCCAAGTTTGACCCAACCTGCCCAATTGCCACCCCTACACAGAATTAAAAACAACATCAGCATTGGCAGATGAACAATCAGGGGCAAAGGTAGCAGATCATAGAGAAACAAACATTGTAGTTGAAGAACAGGAGAAGGAGAATAACCAAGGAAGGAGGAAGAGAATTATAAAGAGATACCGGAACCCTACAGGCAAAATGATAAATAAGGATACAGAAAAGGACTTTAATCAGTCAAACTTACATGAAACTTCGGAGAGAAACCCTTTTGCTATCCTAGAAAATGTGGAGAATGAGACACTCACAATAAAAATTATGGAGAATGAGACACTCACAGTAGAAAATGTGGAGAATGAGATACTCACCGTACCAAGGGAGGCAGATACAAGGCAGCACAATTATGAACATTAGCAGTAATGCACAAGCAACACAAGCCAGAAATCATAGAAGAAGAAAATCAAAAGAGTCATCAAGAAATATCCACCAAGAAATAGGTAGTCACTTCATTCAGTAATCAACAAGAAAATACTGTTAGTAACAACAACAACATTACTTAACAACAACAACATTACTGATCAACAACATGAAATACATGAAGGTACTGGTACAAGTCCAGTGGGTAAGGAATTAAGAAGGGTTGAGGTGAATGATAACCAACAAAGGGATACCCCTGTCATTCAAGGAGAAGCAAATAAGAAGAATCATGTTGCACTACATCATCTAAAGTTGTTGCTGATACTAATAAGGAAGAAGATATGAACACAAGTAATATGAGCAGTTATAATCAAGGGATAGAGGAAACTGAGAACATGCTAAGGAATGCATGTTATGAAGAACTTCTCCAAGTAATGACTTTACTGGAAGGAAGATTTCCTCCTGTAGGGGAGCATATGCAGATCCTGCAAATAGAAAATGGCACTAATAAAGAAGATGAACTGATATATAAAAATGATGAAGAACAACAGATGATCAACATAACTAATCAAGCTATAGTTCATACTGGAGCTCAGAAATCTACTCCCACAGAGAAGTTACATGGCATAGTTTCACATCAAATCATACAAGAGGAGGCAATCACAAACCCAGAAGGGGACACAACAGTATTGAAGGATACTGCTGCACTTATTGAAGTTGAAGAAAAAGATGATGATGGTGGGCTTCTAGATGTGCAGGTGTATCAGGAAGCTGACCTATCACCTAAACCCAAGAAAGGTAAAACCAAGAAGGAAATGGATTTAAAGCCAACAAGGACTCAAGACAAAAGGGTAGTAAAGTCCTCTATTAAATGATGTACAAAGCCTTGTTTTGGAACATAAGGTCTGTTAGAATCCAAAATGCCTTCCATAGGGTTCAAATGCTAAACAGGCATCATTAGTTTTTCCTAGTTGCCTTGATGGAACCTTTTCAAGACACTAGGAAAATTCAAAGATTCAAAAGAAGATTAGGCATGCAATATGTTAACTATTATTCTAATGGTCAAATTTGGGTGTTTGTTAAAGAGAACATCTAAGTTGGAGTAGTTTCTGATTCTGATCAACAATTGACCTTACAGCTGACACTTGAAAATGGTAATCAATTTCTGGTTACAATGGTGTATGCTAAGTGTTATGCAGTTGAGAGACTAAGCCTATGGGATAATCTGTATAACATTGGCTACAACTACTCAATGCCTTGGATGGTAGGTGGAGATTTCAATGTTGTTTTGAATGCTGAGGAGAAGATTGGTGGGCTTCCTGTTTACCCACAAGAACATGAGGACTTTGCTTTTTGTATTAACGTATGTGAGTTGGGTGATCTACAATTTACTGGCAGTCCTTTTACATGGTGGAATGGTAGAACGGATGGTGAATACATTTTTAAGAGAATTGATAGGGTTGTCATTAATCAGGCTTTACTGGATATGTTTGGTAAGGTGGATATGCAGCATTTGGCTAGGACAGGGTCTGATCATGCTCCTCTATTAATTTCATGTAGAGAGTTAGCCCAAAAAAATTTAAACCATTTAGGTTTTTAAAATTTTGGTCTGAGAGTGCTAATTTTAAAGAAGTAGTACAGAAGAATTGGGAAGCTGAGATTTCTGGGGATGTCTTTGTGCAATGGAAGATGAGATTGAAGAAGACCAAGTTAGTTTTGGCTAAATGGAGTAAGAATAAGTTTGGTGAAATATTCAAACAACTACTGATAAGGGAGTAGGTTGTTAAATTAAAAGAAAATTTGTTTGAGAAGGACCCTTCTGCATCCAATAGAATGGTTCTACAACATGCTCAGGCAAAATATAAATTATACTTGCATTATGAGGAGGAATTTTGGAGACAAAAGGCTAGCATCCATAGTTTACAGATGGGGATAAGAACACTAAGTTCTTTCATTATTTGGTGAAGGGAAGGACGGGGAGACTATCTCTGAATAGGATCATGAAACTTGATGGATCGTGGGCAGAAGAAGATGATGGCATAGCTACAGGGGCTCTAAATTTCTTTTCAGAACAATTTACTGAAACAAATGTGAATGAAGATTTTCCTTTGGCACAGTATATACAACCAAGAGTTTCTGTCAGTGAAAATACTTTGATTAAAGCAATACCAAGTGTTGTGGAAATTAAAAATGTGGTGTTCAAGCTAAATGGGGATAGTGCTTGTGGCCCAGATGGTTTTAAAGGTCATTTCTTTCAAGTCTGTTGGGACATTGTAGGCATTGATATTATTAATGTGGTGCATGCCTTTTTTTAGGGTCTTACATTGCCTAAATCAATTACTTATACTAATTTGGTCTTGTTGCCTAAAAAGGAGTTCATTAGAACTTGTTCAGACTTAAGACCTATTAGCTTAAGTAATTTCATTAACAAAGTTATGTCTAGAATTCTTCATGACAGGTTGGAGGGGTTACTACCAAGGCTGATTTTCCAGAATCAGTCTGAATTTGTGAAGGGTAGGAGTATTGCAGAAAATGTGCTTTTAGCCCAAGAAATTATTACTGACATAAGGAAGAGAAGCAAACCTGAAAATGTGGTGATTAAGCTAGATATGGCAAAGGCTTATCATAGAGTGAATTGGAAGTTCTTAATTTGAGTTCTATCTCAAATGGGCTTTGATGAATCTGTTCTTGATTTGATTTGGAGAATTGTTGCCAATAACTGATATTCTATTCTTATAAATGGACAGGCCCATGGTTTCTTACATTCAACAAGGGGAGTTAAGCAAGGGGATCCCCTATCGCCTGCTTTATTTATTTTATATGTTGAAGTCTTATCCACAACCCTGAATCATCTATTTTATAATAATGAATTTCAGGGTTTTGGAATGCCTAAATGTAGTAATAAGTTAAATCATCTTGCTTATGCAGATGATACTATTATCTTTGCATCAGCAGATAAGGAGTTTCTTATATTGTTAATGCAGGTGTTGCAGGAATATAAAAATCAGTCAGGCCAGAAGATTAATAAAGAGAAGAGTCTTTTCTACATGTTTAGCTAGGCTAATATTGAATCAGTGAAGGTAGTAGAAGAGACAACTGGTTTAATGCGGGGTAAGTTTCCTTTAATTTATCTTGGTTTTCCTATAGGGCATGCCAAGAAAAGGAAAAGGAACTTTGCTAAATTGATTAAAAAGATTCAGAATAAGTTACAACTTTGGAAGGGTAAACTGTTATCTTTTGGAGGAAAAGTTGTGCTTATTAATCATGTTTTGCAAAGGATGTCAATATACTTACTCTCTGTTCTCACTCCTCCTAAATGTATCATTTATGACATCCATAGAATTTTTACAAAATTTTTATGGAATTTCAAAGAGGAAGAAAGAGCAAAGCACTGGGTGGCTTGGGAAGACATGTGTCAACCCAAAGAAGAAGGAGGACTTGGGTTTAGGTCTCTTTTTGATGTCTCACAGGCCCTATTGCCAAACTTTGATGGAATTTCAGGACCAAAAAGTCTTTATGGGCTAATTTCCTATACTGCAAAAGACACAGACCACAAATTGTTAAATTGAAGGGTGGCTCTCAAGTATGGAAGTTAATGCTGCAAGCTAGAGATAAAATAGATCAAGAGATATGGTGGGAACCTAGAGGTGGACATGCTAGTCTTTAATATGATAATTGGACTCAACTAGGTGTTATGCACTATGTGTTAGCTATTACACATGGATTCACTAAAGGATATGAAGATATTCATCAGATCATGGAGCATGATGGATGGAACATGACTGTGATGGCTGAGTTACTGAACAAAGAAGTATGTGATCATGTGGTTGATGTCATGAGGAATGTGAAGCTATCAGAAGAAAAAGACAAACCTTGGTGGATGCCAAATAGCAAAGGAAAATTCACAGTGGGTAGTGCTTGGAGCATGATTAGACAAAGAAAGAGGAATCATTTGGGCATCATGAATATATGGGGAAAGGGTATTCCACTAAGAATTTCTTTTCTACTGTGGAGGATATGGTTTCAAAGGATACCCATAGGAGAGGTCTTGATTAAAAACAGAATAACAAATGCAGTGGAATGTTGTTGCTGTTCAGACTCAATATAAAAAACCCTTGACCATCTTTTTGTGTCTTGCATTGATTCTCAGTCTTTATGGAGGACATTTGCAGGTGCAGCTGGAATACATGGACCTTTTGTTCAGCTTAAACAGACCCTAGACAAATGGTGGAGTGCTGATTGTGTTCCAAAATTAAAACCATTGGTTAGGGCTATTCCTATATTCATCATTTGGCAAATTTGGGAAAAAAGGAATATCACAAAACATGGAGGAAGAATGTCCAGAAATGCTGCTTCTAGATATCCTTGGCTTGTTAATGTGTCTAGGTCCTGGCCTCAGATTGTTCAATTTCTAGAATCTTATTCTCTTACTATTTCTTGCAAAGAGGTTAGATGGATATGCCCTCTTGCAGGGAGTTATAAGTGCAACACTTATGGTTCTAGTAAATACAATATCCAATGCAGTTCAAAGGCTTTTTGTGTTAGAGATAGCCAGGGTAATTTGGTTTATGCAGAAGCAGAAAGGATTGAGTTTTGTGATGCTTTAGAAGCAAAGGTTAAAGCATTCAAAAAGGGTTTGAATCACTGTGTTCATTATAATCTCTTACCTCTTGTGATGGAAACTGATTCATTGATTGTCAAAAGGATCTTAGATGGAGTTTGGGAAATTCCATGGGGTATATCGGTGAATATTAGATGCATTTAGGAGATCTTAAAGGAGAGGGAGGTGGAGGTTGTACACACCTTCAAGGAAGGCAACACCCTAGCTGATTTTTTAACTAACATTGTGTACGGTTTTGTAGGTACAGTAATCCAATTTTTCTCTAATGAAGAGTTGACAATACAAGCAAGAACAATAATACAAGAAGACAAGTAAGGAATACCAAAGCTCAGAACAAAGAAATGCCAGAATAGAAATCATGGATCAAATTAGTAGATTCATATTTACAGAACAACAAATACACTCAACAGGGGCGGACCTACATTGGTGCAAGTGGGTTCAACTGAACCCACTTCGTCGAAATTTTTTGCGTTATACGTATATAAATTATTTACGAAATTGTATATGTAAATAAAATGAACCCACTTTACACAAAGTAAAGGTGTGGTTCACTGGTGTATGGGGTTCAAATCCGCCCTAAGTACCCGAGTTCGACTCTCAGTGAAGACATAAATTTTATTCTTTTTTGTATTTTCAAGTCTCAAGTGATGGGTCCAAGTATTTTTCCTTTTTAAAATTAACTAATAAATATAGACCATTATAGTTCTAGAGTCCTATTTTATGGAAAATAACAATAGTAATATTCTAAATTTATTAGTTCAATTTTCTTTTTATGTTTGTATTTGAAATTGATTTAAATTTTTAATATTTTATGTAGGCTATAAATTTATAGTTGATAAATTTATTAATTCAATTCCCTTTTGAGTTTAAATTTTTAGTAATACACAAAATTGTGTATTTGTTTCCCCTTTTACTTGGTATATACGAAAGTTAGGTTAGTGCATTTTTATTTATTTATTTATTCTTTTACTAAATTTAAGTTATTTATTTATTTATGGTTTTTTAAAATTGCTCTAGTTTAATTTTATACATAATAGTAATAAGTAGCATGTTAAATAAAAAATATGTGGAAATTTTTTTTGTAAGTAGATAAAAATTTAATAGAATATATTTTTGTTAGGAATATCACCTAAAAAAAACTTTTTAAGGATATAATAAAAATTTTAAAAAAACGATAATTGTTATTATCGACTTTCGTCATGGTTTTTTGTAACTTGAACCCACTTGAACAAAATCCTAGGTCCGCCACTGACACTCAAGAAGGGTTACATGATAGAAAATGGGTACTATCAATCGCAAGAATTTGTAATCTACTGTATTTCAAGAGTTTATAGACCAAGATTGGAAAATACCTAAGATATCCTGAACTAAGATGTAGTGGTATTAGTTCTTATGAGCTCAAACTGCACGAGTTAAGGATGGATTAGTGTATTTCTTCCGATTAAGGTTGATTCAAGAATCACAATAGAGGAATTGGTCCTTACCTTGAAGAATGAAGAAGGCAACAGTGTTGAACTGAAGAAGGCTCCACCGAGTTGGATTCATGGTGCTCGTGAGATCTTTGAACACCCAAATGGATACCACTCAAGTTTAATGCAGATCTGCCATGCTAGATTCGAAAAGAGAAGGACTTTGGGAGCTCCACGGATGTCCATCGATGTACTAAAAGGAATGCTTCTTGGTTCCGACATTTCTTTTCCTCTTTGTTTCCTATTTGGTCGTCTTAGATTGTGCAGATGATTGTTGTTTTGGGCTTGAGTCACTTTTGGACACAAGCCAGTTATAAACTCCTCTTTTGATTTAATAAATGGGCTTTGCCCATATTTAATTTTAAAAAAATGTTCTCACGTACGACCATCATAAACAGAGGCGGACCCACCTTTTAGATGGGGTGCACGTGCACCCGTTAGCTTTAGAAAGAATCATGCGTATATATGTAAATCTATTTTGCGAAATTGATAGAAATTAGGATATAATTGACAGTGCACCCATAAAAAGCATTGGAGTGTTATTGTATTACTGGTACAACCTAGAGGATCCACCTATGAGATCTGGGTGGGTTCAAATCCAACTAGAGTGCTATTTTTTTCACTCTTTTTATTTTAAATTTATCTTAGACCTCATATTTGAGCTAACGTAATATTGGTGCACCCGAAGTCTTCAAATTCTGAGTTCGCTTCTGATCGTAAACAACATCAAAGATTTCGACTTCTATTGAACTCTTCCTTTACATGAAGGGAATGAATGCCTTAATAGAATGGAATCCTTCTTTGGTATAAATCTAAAATTTGGCATTCCAGTACTCTTAGCAATCTCTCTAATTTGTTTCAGCTTCTCAATCATATCACACTTGATAGTCCAATTGTTCGAGAGATGTAGACTAGGAAATTGACAATTAACTACTCCCTCCATTCCATTTTATATGAGTTAGTTTGACTTGACAAAAGAAATTTTTTGGAACTTGTGGTTTAAAATAAGTGATAGATGTTTGTGTGGCTATAAATCATTTCATTAAGATAAAATGAGTATTTTAAAGTTAAATTGCTACTTAATATAGAAATGTGTCATTCTTTTTTAGACTGACTAAAAAGGAAAGTAACTCATATAAACTGTCCTATATTATGCCTACAAACACGATGCAATGTGGTTTTTACTAAATGGAGCCCCATCAATTGAAATTGCGTTAAAATAATTGGCTTCTAAAACTCTTTTCAACTAAAATGGTCGATGTATATGTGATGTATCAATATTGTATAACCTATATATTAGAGATGTATATACATTATTTATACAATACTTATACATTGCAATAGTCATCTTCCTCGACAAGATATTTTAAATCTTTTGATATATTATTCACTAAAGAAACAATTTACGTTTACTACGGGTCAAATTTTAAACTTAAGTTTCGAAGCTCTTCAATGGCGAATTGTTCCATTTTCTTTCTTATGCTCTTTCTTTCTTCCCGACTCTTTGGATTAGCATTAGATATATATTGTTTAGTTGTACTGAAAATTAAATTAATCTTTGTGTCTTTTACTTAACTCATTATACAAGTCATTAAGTCGAAGAGATGAGATTTTAACGAGGGACTCCTTAATCAATAACGAGCGAAACTACAAGCATAGTCCCTAATCCCTATATTCATTCGAAATAGTGATATTTTTAAAGAATTATGATTCTTAGGAATGGTTCAAGTTTAGTAGCAAATACATTCCATACACATATTATCTTTATATCAAATCTGAAATACAAATATAGCTTATATTATAGTGACATATAAGTGATTTTAGTAGGTGGGTTGGGATGGTTTATGATGATTATACAATGTGTATTTCAGAAATTACAAGTGTTATATAGTAAAAATACAATTTATTTTCAATGTATATTTCACTTATGCACAAATATAATGTATTTCGCTATATTTAAAAATAAGCTATTATTATATTTCCTAAATATATAAACTATCATAATATATCAGACATAATACATAAATGTGTCATTTAATTTGGCTTCAGCTTGCATCTATACCCTTTAATTTTGGATTTGCACAAGTAGACTCTTAAACTTGAACAAGTAGACACATGCGTCCTATGTGCCATAAACACGTAGGAAGTGAATTGCCATGTAGGACGTCGTGTTAGACACATGTATCTATTAATTCAACTTTATACAAATTTAAGTATCTACTTATGTATACTCAAAGTTAAAGACATAGCTATCAGCTGAATCTAAGTTAAAAGATCTGTTTATGTATTATGCCTTTAAGTCGAAACTCTTGCTACATACAAAAAATTCTTTTTTTCTATAGAGTGGGTCAGTTTGGGCCAGATGTAGATGAAACCAAAGAGCAAATTGTCTACATATTAGGTGACACAAGAAAAAGTATGGAAAGCATAATGAGTGGACCTTTTTTTTCTTATCAAAATAAATATGTGGGCCTTAAAGTATAGCAACCCAACTTGCAAATAAACTAGAATAAGCATATCCAATTTAATATAATTTAAAAAGATTTGCATACCTCATGATAAAATAATAATAATTTAAAGATTTAACAATTATTTTGTAAAAGATAGAATTGTGAATGAATTAAATAATAAAATAGGGAGACATGGCAGATTAGGGGGCCATATTTGATTTGGTCCCACATCCATTTATTGTGGGCCTAAGCCCGATTATGAAAGATCATTTACATGACCCGGACCAACACTTTTTCAGTCTGCACTTTATTTTTTAAAAATAAAAAGTTGTAAACCTTGGGTTTTTCCTAGTTTATCCTTTTCCACTATTATTAAAAGTAGAAGTGTTAGAGGTTCCGGATAAAAATCGATTCAAATTAAATTAACATCAATCGATTTTTATTTGGTTTGATTTTATATTTTTAAAAATTGATAATTATTGGTTTGGTTTTAGTTTTGTTAAAAAAATCGAAGAAATAATCGAGCCGAACCAACAAGTTATAAATTCTTAGAAAAATAAAAATAATATTTTTCTTTTACAATAGAATATAACTCAAAAGGTGCTTATTACCGAGAATGTTTGATCAAGTTTTTAGTGGGGAAAAGTGCTTTGAAAAGTAGCAGAAGTTGTTTTTCATAAGTTAAAAAATGGAGTAATAATTTTTTCAAAAGTACTTTTGATATCTTGATCAAACAAAAATTCATCCTTTAGTAGGCGTTTGACCATGCGATATCATATCATCATATGAAATCATGAGATGAAATTAACGTTTGGACGTGCAATTTCACGCTGATTGGGGAGTCCTGATGGCACTCTGTTTGGTATGTCAACCGGATGCTTTAATGAAATTAACTCCTGGAACCTTAAGTTTTCTATGAGTCATAAAGCTTGTTGCAATAGTTTGTCACATGTTTTTAAGTTTTGTCACATGCTTTTCCGTCAAAATTAAGAGCATATTTGTACCAAAGTATAATGAAAGGGATATATATGTACCCAAAGTATAACATGAGGGGTATATTTGAACCGAAAGTATAACGAAGGATATATTTAAACTATTTCCTTTAGTACAAGGGTATATTTGACCTTTACCCTTCTATAAATGATGAGGAAATTAAATCTAATAGGTCATATTTTCGTCATCGTACAACCGTATACGAGGAATTTTTAGTAAAATTAATTACTTTATAAATTTTCCATTCCGATCAAACATGAAGTTTTTTTTGAAAATTCTCCACATAATCCTTATATTTTCTGTTAATATAATATATATTGAACATAGTATACTATATATTAGATTTGTATATTTAACACTATCTAAATAATGAATATGATATAAACTATTAATATAATATATACTGAATATGATATAACTATATTTAGATATGCACATTTAACACTATCTGAATAGCTAATGCAAATGTAAGTTTAGCATATATGTGCATCCATATACTATATTTCTATAGCCTTTGTTTACTGAAAAAAACATCATTTTGATTCATGAAAAAGTTTGTGAAAAAAGATTTTAAAGTTAAGTGGATTAGGTCCAATCAAATTTATTCTCTTTAAGCTAAAATGTTAAGGTCATGATCCTATACAAGAATATGATCTTTTAAACAAAAGAAATAGTACAAGTGGGAAGGGGGAGGTTTCAAGGTTTCTTTCCATCAAAACTGTTAAAGGAAGAAAAAAGAGAGTAAAATAATGCTTCTTGAAATATTCTGATGCCTTATATTCTCTATAGAGTTTTTTTATATAGGCCAAGAAAATTAAACTATACTCTCAATATAAAACGATGGCACACTTGGCATTAAAAAAGGCTATCTCATAACACATGCCTATATTATAATGCCTCACCTAAAGCTAATTGAAGCAGGTGAGCATGCTACTTGAAGTTGATAATTGAGCTCCCAAGGATCATTATGATCACTTCCAGCTATAAGACAATTTTCCCTTATTGAAGATTCTTTTTTATGCCTAATCACGTATCAGTCCCATACAGACAGGCGCTCAAATCTCTTCTTGACACATTGATGATGGTCTCTTTGATTCTCCTAGAGTTTTTACAAACGTTCTTTCATATTCAATATAGACAGGCCTAATTTTTTCTCATGCAACCTTCAAACAATGAGAGTGTTAATATAATATATACTGGGCATGATATATTATATATAAATATGTATTTTAATACTAACCAATAAACTGAACATAATATATAATATACTTTTTCTCTACCATCAATACTATCCAGGATTTTTTTTCAAGCAATACGTTGTACTACATTGGAAAGCTCATTGGTGATTAGGATTCATGATGGAGCTGACATTAAGTTAACAATGGTTTGTGGAACACTTTCACCATATTGGAGGTACTTTATGGTATCTCAAGTGCACATCTTCAAGTTATCCACTCCTTGATTAAGAAGATAAAGTCCTTAAAAGCCATTGACTTACATGTGGGGGTACTTAAGTTATGGAAAAATAACTAGGATAGAAGGGAGTGAAGATTCTCATATGGTGATGATCAAGCTATGAAAGATAACTTGGAAGGAAAATGCAGAAGAGAATGCAACCACAACTCCCATATAGACTGTAACTCCAACAAGCTAAGAAACTCTATTGAGAAGAACTCAATTGCAACCCCTTTATGCGATCGCATACTCCACTTGTACAAGTCCTTCACACATGATGTCACATCATGATCTAGATTAGATGAAAAAATATTGAGATTGATTAACATAAGACATGATATCTACATCTATCAATCTACAATCAAAGATGAATTAATCCAAAGGAGAAGGAAAACTTGAATTCATACCTAAAAATCTAATCCTAAATTATCCAAGAGGTGTTCAAAGTAAAGAGATAAGGAATCCTCCAATTAATACCTAACATTAATCTAATTCCATAAAGGAGAAACTACACTCAAAAGAGTTTTTTTAATCATTGAAAAGCTATCAAATGAAAATAACTAAGGTAAATATTTATAATTTTGCCTTTACAAGCATAAAACCAATATGAACTTAGCAGAAATAATTATAGTGACCCGATAAACAGACTCCCTAAATCACAATGCGACATCACATGCAAAGTAATTTGCAGTCACAAATGGAATATGTAGTCGCATATAGGGGTCACAAGTGTTCCATGGACTTGCGGTGCATATGGGAGCTGCGGTCGCATTCTTTGGCGCATTCTCTTCCCCATCTTCCTTCCAAGCTATCATACATAGCTTGAGCATCTCCACACATGATTCTTCACTCTTCCATCCAAGCTATCTTTCATAACTTGAGTAGTTGAGTATCCTCCACATATGAGTCTTCGATGGCTTTCAAGGACGACCCCATCTTCTCAAACAACGATTAATTGAGTGAATAACTTAAATATGTACGTACACTTGAGATACCTTAAAACACCTTCAATTTGATGAAAGTGTTTCATGAACTATCATTGACTTAATATCGAGCTTTACCATAAATTCTAATTAAACTTTCCAATATCGTATCAATATGTTTCTGGCACATTTTTTATTTAGGATATGTGAGATATATAATCAAGATACTTTATTATTTTTGAACCTAGTCAACACACACTAAAATGAGTTGACAATAGTAGGTTTTATGAGTAGCAAATATGTGATGAAAAAAAAATAATTTAGGCCGCGAATAGAATTGTAGAGGTGGTAAAGAGGGGCCCCCCTCGGCCTCTAAAGATTAGATGGGGGGCTAACTTTTTCAATAATGACATCTCTGATTACGTGGCAACCTGGGGTTGCAGCCTTGCCTCCTCAAAATGGGTTACGGCCAAAAAGTAAAAAGCAACACACTAAAGCGGCGACGCCGAGGCCATTTTACCCCCCAATCCCCCACTTCCGGCACCACTCACTCCAGTTCTCCGATGAACCAAATCGTACCGATTTCCACCGGAATTCGCATCATGCCGCAGGAAGAAACTGTTTACAAGTCTCCTCTGGATAAACCGCTCTACCTACTTACCGATGACGACATTTCTCAGCTGACTCGCGAAGATTGCCGACGTTATCTTATATCTAAAGGTTCATTTTTCGCTTTTTGCTTTTCTCTATTTCTCTCTCTCTATATGTGTGCTAGTACATTAAAATAATCTGGAGCTGCGAAAATCGAGTATCGAATAAAGAAATTTGAAGGATGATTACGCTTATGTCTTCTGAATATGTTTCCGTGTAGGAATGAGAAGGCCGTCTTGGAATAAATCACAAGCGATTCAGCAGATGATTTCACTGAAGGCGTTGTTTGAGACGACGCCGGACTCCGACACCGGCCAGCGGAAAAAACGTCACATTCCTCGCCCAGACACTAGTTTACAGCGAGTGCGTTTCGATTTCATAAACTTGCATTTCCTCTTTGACTATCTTCATGGTTATTTAATGAATATGATACATTTAATTTCATCCTGTGAACGTAGCTCTGCATGTTTAAACGCCTAATTATTGAATAAATTAAACTAATGTAGGTGAAGAAAGGAACGGAAATCGATGCAGAATTTGCTGAATCGGCTGAAGAAACGGTGCCGTACGGTAGAAAACCTCCCAATAAACCTGATCTTTCCGGTGATAAAGCTGCAGGTTCTGTTGCCGTTGTCAATAACTTAGCACCTTCTAGGTGAATTTTCGCTTCCTCGACTGGTTTATGCTATTTATTAAACCTTTTTATATGCTGAATGGATGGCTCTTTACTTTTCCTTACAAATAAATAAGGTGCTTGTCTTTGAGACGCTTTGTTCCTGTTGAATAATAGTTCCACTCTGCTACTCCATTAAGTAGCGGCTGGCTCATCCCTACCAAACTACATTGGAAGATTACATTACTAATTAAGTGGCTAATATGAAGTTTTTCACTTATTTGTCTGTCCTTGAATTGGTTTTGTAAAAGATGAGCAAGAATTGTGCTTGATGATTTGACAAGCAAGTAAATGTGAATGCCTTATAAATTTAGTCTCATTTGAGAGCTTTGGTCTTTGATTGCACTTTGAATGGCATTAAGAGGTTTTTACTTGCCAATGATGTGCATTTTGTTTTGGGTACTACATTTTGTGTACAAAGTTGTTGGTATTTTGTTGGTCGTATCCCAAATTCTACTACCACTTGCTAGACCTTGGAGGAGCACTGCATTGTTGCTCCTATAGAGCTTGTTTTATTGAGCACACTATATACAATTGGAAAATGTTGAAGAGCACGGACTGAGTGCTACAAGGATTTTAAGGAAGAAGGGTTTATCATTAGCAGTTATGCTTTATCAACTACCTTAGCCAAAACCCCTAGGCTTCTCGAATTAGCTTAATATGACTTTAATGGTTTCACTAGCTATCATGTGACTTGTGAGAACTTAGAAGATAATCATGCAGCTCAGAGTGTCATATTTCTCATACTAAGTACATTTATAGTTTTCAATTTAAGTCTTCTATTCATCTCGTTCCTACGTAGTATATACTTTCATGTAAAGTTCTTCCTCTGTTTCCTTCGAATAATAAAACTAGTTTTGTTTACGTTCACTTCTTATATTTTCTTTTGCCTCTTTTTTCGCTGAAGTTATTTTTGCTCTACTCTTGTAATTCTATAGTATGCTAAACACTATTCTATTGAAGATGGCATCCTAAGGCAAGTTGTGATTCTCCAAGTGCGTGCACCTTTACAGACAGATTTTAGAAATTCCATTATAGTTAGTTCAAATGCTAATAGTTTTTTCTTGGTGAATCCAGAACCACAGATTCGGGAAATGCATCAGCAGGTCAATTGACAATCTTCTATTGTGGCAAGGTGAATGTGTATGATGATGTACCTGCTGAAAAGGTAACTTAAGTTTGATGTACGTCGGAACTTAAACAATTTAAGTATTGATAATTGACTAATTTTGTTCCTGTTGTGGCCACTGGCGTATTTGTTAGGCACAAGCAATCATGCATCTTGCTGCAAGCCCACTCTTTGTGCCTTCAGAAACTCCATTGGATGCTACCAGAGCAGCTCAACATTCCGAATGCCATTTTCAAGCTGCAAATGTTAAACTGGGTCCAGATTCTCCTATGGTGCTCATGCCAACCATGCAAACAGGTTCGCTCTTACCATGGAAATTGAAGAATGTGAATACATTAGTCCATTAACCTGTAATGTGCTTGATCAAAATGCTGATAAATTTGACTATCCCCACCCTCCCCCTCCTTTTTCCAAATGCCATATGTGAGTTTAATTCCATCTAGGTTATGACTTCCTATGAAAAATAACTTCCTATGAATCTCGATGAGGTGTATCCTTGTGTTACAGAACATACTAATTTGAATATTTTACAGGGAAAATGACTGAAGTGACTCGCCTGCATTTGGAGGAAAGCAATACTTTCTATGAAGACAATTCCGGCAAGTTCTTTTGTTTCCTTTTGTTCTTTTCGATTCTGTCCCCCCCAACCCCAAGAAACCCTGAAAAATGGAGGGAGACGTTCTCATTATACCTTGCTGCTTGCTGAAACTTGGGGAATATTAGGCTTCTCTTTTTAGTTTAATTGAGCAATGTACTTGGTGTTATTATTTACCCAGGGTGGTGTGAGGCTATGACTTTCTTTCTCCATGTTAATGGCCTTGCTGCCCTCTAGCTTTCATTAGAACTTATCTATTACAGTATGGGACCTGAAAAACGGAGGACAAGACAATTCTTGCCATTATAAGATAATTCCTTAACTTATTAAAAAAATTACTAGTCATTGTTTTTCAAGAGTCTAGACTTCCCATCCTGACCATATTTTATAGTTATATGAAAGATTTTAAAATTCCACAACCAATCCAAGTACCCAACTATTGAAATGATGGTGCTATAGTTATATGAAAGATTTTAAAATTCCATAACCAATCTAAGTACCCAACTATTGAAATGATGGTGCTATAGTTATATGAAAGATCTTAAAATTCCACAACCAATTCAAGTTCCCAACTATTGAAATGATGGTGCTTGAAAACCAAAGGTGTGAATTCGCTGGCCCCAACATCATCATTATGAAAAAATAAAAGATAAGAGGAAAAGATAATAAGTTTAGCTGTTGCTTAGATATTATACCACTGATGTGTCGAACGTTCTTCCATAAACCAGGTTTTGCCATTTAAATTGAGTGGCATTCCAGAGTCTGCAGACGGGAAGGTTTAATAGTCCTTTCTCCTTCTGTTGCTTAAACACTCCAGAAATGAGGCCACACTCGTGGCTAATTCTCCAAAAATGCACTAATTTTGGAGATCCGACATGAACCCTTCGACATTATTGAAAAGTCTGAGTAACATCGATTTCTCCTGCTAACCACCTGTTTTAGTAAAAAACTTTAGTTACTATTAACACAATCATGGAGCCCACAACTTAACCCGACCATTTTCTATGGCACATTGTGATAGTTTACATAAGCAAAGGGTTTTAGCAAGTTAGGAAGGTCAATCTGCTACTCTTTAATTTCTTTGTTAATGTGTTATAATAGATCAATGGCTTTTAATTAATGCAAGTCTTGAAGTAGGTAATGCTTATATGATGATTAACAGAACTTGTTTAAGGCAAAGCAATCACGAGCATCTTATTCTACTTCTCCATAAATTTCTTTCTTATCTCTCCCTTCCTCCATTCCTCCAAAATCAATTATGCAGAAGCAGTGAACCATGTAAGCAGAAAAGCATTAGTGGAAAGATATCGTGAGAAGCGGAAAGACAGGTACTGCAATAAGTGAACTGCTCAATAATAAGAAACAAGAACAGTTGTACTGCTTTCTGGTTCTTTTTCAGTATCTCACGTCTCTGTTAGGTGAAAAGGTTCAAGAGAAAGATGGGAATGCCTTCATCTGCTAGCTTGGACATCTATTTGAACCATCGAACCGGAAATCATACCCCAAACGAGCTCTCAAGTAAGAGCAACACTTGTTCCCCACCCGCAATTAGATTATCTGCTGCATCTGCTCCAAGTGGTTCAATGGATAACATTCTCCAAATGGATGCCAATGCTTCTGCTTTTCTCGACGACAAAGGTGAGTTATTGTTTTCACCAAACCATATTTAGTGGTTTTCTAATTTCAACTTTCAAGGAACATTCTTGTTTTTGCCTCCATAAGTTAGTTCATTTGAGATTTTGCCTCTCTAATTAGTTCATTCGAGCTTCAGGGATCTACCAAGACTGCAAAGTTTCCAAGGTTGGGCAATAAGTTAATGTTTGTTCTAAATACTGAACTAGTTGGTTGATAACACAAACTCTGTCACAACCTCTTAATCTGCTCTTTCTAAGTTTGTACGTCCATCTTGACATGAGATTCTTCTGAATGAATGTGTATTGCCTTTTGAGCGAACCAACCTCGCATGGAAGCTTTGGGGACCTTGCAAGATGCCAAGTGCTTGTAAATTGGTGATTGGTTATAAATAAAGATATAGACCTATCACCCAAATAACATAACTGAACTGATAGTTATATATAGATGCCAAGTGCTTGTAAATTGGTGATTGGTTATAAATAAAGATATAGACCTATCACCCAAATAACATTAACTGAATAGATAGTTATATATAGACCTATCTCATGAGTATATTTTATCCTTGTTTGTGTAGGAACCCTGTTATTCTTGTCAATTAAATTCGTTCTTTGCCTGATGTCATGCATCACAAGTATTCGAATTTTAATTACTATATTTGTAGTTTTTGCTTATTTTCCCTCTTTATTCTTGCACATTGCTCTTGTTTCTAACTTTCTTATAGTTATACAAACTTTGGGCTCCATCCAACCCTCATAATCTAGTATATAAGGAAAAAGAAATCTGTTGCTAGCTCTGGAAAGTGGTGTCTTGCACTAGGTGAGATTTTTAAAATGGTTAAAGTTTATAACTGTTCTTTTTGCTGTTCAGATGGTGAAGAGTGAAAACTGGGATGTCGAGGAACACTCTTGCTTTCTAGTCTGTTTTCATGCGCCAGAAAGTCTGGGAGGTAACATCCTGTTCCAGCCTCTGCGTAGTTGAATGACGAGGAAACAGGTAGGTTGTTCCTTGTGGATCTGTGTTCCAGAAACACTTTGTATTTAAGCTGTCGTCATTCCTCAGGTAAATGAAGAGAAAATTAGTCAGGAATAGTCCTCTTGTCATGCGATGTTTTCTGCTTTCAGAATCTTTTTGAAAGCCAGTCCTCAAGAGTCCCACTTTAGTGTAGAATTTTAGGCAGTTGCATATTTTCCTTTTGTTGGAACTGGTTCTCAAGGACATAACGTAGAACCCTGTTGTAATTAGTCTCGGTACTTTCCACTCTAACAAGACAGATAATTTTGGCTAAACAGTGGACGTACTTGGGTTACCAAGGCATATTCTTGTTTTATTTGGACTGATTCTTAGGAAAAATTTAAATGCTTGACTTACTAGAAAGGTTTAAGGTTGGTTGGTTGGTTAGTACTCCCTCCGTCCATCTTTACTTGTTCAGTATTGACTTAGCACATCCTTAAGGAGCAATAAATAGAATGACAATATAATAAATTCAATGCTTTGGGAAATGATTATAGTTAATAATAAAGGTAAATTAAGAACTAAATGATAAATTATCTCTTATTTTTCAAACTGGAAAAGTAAAAATGGACATCTATTTTTAGTATAGTGGATGGAGGTAGTAGTAGATCTGTCAAAAGATGGTACACTAACAATGCATGATTTTTGAACTATTCATGTTGCAGTAAGGCTAATATATTAAGGACAAATGTATTAATGCCGATGAGGTATACGTGGGTCCATCATGGACGTGTTTCACTCCAGTAGGAAAATGTTGGGATACTTGGAGACCACAACTCCTGTAGGCATGTGGAAGAACGTTTAATTTGTCTTTTTCTCTGATCCAGTTGGTTGCGATTTCACCAACTATCGAATCCTCTTTCTTTGATGATTTCGAGGAACGGAGAAGTATCTCTTTACCCATCACAAAAAGAATGAAAAAAAAGAAAACATATGTGTTTATACAAAAGGACATACTGCAGCCATTGGAAATTCTCTATAGTTCCGTGCATATAAGTTGAATTCATTCTTTATTCATCCGTCCATATTAATTCTAGAATTGTAGCATTAAGTATACATTGCCTCCCACAAACTATAACGAGGGCCTTGTTTGATGAAGTGATTGAGGACAAGTGTGTAATGCAAGGTCGTTATATGGGTTACTTAGAAAATCAACTAATTTGGGAGGTGGTACGTATCCGGTGGAATTAGTCGAGCTGGACGAAAGATGATCCGGACATCATTATCATTAAAAAAATTAATATTGCGTGTGTTTTTAGCGTAAGGAGCTCCTTAAGAAACGGGACTGTGTTACAAAATTATAACGAGGGCGTTGTTGATGAAGTGATTGAGGACAAAAATAGGTCGTTATATATGTTGGGCTGGATTAATAGTTGGATGAAACTTTTATGATTTTTCAAAGAGGAAATTTCTGAAATAGCTAACATTAGATTGAAATTAGGCTTCTTAGCTACACTTTGGCTAATTATAATTCAGCTACTAAACTTATTGTTTGCTATTAGATGTATTTAGTGTTTTTCTATTTAAAAAAGTGACTTCGAATACAAATATAATATTTAATGTTATTCATTAATTGTGTAAAATATCTTTTTTAGAAAAAGAAAATTAATATAAATCAAGCTAACTGATATCTTAAACTTCAAAATCAATGAGACTTTGAAATCTCACAAGATCTTTAACATAATAAAAAAACGAATTGCGCTAAAAAAAAGCTCCACTGAATACACTGATACAACATTGATATAATTACATTCTGGTGAAGAATATACTATAGAAACACTCAAATACATTGATTCAAATATAAAATAGTGAACTGATGCATTTAAATACTTGATACATATGTATAACAAGAAATTAATACACTTGAGTCTTGAATACATTGATACAAATTTATAACAAGTTGCAGATACACTTGAAAACATTGATATAAAATGAATAATTAGGAACATATACATTTTGATACATTGATACACATGTATAATCAGTAGCAGCTACAAGCAAATGCATTTGATAAAAAAGTATAACAAGGAACATATATACTCGAATAAATTGATACAAATTTATAACTAGATGTAGATACACTTAAATACATTGATACACCATGAATAACAAGGCCATATACCCTTCATTTGCTTTTCCAAATACATTATGGTGATGAATATATTATAAAAACACTCAAATACATTGATACAAATATATAACAATGAACAAATACACTCAAATACATGAATACAATGCATATATATATGTGCATTGATACATGGATACAATGTATATACATATACATTTGATTCCTTGAATAATTCACCAAATCTCTCTTAAATTTGTACCAAAATTCCTCAATATTAGATACGAACTCTTTGTGATGTATCAAATCTTTCAAAACATCGCCCATTTAAATTTAGTAACAATGTCATAACCCCGCAATTTGAACTTAAGCTTCAAAGCTTTTTCTCATGGCTACCAATAGAGTTTTGTAAATCATCGCGAGCCAATGACGACAACGCTTTATTGGATCAAGGGAGAGGAAGTAGAACGTCTTTGAGTTTGAATTTAAACAGAATTCAAAGAATCATATGGAAGAAAAGAAAGAAAAAAAATCATCCATTAGAGGGAAGAAGAAATGCTCACACACCTAGTTGTAGTAGTTTGTAGTCTTCATTACTGTATATATATTTAATATGAATGTATAATAACTATTAATAAGTACATAATAAATGCATAAATTGATTATACATAACTTATACTGTGATTGTACGTTTATTATGCACTGTATACAGGCTAAAATTTGCAAGAAGAGAAAAATGAAATTAAGGTTATTTTTTATTTTTATTATGAGATATATAGGATTGTTGTATATTATAAATTTTTTTTTTTTTCCCTCACTTATTTCATCTAATATAATGGATGAGAGAGATAATTCATTTCGTTCAAATCTACCATTAGTTAAGGTTTTTAAATTTTTCAATAAGAATTTTAGGCAATGGCCTCCTTGAAGACTAGTGTTTCAAAATTTGTATTGCATATACTTCGGAAGAGTTAGTGGGATGACACAAATTCTTTTATTTTTTAATTAAAAATTTTGTATTCGAAAATCGAGAATAGAAAACCTTTATACATACACATATATATATATATATATATATATATATGTATGTATGTATGTATATGTAATTGGATTGGAATTAATTGGATTAGTCTGTTTCTGATATCAAATGATCTAATAAAAAAAAGTAATCCCATACATTTTAACAACAATTAACCCTTGATTCATCCAAATAATCATTCACTTATTGCAACCTATATATAGTGTAGTAATTCACGCTGTCAAGAAAACATTATTTTCCCATTTGAAATTTTTCACTGAAAAATATTTAGTGGCTAATTCTATACATATTTTGATTGAATTAGAGAAAAAAGAAAAAATAGTAGTATTTTCACATGAAAAAAATTAGGAACTTTAGTAGTATTTCAGTGAGAATCGTTATTTCTCGCCATGCGTTTTTCTAATGAAATGGATGAGAAAATTATGTTACATAGTATAAAATTCTCATTGATTCGTGATAGAAAGAAACTATATTTCTAGTAATGTCGGATGAAAGATGTACTCTTCATTATAAACTTTAAAAAGTCAAGTAAAAACAAAACAAGATGGATCTTTTTCTTTAATTTTTTTTTTCCTTTCTTTGATTTTGAGTAAGTAAGATGTTTCCACAAATCCAAATAATGGTTCTGGTTGACAAAGAAAAAGTAGAATTGTTAGTAACACAATTAATGTTTGATATTTTTAATTTGATGAAGGAGATTTGGTAACAAATCACAATCAGAACAAATAAATGGTGCAACAATTACATACATATATATACATTTAAGTATTGCAGGTGGCATCAAGTGCCTGTCGTTGATTGTCTTTTTCATACAATTATTGCATTTCCATGCTGTAAGTCAATGACAGATCATTTCTTGTCTTAATACTTATCCCTAGCTACCCATTAAACCTAATTTTGCTTCACAATCTTTATATAATCTTTGCTGTTTGGACAATATTTGCTAAACCTCAAAAAATACAGTGAGAAAAAAATACTAGTTTTTTTTTTTTTTAAAAAAAAATTTATTAAATAATTTCATTTGAGATATTCTTCAAATAAGTTTTTTAAATAATTGTTTTTAAAAAGAAAAAAATTGGGGGAAGGGAAAAGAGGGGAGGGAATTATTATATAGTGGGGAATTAAATCTTTATCAACAAGGTGAAAAGTTCAGATAGTCAATTAACAGAGATACGATTTCCAAAATAATTGATCAGTATTTGAAGTACTTAAATACTTATACTATATTATTTATGGTCATGTTATGCTACCTTTAAGCATAGACAGGTCTTATCTGTAACACATGCGTTCACGTAAATTCAATAATTTTTGTTTAGATCTTATACATGTATTCAAAATTTTACTAAATATTTGATTATAAACCAAATTATTATTATTATTGTTATTATATATTAACTTAAGATTGTTGGTACGTGCAGAGGAGGTGCGCTGACGCCCAAGTGAGGAGGTGTACTGATGCCCCAGTGAGAAGGTGTGAGATGTTGGTTGTAGGGCATTTGCGGAGGGGTAAAGGTAGATCGAAGAAGTATTGGGGAGAGGTGATTAGATAAGATATATATGGCGCAACGTCATATTACCGAGGACATGCCTCGAGATAAGAAAGGAGTGGAGGTCGTGAATTAGGATAGAGGGATAGAAGGGGTGGAAGGTGTCTTTCCTTGCGAAGGTTTAGGCTTGTTAGTGTTTGTCGTAGTACTAGTCGTAGCCTTGTAGTTCCCATCATATGTTGTTATTGTGTTTATTATCAATATTTTATTGTTATTAGTGTTTTTTTGTATCGACTTTGCATTGTTTTTCTTGTTAATGACTATGCTTTTTTCATTGTTGTCTTCTTATTTTATTTGGATTTGATATACTTGAGTCGATGGTCTTTTGAAAATAACATCTTTATCTCCATGGGGTAGTGATAAAATCTGCGATTTCGCTGAGTGGTTTTTTTTGTTGAATCCGCCCCTATGACAATAATTACGTGAAGTCCAGTTTTACAAGTTTAGCCAATTGGCAAGATCATCACATGGATTCGCTATACCAAACCTGCTTTTCATTTTAACCAAATCCAAATTAAGCTCCACACAAGAAAGAGAGATTAATTAGAATTTATCTTTGCTGTTTATATAATAAAATATTTGAACTCTAGTTTAATTTAAAAAATAGAAACAGAGAGGTAGAATATTTTCATGTGGATATGGTAGATATATTAATTATTCTAATGACACGTACAAATATATAAGAGTTAACGTTTTTTTACCAAATACAATAATACTCATCATATTCTCACTATTTTGAAAATAAATATTTTGCTAGATTACATTTAAATAATTTTTGAATAATTTTTTTTAGGAAAATATCATACCAAACACACCCAAAATCAAATAATCGTATCTTCTTGGAAATTAATCGGTATACATGAAGAAAATATTCGTAAAATTACTAAGTTGATATATCCATATATCATGTTTCTGCAAGTAAAAAAAAAGGGATGAAAATCACTTATTACCTTATATTTCAATAAATAGATATCAGTGTTCACTGATGATAAGTCTGTGGATATGAAAGGTGAAAATTTGGTACTAATTAGAATTGAATGCAAAATAACTAGAGAAGGACCCAGTCCGTTCAAAAATTTTCCCCATTTAATTTAGGAATATTTGATAAAATTGAAACCATACAAAAATAATTAACATAGTCCCTTTATAAGAGTTTTACCTATATTAACTGTTTTTGAAAGTCCTACTATGATATTAATCTATCATGAGTTAAAACTCATTGCCAAATTCACACTATTGCTGCGTTGTTTGTGGACTATAAATCTTATGAGCCCCACAATTAATTATTCAAATCCAGCTATCATTATGGTTCAAAATATCATGATGTTGATTATTATTTTTTGGCCTATACTTTTATTACCTCACTTCTATGTAACAAAATGCATCATCACAACACAAAGAAGATATTCCATCTCTCATCTTAGATGAATTTTGCTGCGGTATATATGTTCCATTGAAGGTGATATTTTTCCTCTTAATCAAATAATCATAAAATATGACGAAATTTGGCTAGAAAGAATAGTCATTTCGATAAAAGTGGGTCCTACATGTTATGAATAGAAGATGCTTTTGAGAACAAGAGAATAGAGTTTCATTATAATCTAAAGGCTTATCTAAATACAAAGGAAGTAGGAGATTATATAGAAAAACCTAACTAAGAGAATGGCCTAAACATATGGGCCTAATAACAAAGCAGCCCAAACATATGGGCTAACATCCTCCCTCAAACTCACAATGCAATAGCAATGAGCATTGAGAGTTTGTCACACAAAAAACGAAACCGAGACGCCGACTGTGCCTTCGTAAAGAGATCAGCAATCTGTAAGGATGATGGAACAAAAGGAAGCGATATGGTCCCGAGCTGTAAATGATGACGGGTGAAGTGACAATCAATTTCAATGTGCTTCGTCCGCTCATGGAAAACAGAATTCTTTGCAATTTGTACTGCACTTTTGTTATCACAATGCAAGGGAGTAGGCATAGAAATGTGAACCCCCATATCTGCAAGAAGCCAACGTAACCAAACAATCTCACATGTAGTCACAGCCATAGCACGATACTCAGCCTCCGTGGAAGATCTAGAGACAACATCCTGTTTCTTGCTCTTCCATGAGATTAAAGAGTCTCCAAGAAACACACAAAAACCAGTGGTGGATTTACGATCATTGCGATCGCCATCCCAATCAGCATCACTATAGGCTCGCAACTCGAGAGATGACGTCGAGGAAAACAAGAGGTTCTGAAACTGAGTGCCACGATGATATCTCAGAATACGAAGTACAGCTCCCCAGTGAACAAAAGTAGGAGCAGTAACAAACTGGCTTACAACATGAACTGCATGAGCTATATCCGGGCGAGTAACGGTAAGATAAACCAAACTACCTACAACCGTCCGATAAAGACTAGGATCTGATAATGGAACACCATCACTAGGAGAGTACCGTGCATTGGTTTCAAGGGGAGTATCTACAGTCCTGTTATCAGAAAGACGCGCCCGTTTGAACAAGTCAGATATATATTTAGTCTGAGAAAGAAGATACCCTTTCTTTGACTGAGCCACCTCAATACCCAAAAAATAACGTAGCAAGCCCAAGTCCTTCATAGCAAACCGATGAGCCAAATCACGCTTCAATGACTCAATACCACCATGATCATCACCAGTAATAACCATATCATCTACATATAAGGACAAAAGAATTCTCCCTGCACTCGTACATCTAACAAACAATGCCGAATCATGATTACTCGGGACAAATCCAAGAGAAGTAATCACAGTGGAGAATTTCTCAAACCAAGCACGAGGGGCTTGCTTGAGACCATATAAAGCTTTTCGAAGCCGACAAACTTCACCCGGCTGGTGGTCAATACCTGGGGGAGGAGTCATATAAACTTCATCATGGAGATCACCATTCAAAAATGCATTCTTTACATCCATTTGAAATATCTTCCACTGTCGAACGGATGCAATAGCAATAATAGTGCGAACAGTCGTCATCTTTGCCACCGGGGCAAAAGTCTCCTCATAGTCCATACCATATTTTTGTGAGTACCCTTTTGCCACAAGTCTGGCCTTGTATCGCTCAACAGACCCATCAGACTTTGTTTTTATCTTATACACCCATCGACAGCCAATCGTATGTTTACCTGGTGGTAGGGTAACCAAATCCCATGTATGTGTCTGATAAAGAGCAGCAAGTTCCTCAGCCATAGCATTCTGCCAAAGAGGATCAGTCACAGCCTCTCGATACGACTCAGGCTCAGACAAATGATGTATGTTTGCAATAAAGGTAGCAAATGAGTCTGAGTATGCAGAGTAAGCGAAATCAGGTAGTTTGGTGGACTTAGAGGGACGAGTAGACCTCCTCAGAGGTGGTGGGTCTCCAGTCTCAACAATCAAAGGAGCAGACTCAGGTACAGACGGATCTGAAGCACTATCAGGTGGCATGGATGAATCTGGAACTGGAACCTCCATGTCAACGCCAAAGGGATCAATATGCCGAAGATCTGATTTCATTACATCATGGGATTTTGCTGGAACCGAATAGAAAGGAATATGTTCCAAAAAAGTGACATGCCGTGAGACATATAATTTCTGACTAACAGGGTCATAGCAACGATATCCTTTTTGTCCAACACCATACCCCAAAAACACACATATAGCTGATTTTGGCCCCAGCTTATTTCGTTCAACATGAGGACGAAGCACAAAGCAAGTACATCCAAAAACTCGTAATGCAGAATAATCTGGTAGGTGACCATATAATTTCTCGAATGGAGACATCCCTGAAGTCAATGCAGTAGGGGTATGATTAATCACATATACAACAGTTAGGACTGCTTCTCCCCAAAAAATACTAGGAACCTCTGCAGATAAGAGCAAAGAGCGTGCTGTCTCAACAATATGGCGGTGTTTCCTTTCGGCAACACCATTCTGCTCAGGAGTGTCGGTACAAGATGACTGGTGTATGGTACCATCAGAGGCCAGTAACTGAGTGAAATCATTAGAGGTATATTCACCCCCTAAGTCACACCTGAAACACTTTATCACAGCTGAATGTTGCGTTTTAACAAGGGCTCTAAAGTTGCTGTAAATGCCAAAGAAATCTGATCTGCGTTTCATAAGATAAACCCAGGTATAACGAGTATAGTCATCTATAAACGAAACATAATAGGTCGAGCCACCCTTAGTGGATACTGGCGATGGGCCCCACACATCAGAATGAATAATATCAAAAGGAGCAACAGAATAAGACACACTTTTATTAAACGGTAAAGCAGAGAATTTGGCCAGTTTACAACCACTACAATCTGAAATATCACAAGTGTTCAAATGACCCAAAGCACCAGTAGAGGCTAAAAAACGCAAACGTGACACTGACACATGTCCCAAACGGGAATGCCAAAGATAAAACTGAGAAGACAAAGGACTCAAACGAAACGAAGACAAATCAATACTAGAGGCAGCAACAGCAGACACTTTGAGAATCTCCAAGACATAGAGTTCCCCCACCCTACGGCCAATCCCAATCACTTTCTGAGTGTGTTGGTCCTGTACAACACAAACAGAATCAGAAAAGAGCACGAATATCATATTCCAACTGGTACTGCTTAGCAAAATTAGACTGAGTATACAGTCTCTCCAAATGATCCCAAACTTCCTTTGCGGTGTCATACTTAGCCAATTGTATACCAATTGACTGAGTTACAGAGTTGTTGATCCAAGTGATAACCTTGGAGTTATCAGTTTCCCATGAGTCGACCAACAGTGCAAAATTCTCAACCTTATCATCCGTAGGTTTGGCTTTAACTCCAGTGACATAGCCCCACATATTCTTCCCACGAAGAAAATTTTTCATGACATAACTCCAATATGCATACCGGCGCCTACCTTTCGCGACTTACTCTCACAGGCGGAGAGTCATGAACTTTTTCTCAAATCCCTTCATGGTGCCGCATCCTCGCTGCCTGCTGCCTTCACTGCCCAGTCGCCTCGGCAGTCCTCTCTCGTCAGCGGTCGTGGTCGCTCTAACAGAGGCGGTGGTGGTTCGGGTGGTCGTGGTCGTGGCCCGCAGGCCCCCTCACTGCCAATTATGTCGTACTGATGGCCACTATGCAAGTGCTTGTCCCACTCTTGCTACCTTTGCCGCTCAAGCTGCCTCTCGTGACGCAAACTTGGCTCAAGCGTTCAATGCCCAATGTCATGTCACTACTGCTGCCCCTGATTGGTATGTTGATTCCGGGGCCACTGATCACATGACTTCGTCTTCACCAAGTGTTCCTCATGCTTCTCCATACTCCGGCAATGCTAACGTGACATTTGGAAATGGTACTGCTCTTCCTATCACTCATACGGGTTCCTCTACTGTTTCTAATAATCTGCACTTGCGTGATGTTCTGGTTGTTCCACATCTTGCCAAGAATCTTTTGTCCATTAGTAAACTAACACATGATAATCCGGTGGATGTTTTGTTCTCCAAATCGTTTTTTCAGATTCAGGACAGAAAAACGAAACAGGTTCTAACTCGAGGCAAATGTGAGAATGGGTTATATGTTTTGCATAATGAACATCAAGCTTTGGCGGCTACTACAAATTCAAGTTTGAAGGCATCTTATGAACTTTGGCATAGTCGTTTATGGCATGTTGCCTTTGATACTGTTTTACTTTTACATAAGTTAGGTTCTTTGTCTGTTACTTCTATTTTACCCAAACCAGTCATTTGCTCTTCTTGTCAACTCTCTAAAGCACACCGTTTGTCATTTGATTTAAATAATAAACGATCTTTGCATCTTTTGGACTTAATACATTGTGATTTGTGGGGCCCTGCGCCTATTACATCTACTGATAACTATAGGTATTATGTGGCCTTTGTTGATGACTACTCTCGCTTCACTTGGTTTTATCCTCTCAAAACCAAGTCTGGATTTGCTGCTGTTTTGTCTGTTTTCATGAAGTTTGTGCAAACTCAATTTTCTCGAAAAATTAAGGTTTTTCAAAGTGATGGAGGCACAGAGTTTGTTAATCACACTGCTCGTCGACTATTTGAAGAAAATGGCACTTTTCACAGGTTATCTTGTCCGTATACGCCCCAGCAAAACGGCAGAGTTGAGAGAAAACACCGTCACATCGTGGAGACTGGTTTGGCCATGCTTTTTAATGCAAATGCTCCTACCTCTTATTGGGTAGATGCGTTCAGCTCCGCTGTTTATATCATCAATCGTCTACCTTCGAAGGTTTTGAACAACAAGTCTCCTTTTGAGCTCTTGTTTTCTGAGAAGCCCAATTATCGTACCTTCAAGGTCTATGGCTGCCGAGTATTTCCATATCTTCGAGACTATACAAATCACAAGTTATCTCCAAGAAGTCTTCCGTGCATCTTACTCGGTTATAGCTCTCAATACAAAGGTTATCGGTGTCTTGATCCGGCAACGTCTCGCATCTATGTTACTCGCCATGCTCGTTTTGATGAGCACTCTTTACCTTTTTCAGGCGATACTTCATCAACGGACTTAAACTCCTTGCATCTCTCAACCTTTTTGGAGCCGTCTTCCATGCCGGCAGAATCCTCCGTGATCACTAGTTCTTCGTCTTCGCCAGCCTCAACGCATTTGCCTTCTCTATGTCCTCCTTGTTTGGATGGTTTTCATAGTGATAACCCGGCAGTATCCCAGCCATTACATGCTGCTCCGTCTGATGTTTCACCCGCTGCAGTGCCGCCAGTCCTTGTTCCTTCCACATCGTCTCGGGTCGGCCTTCCCTCGCAACAACCTGCTGCCCCATCTCTGCCGACTATGGCTGCCGATTTAGGTGATTCTTTGGCTCCACCTCAGCTCCCTGCATCAGTGTCCACTCCAGCAGTTCATCCCATGTTAACTCGGTCCAAGGCAGGCATTTTTAAACCTTCCACTAGACATCAAGCCAACTTAGCTCATCTTGAAACTCATCGCCTCTTTAGCGCTTTATTTGCTTCTTCTGAACCAAGAGGGTTCAAGTCGGCTGCTAAGCACCCACAGTGGATGGCTGCAATGCATGAGGAAATGTCCGCTCTAACTCAAAATGCTACGTGGACTTTGGTGCCTCGTCCGCAATCCAGTAATGTTGTTGGTTCCAAATGGGTTTTTCGCACTAAGTACAACTCAGACGGGTCTGTTGAACGTTTCAAAGCGCGACTGGTGGCTCAAGGCTTCACTCAAATCCCTGGCTTAGATTATTCCCACACCTTTAGTCCGGTGGTTAAGGCTTCTACGGTACGAATTGTCTTATCTCTTGCCGTTATCAACAATTGGAAGCTTCATCAGCTTGATGTCAAAAATGCCTTCTTGCATGGTCATCTGAATGAAGTTGTTCATATGGAACAACCCCCTGGCTTTGCAGACTCTCGGTTTCCTGATCATGTGTGTCGCTTGAACAAAGCGTTATACGGCCTCAAGCAGGCTCCGCGTGCTTGGTTTCAGCGATTAAGTTCCTTCCTTCTCAACAATGGTTTTACGTGCAGTCGCTCAGATACATCTCTGTTTGTTTTCAAACGCTCCTCCTGCATTATGTACCTGCTCGTCTATGTTGATGATTTAATCCTCACTGGAAACCGAACTGACCTCATGGTTGCGTTTATCTCTCGTCTACACCAGGAGTTTGCTATTAAAGATCTTGGAGCTCTCAATTATTTTCTTGGTCTTGAAGTGACCTATACTGATAATGGGTTATTTCTCAGCCAATCCAAGTATGCTCGTGATATCCTTGAACGTGCTGCTTTGCTTGATTCTAAGCCTGTGCACACCCCCTTAGCTCCTCATGAGTCCTTCATCACCGCTGGTGATCCTTTTCAGGATCCAACTCATTATCGGTCTCTAGTCGGAGCATTGCAGTACCTTACCATTACTCGTCCGGATCTGTCCTATGCAGTGAACCAGGTTAGTCAGTTCTTACAGACACCGACTGTTTTTCATTTCCAGTGTGTCAAGCGCATTCTTCGGTATGTCAAAGGCACACTTGCCTATGGCCTGTTGTTCACCAAGCCGCATAATGTCTCTATTCTTGGTTACTCGGATGCTGATTGGGCCAGATGTCTCGAAACTCGCCGTTCTACTTATGGCTACTCTATTTTCCTTGGTGGAAACTTAGTATCCTGGAGTGCTAAGAAACAACCGACTGTCTCCCGCTCCAGTTGTGAATCGGAGTATCGAGCCATGGCGAATACTGCGGCTGAAATTGTATGGATCACTCACTTGCTTCGCGAGCTCCATGCCTTGCCTCCTGATCGCCCCACGCTGCTATGTGACAATCGGAGTGCACTCTTTCTCACACAAAATCTTGTGTCTCATAAGAGGGCGAAACACATTGATCTGGACTATCACTTCATTCGGGAGCTTGTGTCGTCTGGTAAACTCTACACTAAGTTTGTCCCGACCACGCTTCAGGTGGCTGACATATTTACCAAGAGTCTTCCTCGGACTCACCGCGGAGTTCGATCCGCACAGTAGGTGACTGCTACAAAATCTTCAACAAACAAATCAAAGAGCATGGATCGCTTTAGCTCTGATACCATGTTATGAATAGAAGATGCTTTTGAGAACAAGAGAATAGAGTTTCATTATAATCTAAAGGCTTATCTAAATACAAAGGAAGTAGGAGATTATATAGAAAAATCTAACTAAGAGAATGGCCTAAACATATGGGCCTAATAACAAAGCAGCCCAAACATATGGGCTAACACTACATTCAAGATTTCGTTTTAGTCATAAGTCACAAGGTTGCTTGAAATGAGTCTAGAAGCTTAGGGACCCGAACCAAAGGTCTACCTAGACTAAAATCGACATTTTGGGGCTAATAGAACCATCAAAATTAGTCATAAGTCACAAGGTTGCTCGAAATGAGAGAGGTTGTTTCCTATGGACCTTTGACTAAAGAAAAATGTTTTCAAAAACAGGTTCGACAAATACAAGAATATAAATTATGATGGAAATACTATAGAAAAGAAAAGTATTGACAATAAAAATAGTAACGATAACCCAAGTAAAAAAAATAACTATACAATTGAAGAATAAGATAAACATAGAATAATAATAATGATTATAATAAGTAGAAGAGGAAGCAGATAAGGTGCACTAAGCTAGAACCACATTCTTTTGCAGGAAAGAGAGAATTCATCCGACTTTCTACTAACCAACTATCCTAATCTTCGACTTTCATGCTTTTTATCTAGGATCAATGTCCTCAATGAGTTCAACATACGTCATGTTATGTCTAAGCATCACTCTCCAAATCTTTTTTCGATCTCTATCTTTATCACTATCAACCTCTCGCACCTTCTCAATGAGACTTTTATGTTCCTTCTCTATACATATCCAAACCATCTTAATCGTACTTTTTTTATAAAAAAAAAAGAAAAAAATAAATGATAATTTAATTAACATCCTTCATATTTCCTTTCAAAAGAATTTATATCTCCCAAGTCCCTACTTGTTGTCACCAAATCTGTGGCACCAAATTAGATAATTTTTGCTTTGATAACTGAATCTTCAACTAGTAATTATGATTGTATGGACAACTTGGGTGGCTCAATGCCTTTAAAAATGAGGTACTCGTCTTATTCAAATTTGAAGGCCCTCATTTTATTTTATTTTTAGTAATAATAGAATTATTATGTTTTTTTCAACAAAAAAAATAAAATTGTGTCTTTATTTTAGGTCGTTTTGAAACATTAAAGAATGTTTCTTTTTTTTTTGTCAATTTTTAAATTTAACTTCCACATGACATGTTTAAGAGCACAAGATTAAAAAATATTTTGATATTATATATATCTATATATATATATATATAAAAGAAGAAATAACTTTGGATCTCAGAAATAAAAATATAGAAAAATTAAAAGTCAGCCTCCAATTTATTTTTGGCTTTATGCCACTAATTAGCTTGAGCCGTTATTGGAACGACTACAAATAGAGATACAATTGACTATCACAAAATATAATTTTTTGACATAATACATAAATGTACCCTTTTAACTTGGCTTCAACTGGCATATGTGTCCTTCAATTTTGGGTGTGCAAAAGTAAACATTTGATCATGAACTTTCCAAAAGTTGAACAAGCAGACACACACATCCTATGTGGTATCTTATGTGTTAGTTTTATGTCCTACATGAATTATGTCACATAGGACACACGTGTCTACTTGTTTAACTTTTGGATAGTTTAAGTGTCTATTTGTGTACACCCAAAGTTGAAGAACGTAGACGCCAGCTGAAGCCAAGTTAAAAAAGTACATTTATGGATTATGCCTTTTTAAATAAATGAATGTGGAGAATGATTTAACATAGTAGATTCATTGGACACACAGTCAAATCTAAATCAAATAAAAATGTTGTATTTTTAAAAAATTCGATCTTTTTTTTCTAATAGAGCAATTTTCACCTTTAACCCCCAAAAATTATACTTATGCAAATGTTAAGCTTACTTACGTACATTTATTATCCCTGTCAGAAATTATTGTACTTTTTATACGGTAAATTTTTATGACAAATGACTATAAAAATGGATTTTTATACGGTAAATTTTTATGACAAATTTTTATGACAAATGACAAATAGACCTAATATCAAATGTAAGGAAATTATTTTTAAAAACTTATATTTTTCTGGATTTCAGATAAATTTTCTTTTATACACCTATCTGTTTAATGATGTTTATTTAGTTTATTTATATAAAAAATTGATTAAGCTATTTCAAGCCTTATGGTTAAAGCTAAAACTTCCATACAAGAGGTCATGAGTTTATATTCCTACAACTGCTACTTCTTTTTTTTTTTTTTAATATTTTAGTTTGCTTAATATTTAGTATTTTCTCTATTTTAATTTATTTATTTTATGTTTCTTTTTAGCATGTTATATTAAAAAATTGCATAATATTATATATCACCATAATTAAAAATTAAAAGTATTTTAAAATATTGAGAATGAGGAAGTAACATATATTATCTGAAAATTACGTAAAAAGTAATATATATCACAATAATTAAAAAATTTTAAAATTTTAAAATCATATAAAAATTTGACTGACTCTTAATTTCATTTATACCACATAAATTCAAACAGATAAAATTTTTAGGAATCCCATAGTATTAGGAGCAAATTACATCCTATCTCTACTCTATTCGAATTTACAAAAATCCCTGAAATTGCTGCCATCCGGATAGATCCCATTCTTCCCGATACATCACATTTGATACATTATACAACTAGTTTGTTGAGATTAAAAGGGAAATTAAATATAAAATTAAATGTCAGTTCCCCAAATCATGCAAATCAAATTGATGTCAATCTCTCCCGAATAACAGCTCCAAACAATTCAAATTTCAAATTTTCTTCTCTCAAATCTCTCCCCAAATCGTAACAGATTAAAAAGAATCGACAATTTTATATTGTTATGTATCATATACAAAAAAAAAACTAACTATGAATATGATATACACTAATTTAGTTATAAAACAGTTTTGCAGATACTTAACAACATCTGATACATAACTATGTTATATACATAACAAAGTTATGTGTCATATACATAACTATGAATATGATACAAACTAATTTTTCTATAAAACATTAATGTTTATGTATCAACAGTAATATTTGATAGTGTCTACATATACATAGCCTTCTAATAGTTGTGTATCCAATACATAACTTTGAACATGATAAATACTAATTTGTGTTTCAATAAATTAGGGTAATGTATCAAAACTAATAATTGAAAAAGATATATTGTACATGATATAATTGTAATGTATCATAAATGTGAAACGAATGAATTATACATTAATTTAAGAATCAAAATCAACTAGATACATTAAAAGATGTGTTGAAAGCAACAAAAGAAAAAAAAATCAACAACTTGATCTGCTAAAAGCAAAAAAAAAAAAAAAGATCAAGAAATCCTTCCACACTTTCTCCTTTGCTCTGTATCTACTCTTGTAGCTTTTTTTTCACTTTCAACAATGAAGTCATCCATGGATCTAGACCCAAAGCCCTTATCGGAGCCACCAACAACTCTTGATAAAATTGTAATGTATCATAATGTTGAAACGACGACATTATACATTAATTTAATAAACAAAAACAACTAGATACATTAAAAAACTGAACCCGTATGAATTAGAAAAAAATGAACAACAAAAAATCGAGAGAAAAAAAACTCAATAATCTGATCTGCTGAAAGCAAAAAAATGATGAAGAAATTCTTCTACACTTTCTCTTTTGCTCTGCATCAACTCTGGTAGCTTTTTTTTTACTTTCAACAATGGCATCACCCATGGATCTTGACCCAAAGATCTTACCGGAGCCACCAGCAACTCGACCTTTTCTCCTTTCTTTTTTGGGCATTTTTTCCACAATTGATTTTAAAGTTGAAGATGCATCCTTCTTTGACTAAATTTGTAGATGAAAAAGCTAAAAAAGATCAAAAAAATAAAATAAAATCGATACCTGATGAAGTGGAAAGAAAAAAATAAATGAAGAAGAAGATGAAGAAGAAGAATTACCTCTTCAATAACTTGCAATCGATAAATTGGAAAGAGAAAAGATTGAAATTAAAAAATAGAGTGATGGAGATAATAGGTGATACCATGGAGTGATTTTAGGCGTGAAAATAGGGGGGGGGGGGAATCGTGGGGTGATAGTTTACAATGATGTATCCGGAAAAGTGAGAGAAATTGTGGAAAAGAGGGATTTTTGTAATTTTTTAAAATGGTAAGGAATAATAAAAAATAGGGTAAAAAAAGATGTATAATTAGGTAATTTTTCCATAAAATAACATATATTGGGCTGCTTTTTTGTATGGATTCTTTGTAGGGCATCTTACATAAATCCCACTACTTTAGATCCTAATTACTAGAATTCCCGATAGTTTGTAATATTACTTTTTATACCATATTTTGACCTCGAGATACATGTATCATTAATGGCGAGATACATGTATCTACAAGTTTATAAAGCCGAAATACGCAATTTATTAATTTGAATTAAAGGGGTCTAACTTATTTCCTTAATTAAAGGATTAATTGTTGACTAATTAACAACCCAACAGATTTACAGGATCCTTGAATATTAACTCTAACAAGTTTTCCTAAAATAACGAAATCATAAACTCAAGTAATTCTGTTATTGTACTCTTCATCATCTTCATCGGTTCCTTCCTTTGTATCTGAAAGTTTCGAGTTTTTTTTCCAAATGGTCAATCATAGTATTGTTGAGGCATTTCCTTACAATTGTCCGCCTAAATCCTACGCCAACTTCTAAAAGGTGGATGATGCATCTCGACATTAATGACACATGTATCTCGAGCATGTATCTCGTAGCCTAATTTGTAAAAGTTTATACAATTGAACTTTAGAGAAATATGAGCTCTATCTCAGATATATATATCAATATGTATCTTAGCTTTAAAAAATGTTGGATACATGTATCCCGCCAGTCGCCATTAATGATACATGGCATGTATCTCGCAACCTAATTTGTAAAAGTTTATACAATCGAACTTTAGAGAAATATGTATCTAGTATTAATTTGATGTATCAAATATTAATTTCATACGTTATATACAAAAACATGTATCTCGAATACATCGTAAGCAGATACATATATCCAAAAACATATATCTCGTCCTTCTTCTTCTTCTAGTCAAATTTCTTACACATCTTTGCTTGCTGGTAATACAAAATTATCAAGTTTCGATTAGCGATATTGAAGCTGAAGAGATGATTGACGACGATTTTCGCATCATATATATCCTCATAGACAACGAAAGTAGTTTCACGTGTATCCTTAGTTGTGCCAATATGAATATGCCTTATAGCACCGTACTTGCCGAAGATATAGTACATCTCCTCGCTCATGATGTTGAACTGAAGATTTCGGGCGTATAGTACCCTGTTAACCTTCGGCAATATCGAGGTATTGCCCTTTCGGAGACTTACTGTCGCCATAGTTTCAGCGGAATAAGAGAGAAAAGGTTTAGCCTCTTTTACTTAACAGTTTCACCAGAAGATGAGCAAGAATCACTTTTGATATTAAGAGGATGAAGGAAGGGAGATAAATGGTGGAGGATGTGAGGGATTAGAGATATTGTTAGAGTAGAGGATTGGCAGAGGAAAACAATTGATGAGAGAAAAATTATTATTCCTAATTGGACCATTACTTTTGGTGTTTAAATGTACGGAAAAGGGTCAAAAATACCCCTCAATTTTGTTTTATTGGTTGACTATGCCTTCGCTGTTAAAATGAAGTTAATTTTACCCTCGTCGTTACTATACTTGTCACATGTACCCCTCATTTGGATGGAAAGCCCCAAATCAACTAAAATAATCCGATTTTATCTAAATTACCCAATTTTAACCTGATCCGACCCACCTAATATAACTCACTCCTCTTTATCTTCATCTTTTTTAACTTTGTACCCCTTACCCATGGAGATTGTTTTTCATTCACATATATCTCATTGTAACAAGGATAATTTCGATATGTTGGTGACTCAACCACATAATACTCATCTTCATCTGCCATTTGAGTTCCCGCAGCAACAACATCGTCATCGATCTCCTGCCATTCATCGTTATCACTGTCTATATTTGATGTGTCAAATCTGTTCTGTTTGGCACGCTTCAGCAAAATAAAGACACTGAAGTAATAGCTAACGAGATCTCTCCTGCTCCGTGAAGGAAATTCAACAGCAAGGTGATTCCAGAAATTCTTGCCTAGTGCTGCAGGATTGGAAAATACAACTTCATGAAATAATTCCTCCTCCTCTTCACTCCATTTCTCTGCCACTACCTCTCCCATATCATAAACACCCAAGCTAACAAATGTTTCCTCACCCAAGGCCTCCTTAAGTTTCTCCCTTGCTTCCATGATGTGCAGCCGAACACATCCAAATGAACCAGCATCTTCACAGGAGCACCCAATTTTTCCTGCTCCAACATTCTCCTCATGATCTGCAAGTAATTCCAATTTAGGCATTGGAATGATACATGTCCCAGCAAGTTTATTTTTTTCATCACGATGATTCACAAAATCTAATTCTAGAGCTTGAGATGGAAGATTCGAGCTTTCTTGAGCTTGAAATGAAGTGGGTGACCATGATGTCGAAGAAGATGAAGAAGATTAGAGAGATGGATTTGGGGTTTTAATTTGGGTAGGAATTTATTTGGTTTAGTAGGTCGGATTTGAATTAAAAGAAAAAATCGGGTTATTTCAATTGAAATTGGGTAACTTTAGTTGATTTGGGGCTTTCCATCCAAATAAGGGGTACATGTGACAAGTATAGTAACGGCGAGGGTAAAATTAACTTCATTTTAACGGCGAGGGCATAGTCAACCAATAAAACAAAGTTGAGGGGTAATTTTGACCCTTTTCCCTTAAATGTAAATATAATTAATCAATCCTAGTTTTAAGAGATTTGTTTATCTAATTGTATCTTTTAAAATATATGGTATAAAATATTCAAAGTGGTAATATATGTAATTGTTTAAAAGTAGAGGTAAATTTAGTATATATGATAGGGATGTATGTCTAGTTAGGTAGTTTTCCCTTCTTTGTATCTAGTAGAAATATAACACAATGATGATTAAAAAAAAGGATTTATATAGGTGATATCAATTAATTAGGGATATACCAATAAAAATTGTGACGGAGTGATAAGTTTTCCCTATGCTTTTAGGAGTTTTTTTTCACTCTAATATGTTTTTTTTTCCAATATAAAATTCAGAGAATTTTCAGTACTTTATTTTTTTGTTATTTTGTATAATATTGATTGAAATGACTTTAAATTTTAAAAAATATGATCAGGGAGTCGACAGTATATTAGGAAAAGAGTTTGATATACCTTTTAACTTTGTCATTTTGAGCTCATTACCACTCGTTATGAAAGTGACTCATATATATACCCTTATTGTTACACAAATAACTCATCTATATGCCTACCATTATAAAAGTGATAAAATTAATTTTAAATAAGAGTCTGTTTATCATTGCGGTTGGAAGGACAAAAACACTTATTTTAAAAAAAAAACTCTTTTGAAAAATTATAGTATTTGGCCAATCAGTAAAACTGTTTTTAAATAAGAAGCAGAAACAGTTTTTATGTTGTTAGGAAGAAGTTAAAAAATTCTGCTTCTTAAAAAAACAAAGCATAAGTAGAAGTTTATTTTTTTAAAGACCAAAATATCTCTGCCATATATACATATTTATCAATATATTCCTTATATTTATTTAGTTTCGTGGTAAGTTTTTCATATGTAGTGATTTAATTTGTGGAATGATTTTAAAATTTATTTTGTTTGATATTTTTAATTATATTTAAATTATCATGTTGATATTACATCAATATTTAAATTATTTTTTATTTTTTTTGGATATGTATATTTTAATTTAATAAAAATAAAAATTTAACTAAAAAAATTATAATAAATATTTAAAATAATCTTAATATTAAAGTGCATTGATACTCGTCTTTTTTTCGTAATTGATTCTCAAAAACACTTTTTAAAAAAGATTAGCCAACACAATCATTTTATCAAAAACACTTTCCAAATAAATTAGACAATATAAATTGTTTTTTTCAAAAGCAATTTTTAGAAAAACTATTTTAAAAAGTGATTATAAAAATAAGTAACTTTTAACAGTAATACCAAACACACTCAGTAAGCAACTACACATACCACGAGTTGCACTTGATCAATCTTTCAAAATTGTTTTTAGTATCAAATTATGAAAAAGTTAATATTAAAATTCATTTATATATATATAGAGAGAGAAGATGATTGCAGTTAAATTAATAAGAGATAATTTGATAAATATATCTTTTTGGTAATGATAATTTTGTCTTTAAAAATTAGTTTTCTACTTCTTCTGATTCTTCCAAGATAATTTAATTTTCCCCAATAGCAAAATTGCTCAAAAACACTTTTTTTAATCATCAAATCTCTTAATTTTTTTTCCTGAAAAAGAAAGCTTTAACTTCTTGAAATGTTGGCCAAATAGACTATTTGTACGTTATAACAGTAAAATATTATTACTTGTCGTTTGATAGAGTATATTAGGAAAAATAATGTATGCATTAGCCTTGTGTATTATTAGTACATTATTTGGTACTTTTTATAACCAAGCATTAGTTATACACTCAGTTATGTATTAAGGGGTAGTTTGGTAGCTGGATGGAGTTATGCATGTATTAGTAATGTGGTATTAGTTACGTAGGTATTAGTTATGTAGATATTAGTTGTACATATATTAATTATACATGTATTTAGTTATGCAGAGTTTAACTATACATGTATTAGTTATGTGGGTATTAGTTATGGAGGGTTTAGTTATGTAGAGATTACAATATATTAGCGAGCTAATTTTTATTTCTTAATTTCAAAAGTACTCCCTCCGTTTCAAAATGAATCATCCTTTCCATTTTAGTTTGTTTTAAAAAGAATGACTCATTTCCTTTTTTGGCAACATTTCAATTTCAACTTTCCACATGCATGTTTAAGGCCACAAGATTAAAGGGCATTTTGGTACATTTGACATAACTTTAATTTAGGACCACAAAATAGAAAAATCTTCTTTATTTTCTTAAACTCCGTGCCAAGTCAAACCAGATCATTCTTTGTGAAACGGAGGGAGTAATTAGTGTAGAATTTCTCACGTATAGGATTCTTACGTCTAGGATTAGAGAAATCAAGGATTGTATTGATGATTAAAATTGTTGAATACATGCTCCTTATATAAGGAGAGAATTGTAGAGTCCTAAGTTAACTATACTTAGAGTCCTACTACAATACCTATTACTACTATAATAACAATGCAATTATAAATAATCTATCCATAGTCGTAATATAATCCTATTCCTAATATAATCCTAATCGACTTCAGCTAGGACTCTAACTATACTGCAATAAACTCGTCAGTCAGCTTCATTGAACATGTTCCAATCGCCAGCTTCCTTCATCTTCAACACTTCCCCTCAAGCTAGAGAGTGGAGGAACGGTTACTCCTAGCTTGCTTCGAAAAACCCAACAAAAACTTATTTTGTCAATGCTTCGGTATGAATGTGGTGTGAAGTCGGTTCTTGTGGTAGTTCTTCTGCAGATTGATACGAATAGTCCTTATTTTCACTTGGAAAATTTTGATTGTTCAAAGAACCCGGTCTATATTGGCTGTTCTGAGAACCCGTTCCCTGTTTAGCAGGCTTGAAACCCGTTTCTCTGGAGTTAAAGTTGTTATTTTCTCTTCCCCTGCCTCTTTGGGCAGAGAATACTATGTTATGGTTTTGTTGTGGCACCTCTTCTTCATCTTCCCTTATATCAAAACCCCTGAGAGCATTAATAAATTGATTAAGGGTGGGATATGGTGCCTTACCTAATATAACAGTCCTAAAGGTCTTGTATTTGAGACATAAACCTCTAGCAAAATTGATTTGTCACGACCCAATTTCTCAAGTCATGATGGTGCCTACCAACCCACCAGTAGGCCAGCCAAAACCCTATCCCGAAACTAAACAGTAACGAGACTAAGGGTGGAAACTAATCCATAGCCAAGCGGAAGCATACAATAAGAGCACTCACGAAAGCTGGAACAGAACCAAAATAATATAAACAACACCTCCCAAAACCTGGAAGTCACAAGTACAGAACTACTAAAAAGAGTACAAGTCCCGAAAGTGGACCACTGGAACAACTGTCTCGAAAACAAAAGACAAGCCAAACCATATAAACAGAAGGAGACTGATAATCCCAAAATGTCAAGTGCTCACCCTCGTCTCCTAAACAGACCGCTGCAGGCTTGATATCAACGCTGATAGCTGGTGCTCGGACCTGCATCACGAAAACAGATGCAGAGTGTAGCATGAGTACCAAAACAACAGGTACCCAGTAGGCATCATAGGCCGACTAAGCAAGAAGGGTAAAAACAAGCGGATAAGATAGAATCAGCACAAACAGAGGTCAACAGAACAGGAAACGGAAAATCTGAAAGGAAGCACAAAGAAATAACTAAAATAAACCCAGCTAAGCCCCCCATAAGACCCGCTGGGCACACTCGTGCGCAAGTTTAAATAAAACCTGAACGGACCCCCATAAGCCCGACAGGTACACAGAAGAGCTATTCTACGGAAACGAAGGAATAACCAACTCAAGAACAACACCAGGGCCCTGCCCAGTCATAAATATCAGAGCCCCGCTCAATCATAAATATCAGAGCCCAGCTCAATCATCAGTCACGGGCTGGAAATGCCGGACTCTAACTGAGCAACCTCAGTCTTGGACTGGCACAAACAACCCACACTCGACAGACTAACGCTGGAAATACTGGTTCAATCGGATACGTCGGTCGCATAGCTGGGACTAGTAGCCTATGCTCCACGGACTCGCACTAGAAATAACGGGCTGCAATCATGTAACGTCAGCTGCGGACCGGAGCGGGTAGCCTACTCCCGTCAGCCTAGCACTGAAAATCCTGAGTGATAACCGAGTAACGTCTGCCGCGTAATGGAGCCAGCCGTCACGAACTGGATAAGCCACAAAAATAATACACTAAGAGACTAAAAATCACGGGCCGCCGCCCCCACATATATACCAACCGAAGGCTCCCAGCCTAACACAATCCAGCCGACAATCGGCACAACCACGGTATTTTCCGGCAGCATCCCAAAAATCCCAACGATAGGGGCAAAGAATCGGAAGGTCCGAAAGCCACGAAAACGCCTATACTAAGGCTCATAATCTGACCCAAGTCTGCTATATCAGTCTACAAGGATCTAGTCCATCCGAATCGACGTCGGATACATACTCAAGTCAACGAGGTACATGAGACTATGTCAATAAATCACAACCTATTCTAAGGAAGAATCACAATAATCAGTCAATCATCAACCAGATTCGCCCGGACCCACTCATGCAACATTAGATACCCCACAGCATGCATATCAGCAAATCAAATCAACAGCCCAACCTATAGCATGATACTAGCTCATAACAACCCAACAGACAACTCTAAACTGAGGAAGTCGGGGAACAAGAGAAACAATACTAACTAACCACCCCAGATTCACAAATATTAACCAGCATTTACACAATCAGGCTCAGTCTAGAAAGAAGGGAAGCCGTAACCTACCAAAAAGTCGATCACGCGCGCTCCAAGTCACTCAATTGGAGATTTCCCCTTCCGAAGGGCCTCAGACTACTTCCACGCTACCAAAAATAGAATCACAGCGTCAATACGGTCGTTTAGACACCAAAATTAACAAATTCGGAGACAGACCAATTTTTGGGTCAAAATCGGGCAAAGTGGGACCCGCTCCGTATTTCCCAGAATTGACTCCGTCAAAAGGTCCCAAATCCTTCTCCCAACACTAATCCTAAACTAGTTTATCAAATATGGGTCGGATCCGCTCCCAATCAACCAAACAATAACAAATCTAAAAACTAACAAAAATAGGCCAAATAAGGGGTTTACCTCCGATTTCATGCAGAACGAGGTCCACCCATCAAACCCCAACCTCAAATATACGAATCCAAAGAAAACCCGAACATTAGGAACTTTGAATCACCAAAAAAGGAGCTCTAGAACTCGAGATATCAAAATTTAAAATGAAGAAGAGATTATAAGTTGATGGCAGCAGCTTCGAGCTGAATTTCACCACAAACGAGGGTTCACCAACACATTCCGATCACTCCACTGCCTAGCCACAATCTCCAAGATCATACAGGACTTCGAATCACTCAAATCGGAGCTCAGATGAGGGAGAAATCGGCATTTGAAAATGAGTGTGAGAGTTGAAATTTCTGGGTTATAAAACCCAAACCTCGCCGCTAAAGACCATTTCTTGTCACTAAAAGTCCAATTTCTGGTCGCTAAAGGTCTGCACCAGCAACCAGATTTTAGCTATTTTTTTAAAGTCTCCGAACGGACCCTCGAAATTCGTTCGGGACCCGATAAAAATAAACCAGATATGCTACCCCACTAAATTCTACATTCCGGACTCAATGGCGCAGTCAAAATTTCCATACGAGGTCGTTTCGACAAAAAGTGGGTCCCACACCCATTTTGCCATTTTAGCCAAATTCTACCAAGGGCCTCGGATTTTGATCGGAAGCTCCCGGTAATTCTCGAAAGGTCGTTCTAGACCAAATTCGACATTCTGGAACTAACCGCGTTGTCGGAATTTTCATCCGAGTGTGTTTTCCAAGAAAGTTGACCAAAGTCAACCTTAGGCCAATGTCCAAAGGCTAAAGAGCTAATCGGCCCCAAATTCACACCGGAAACCCCGGGACTCATGCGAACCATGGTTCTAGCCTAATTTGGCCTTTCCGGAGATGATGGAACCGTCAGAATTCTCATCTGAGGTCGTTTACCTGAAGTTATGACCGAAGTCAACTTTTCAAGGTTCAAAAGCTCCAAAATAGAAAAATGGTCATAAAACCCAAACGAACGACCAGGCGACCTAATCGTCAGTGCCAGCAAGTCATAAATGATTCGGGGTCGCTACAGGAATGCTCTAAACGACATAAAGAAGACATTAACACAGAAATGACCTGGAGGGTCATTACATGATTACTTTGCTATCTTCATCCACAGGTTTGTGTATGGCTGCAAGGTCATCACATATGCCTTTGAATTCCTTAATATATTCATCAATTTTTTTGGTTCCTAGCCTAACACTTTGTGGTTGTTGTTTAAGCTGAAACTCCTTATCTTTTGTTGCTTGAAGATAAGTTTCTTCCAAGCATTCCCACATCTTCTTGGCAGTTGAGCAGCCCACAATTAGGTACATGCTTTCTTCTGTCAAGGTGCCTGAGATCCAACTCCTTAGCAACACATTTTTCTCCTCCCAGTCATCAATGCTGCTGTCGTCTTTTGCATCCTTCTCAACCGCTGCAGCTTTCTCAGCAGTCTGTCCAGAGGAACAAGTATTTTTAGTAGGTTCATTCTCTATAATGAGGTAGGTTAATGTCATCACTTGAATCAACTAAGACATTTGTATCCTCCATATAAGATAGTTTGTTGGTTTGAGTTTAGTGGAGCAAGCGGCAATGAGTTGGTGAAGTGAACAGGTCGACATAGTGTTGGTAGAAAGGGCTATTGCAATTTAACGTGTGGTTTTCTCTTCTTTTTTTTATCAATACTCAGAAGAGCGAAAAATCTTTTAAGCTCTGATACCATGTATAATTTCTCATGTCTAGGATTAGAGAAATCAAGGATTGTATAGATGATTAAAATTGTTGAGTACATGCTTCTTATATGAGGAGAGAATTGTAGAGTCCTAAGTTAACTATACTTAGAGTCCTACTACAATACCTATTACTATTATAATAATAATGCAATTATGAATAATCTAATCCTAGTGGTAATATAATTCTATTATAAATAATCTAATCATATTCCTAATATAATTCTAGTCGACTTCAGCTAGGACTCTAACTATACTGCAGTAAATTCATCAGTCAGCTTCATTGGACCTGTTCCTTTGACATGTTCCAATCGTCAACTTCCTTCATTTTCAACAATTAGTGAGCTAATATTTATTATAACTATTGAAATAACCAACTTTATAAATAACACATTAAATTAAATAAATACCAATAGCTAAAAATAACAAAGTAAATAACAAATAGCTAAAAGTAATTAAGTAATTTGTATTCAATATGATTAAGCAATTAAGTAATATGTAATTAACATTAAAATAAATAACAGTCAACAAAAAAATTAAAACTTGTATTTCTAAGCAAAAAAAATAAAACTTGTATTTTTAACTAAAAAGAAAACAATTAACAAGAATTTAAGCAGAGAAATTAAAAGTAATTAAGCAATTAACAAGACCAAAAAAACTCAAAGAAAAAAATTGATAGTGTTTTTTTTTAACATCTATTAATTATTCAATTTGTTGTAAGTTAATATACATTTAATAGTAAATTATTAAGGGTGAATGTGTAATTTACCATTTTAATACATGTATAACTAACACCCACATAACTTATTCCACCTTCTATCCTGCATAAATTATACATAGATTCCCTCATAAGTTATACAAGTATTAATTATGTAGGATTACAAAAAATGCTACCAAACACCATATAAAAATAATACATGAATAACTTTTATACAACATTTGAAAACCTGCCAACCAAATATTGTATAAAATTAATACATAAATAACTTTTATCCTATTTGCAAACCAAACATGGTATAAAATTAATACATGAATAACCAAGTTATTCATGTATTAGCTTTGGCCTTATCCAACTACCAAATGACTCCTTAAGGTGTGTATTACTAATATCATAGATTTCTAGGTATTAGCAACACAATGATTTTAATGCATCCATTAGCTCAATTAAAGGCTCAATTGTCCCTCAAAACATCTTTTTCACCGTAATAGTAGAGGGTATCTTTGTAAATAATTTTTTTGTATGCAATACGTGCTATTTTTAATGTATCAAACCAAACAATGCATAAAAATAATCTATATATAATTAATGCAAGCAAAATTAATATATGCATTGCTAATACAAACATTATTAATACACTTTATTTAATACTATTGTTCTTAATACATTCTGTCAAACGACCCCCTTAAAGAGTAGTAGTTCTTAACAATTAACAAAGTATTTTTAAAATTGAAAGACAGCCACGTAATAAAACAGGCATAATTATTTTTGAAATTCAAGTTGATAGTGAAGTGAGTATTATCTTTGAAATGTTAGAATCTTTTTTAGATTTCTTTGTGGGCTCCTTTTGGTGGAAGGAATGCGACCTTATAATTTCCAAATTAATCTTAAATATTTTCCTATGTTGGCATATCTAATAAGATTAAATTTTAAGTATACAATCATTTTCATTCTTGTGACCTGTTTTGACCACGATTTGAAAATAGAAGTTTGAAATTTTGTTTTAACAGATATTTCGAAGTTTAAAAATTGTTTTTTTTTCTTCATAAATATAAAAAAAATCATAATTTGTGAAAACAAAATACATGTTTTCATGTTTTTTTTTTGTTGCAAATAAATGCTCGTAATTCTAAATTATTTTAAAATTTTAAATACACACAATTTATAAAGATTCTACTGATCCAATGAATCAACAATACTAGTAATAAGTGTTTTAAAAGGTGGGGGCGTGAGGCGAGACGTTTTATGTAGTACGGAGCGAGACGTAAGTCCTGAGACTCGAGCCGTAAGTCTTATGGATCTACGAGTCGTAGTCTCATGTATATTCAGTTTTATAATTTTATTACTAAGAAAATAAGTAAAAGTAAAACTTTCAATTATTTTACAAATAAATTTTAATAAATAACCTATAATATATAGAAAAAATATTATGATTTTTATTTGAGAAAGGTATTAATAACTAATAATGAAGAAAAAAAGTATTACAATTACTATTTGAGAAAATATCATTACACCAATAATAAAAAATATGATTTAAAGCAAAAAAGGTTCAAAAATCATTTTTTTAAAAACGTCCGGGGCTTACGCTTTTAAGCTTGGAGCTTACGCCCCAAATTTCAAGACTTACGCCCCTATGGATCTACGTCTTCAATTTACTCCCCGGAGCGTTTTTGGTATGCCCACCCCGCCTCGAGACTCGCCCCAAAAAACGTTTTTGAAAACACTGCTAGTAACTAGTTAATTTGCCACTAATATTAATTTAGATACTCAAACTATGATTTGTTCCAGTTAAGCACGTGAACACATGATTAGATGCTCCTACTAGACACTTTTGATTTAAATTTTACATGTATTCTTGAACACATTACGTAAATAAGTTAATCATTTAAAATATATGTTGTCATTTAATTGCACGCATTAGCTTTACTAAGATGTAAAAATCTCAGGCTTGTTCAGATTTAAGCTATTGCTTATAATTAAAAGAGGTTATAATTTTTAAGTAGTTAACTTATTTACATAATGTGTATTCGAAAACATACATAATTTTTCTTTTCAACATTGAGTCAAAACTATTTTAAAAGAACACTTTATCATATGTTTATACATTCAATTGGAGCAAGTCGTAGTTCAAGCATATAAATAAAATTTATTGATAGATATACAGAATTGTGTATGTATTAAGCCTATTCTATAAACTTATGAGTCAAGTTTTAATTTTTTTAAAAATAAAATTAAAATCCTATTTTTAATAGAATTTGAGATATGAAATTAATAAATTTATTCAAATATTATAAATATATACTAATCTCACATATATTTTTTAAATTTAAACTTCAAATTACATGGTCAAACGCCTAAATATTTTCCTATACATTCAAATGAAAGTTGAAAAAAGAGAAAAGACATAAAGTCATCATTGAAGTTGTCCCGAATTTTCAAAAAGTCACCTTAACTTTGCGGGTGTCCTATTACCCCACGAAACTATTTACATTCACGATAAATACACCATTTTCAGTCATTTTTAGCGCAACTGTGTTCTCACGAAAACTAGGCGCGTGAAGGAGTAATATTACAGCCCCAAACCAATGTTAAAATGCCATGTGGCATTTTTAATTTGATTTTTTTAATTAACAAATTAGACTCATCTTCCCATCTTTCCCAAATCACCATTAATAGACCTTTAAGAAGCTTTTCCAACAGGCCAAAAGTTAAAAATCACTATTTTTGCTCAGATTTTGTATTTTTAAAATGCGATATTATTAGATTGAATTCATCATCTTCCTCAAGTGCAATAAGGTAGAAATTCGTGTTCATTTCTTCTTCTTTTTATGAAAACAAATTAGTTCAGTAATTTTTTTCCTCCTACAAATCAAGATTGAGATTTGGGAGTAGTGAAACTATGGAAAACTCTATTTGGGAGTAAGGAATTTGAGAATGTGGTGATTTAAATTTCAGATTTTAGACTTGGTGATATTTTGATTATTTAGATTTTGATTATTTGAAGGTGTTTATTTTCATAAATAAATTAATTGGTGGTAGTTTGACAAATAATTGGTAGTGCTGTCGGAAAATCGATCCCGCCACAGCGGGATTGACCATTGTTGCAGTGAGATGAACGAAATTCAAAAGAACAAAAGTTGAGGCGAAGAAGAAAGAGAAAAAGAAAAAAAAAGAAAAAGAAAAACAAAGAAATCCAATAAAAATAATTAAAAAGGACTTTTAACACGTGGCAAGTGACTATTAGTGCGTGACTTACAAATATTTTTGTGTAAGTGGTGTTGGGTGAAAAATGGGATATACATACTACTTTAAATTGTTCAATGGGGAAAAAGGACACCCACAAAATTAACGTGTCTTTTTGAAAATTTGGAACAACTTCATAGGTGACTTTATTTATTTTCTCTTGAAAAAATGACCTTTAATAAATTACTAAACGTACAAGTACTATACATTAAAGACCAAAATGGCAATTTAAGTCAGCTTTTTTTTTACAGTATAGTTTATGTTTGCATTCCCAATAAGCACTGTAGCTGTTACCCAACGGACTAGAAATTAAAATTGAAAAAAAAAAAGGAAAGTAGATTGCCAAAAAGGAAAACAACACTTTCCCTTTTACCAAACGGCACAAAAGAAAAGTGAAAGACTGAATTTTTCCTCAGAAAATCTCACGCCTAAGCAGTCTTTTTCTCAGTTTTGTGTAATTGAAGCTCAAAAGAGTAAGTGGGGTTTTCTTGATTTTTTATTTTTATTTGGGAGTTATTATTTCTGCTGATCTGTTTTATATTTCAAGAACAAGGTCAGTGTTTCTGGGTATTTGTTATCTGGGGAGATTTGGTTGATTTAATGTGGTTTTGGGTGTGTTGTGTTTGTTGATCTTACGTAATCTTTTGTGGGTCTTTGGTCTTTTCTGGTTCCTTTTTTGGGTTTTGTATTTTACTGAATCTGACCTTTTTTAGAGGGGAAAAGGTTAAGGTTTTATCTGTTTATCATTCTTGATCTTAAAAAAGAAATCTTTTTTATGATTCTGGTTGCAAAAAGATCAAGATTTTGTGGGTTTTGATGTGCCTCTTCTAGGATAATCTGTAAATTAGTTCTTCCCTGATAGGGGATTTTGTGTTTTTCAATTTTGAACTGTGATTTTGATCTTAACAAAATCAGGCCCTTCTCCGGACCGCACTGGACTGTCCCTTTTTATTTTTTGATCTCAACAAGTTCAGTCTTGTGATTCTGAGGGTGAGAGAGGTGTTGTATTATTTTGGTTTGCTATTCAAGTTTTGGATTGTTGGGGAGAACCCTTGTGGCTACTGTGGAGATCTGGGACTTGCTTAATCTGTTATGTCCCATGAGAACTTTTTTCCCTTCAGAGTCTTGTAAAGAAACACATCTGAAATCCATTAATCCTCAGTCATGGCTCCAAGTTGAAAGAGGGAAGCTTGCCAAATTTTCATCTGAATCTGCTTCTTCCATGTAAGTAAGCTGGCATTTTGCAATTTTATTTCTTTTCTGCTAACCCCACATATGATTATTCTATTCATTTTGTTGATACTTGGAAACATTTTCTTGGTGCTTGTAGAGACTCTTTGATCAAGGTCCCAGAACCACCAATTCTTCCATTCTTTAAACCTGTTGATTATGTTCAAGTTTTAGCAAAAATCCATGAAGAGCTTGAATCATGTTCTCCACAAGAGAGGTCAAATCTCTATTTGCTGCAGTTTCAGGTCTTTAAGGGCCTCGGGGAAGTTAAATTAATGAGGAGAAGCCTTCGCTCAGCTTGGTCGAAAGCCAGTACAGTTTATGAAAAACTTGTATTTGGGGCGTGGTTGAAATACGAGAAGCAAGATGAAGAGCTCATTTCTGACTTGCTTTCTAGTTGTGGCAAGTGTGCAAAGGAGTTTGGAGCAATAGACATAGCATCTGAAATGCCTGCCTATAAGAAATTAAGCCCTCATGGAGTCATCACCACAGATGAGGATTCTTGTCCAAGAACTGTTTCTTTTAGAATTGCTGATGAGAAAATAGCATGTGACAGGCAGAAGATTGCCAGTCTTTCAGCTCCATTTCATACCATGCTCAATGGTTGTTTCACAGAATCGTTTTGTGAGGAAATAGATTTGTCTGAAAACAATATTTCACCCTTGGCAATGAGGGTCATCAATGAATTCAGCTCAACTGGTTTATTGAATGAAGTGTCCCCTGATCTGCTGTTGGAAATATTGGTATTTGCCAATAAGTTTTGTTGTGAAAGCCTCAAGGATGCTTGTGACCGCAAGCTTGCATCTTTAATTTCATGTAGACAAGATGCTTTAGAACTCCTTGAATGTGCCCTTGAGGAGAACTCCCCTGTCCTTGCTGCATCATGTTTGCAAGTATTTTTACGTGAACTCCCAGATTCTCTGAAAGACAGTCACGTAGTTGAACTGTTAAGCAATACTACCAGGCAACAAAGGTCAATTATGATAGGTCCTGCCTCATTTTCACTCTATTGTTTGTTAAGTGAAGTTTCGATGAACCTTGATCCTAGATCAAATGCATCTGTTCGTTTTTTAAGAACACTGGTAGACTCAGCTGAATCCAGCCAACAGAAAATGGTCGCATATCATCGGTTAGGATGTGTTAAATTTCTTAGGAAAGAGCTTGATGAAGCTGAGCAGTTCTTTGAGACTGCTTTTAATTTGGGTCACACTTATTCCGTTATTGGTTTGGCTAGATTAGGTCAAATAAGAGGTCATAAGCGCTGGGCATATGAGAAACTCTGTTCTGTTATTTCTTCCTCAATTCCTCTTGGATGGATGTACCAAGAGAGCTCACTATATTGTGAAGGAGAAAAGAGGTGGGATGACCTTGAGAAAGCAACTGAGCTTGATCCTACACTGACATACCCCTATATGTATCGAGCTGCATCCTTGATGAGGAAGCAAAATCCTCAAGCTGCTCTTTCAGAAATAAACAGAATCCTGGGATTCAAACTGGCATTGGAGTGCTTGGAACTCCGCTTTTGTTTTTACCTTGCTCTAGAGGATTACCAATTAGCAATATGTGATATACAGGCAATCCTCACACTTTACCCAGATTATCGTGTGTTTGAAGGACGAGTTGCAGCATTGCAACTCCGTACTCTTCTGCGCGAGCATGTAGAGAATTGGACAGAAGCTGATTGTTGGCTGCAGTTGTATGATAGATGGTCGTCAGTTGATGATATTGGATCTCTTTCAGTAATATACCAGATGCTCGAGTCAGATGCAGCAAAAGGTGTTCTTTACTTCAGACAGTCCCTGCTTCTTCTCCGGTAATTCCACTTTTTGTTTATTTGACTTGTAAAGTGCTTCACATTTTCCAGAAAGATGATTGGTCATAATGGCTGTTCACCAGAATCTTTTCAGATTGTGAAACTTGTTCTTTACTTCTTGTTGTGAATTCATATTTTCAACCTGTGAGATGGCTTTCTGATATACTAATTCTAGCCTACAATTTCTTGAATCCACATGTACTCCGCTAAGACAACAAAATATTTTCCTGTATGGTATTGGACCTCCAGGTTTTGTTGATGCTATATCTCTTTTCATCTCCAAAAAGTGCAGCTGGTCTCTGCTTTGTTTGTGTGTTGTCTCTTTCTTCCTATTTGGAAGGTCCTGGCAGTCGTGTGTACAAGAAATGATGTATTCTGTTGTTGCAATTCTTTTCTTGATGGCCGATAAATCCATTTGGGTCACCCCTAGTGCTTCCCTTGAAACTCGGGAATAATGGGCCCACTCATCTATGCTTCTCCACTAAATATTAGGCTTAGTTCGCATGATGCTGGTTTTAAACCCAGCTGATGTTGTAATTTTAAATTATATAAATGATTTCCTACGTCCCATAAGGAATTGCACTACTTCTATTTGGAGTGTCAACTAATGGTTTTTTTTTTTCAAATATTTTTCATACACTTTTAACTAAAAAAAACTATAAATTAGAGTATTTTTATTTAGTTACAGAACATTTTAATAAACAAAAAAGAATCCGGAAGCTGGGACTACGACTTGCTTAGTGCATGTTTGCTTGCCGTGATTGGTTGGACACTCTCTGCGTCTAAGGTCTTAGCTTGGTTTTGAATTCATACCAAAAATAGATGCGTTGACCTTTTACTCCAAACCCCCTCTTTCTGGGATGGAGAAAGTGTAATTCTTTCTTGGTTTCCTTTCTAGGTTCTTTTATTTGGTATTTGGAATTTGTATTTCTTTTGGCCAGAAGGTGGAGGAGAGACGGCAGGGATCGTCACTCTTTAAGCATCACAAAACTTTATTTGAATGAGACCCTGTTGTGCAGCTATGTCTGAAATGAAGTTAAAGTCTTGTTTGATTAGGTGCAGGTTGGAGCATATGTGAAACAATAGAGTACCTTTTTTGATAAAGCAAAATTATGGAATATTTTAAAGAAGAACTATCAACAAACTGGAGTAGAAGGTGATATTTGAGAAGTTTGAAAGTTTTTATAAATAGAAGTGATCTTATGTAATTTCGAAGTAAAAAGGGTATGGCGAGAGATGAGGGTGAAGATACCCTTTAATTCCATGGGAGAAACTGTGGTCCCTCTCCCCCAACAATATTGGAAAAGATGATTTAGTCCTGTGGATAATTGCCGTGTTCACTGGCTACTTTCGAAGTAAATAACAGAGTAATATATCCACTTTATCCTGAATGTTTCCAGGGGTAAATATACTATGCTCATACCTGACAATTATGTCTAGCAACTACTGTAGATACTCTTGATAATATCAGAACTTCTAGATTACTGATTTCAGTAGCTTCAACTCCTTACAAAATTTAGTTTGGCCTCTATAAGGTTGATTGCAAACTCTAGTATATTTCGAATACTGTGACATTCATTCATTTGCATTAACCTTGTGTTCCTAATATCGTGCTCATGCCGTCATGCACTCAAACTATAGAACTTAAGTGCATTGCCTAATCTTCTTAAGATGACTAAGTTCAGATGATTTGAAGGCCTAGCCTAAAAGTTATTACCTTGTGACAAAACTTCCCTTCACCTGTGTGATATTTGGACCTCCTCTCCATCTTGCTCTAAGTGAGGATTGGCTCTTCTTTGTTCCCTTCTTAGATGATTATCTATATGCCAATATTCAATGCTCTATTAGCAGAAATAGAGAATTGAATGACGTTTCACACACTTTCATACTTTTTTCAGATTGAATTGTCCAGATGCAGCCATGAGGAGTTTACAGTTGGCTCGCCAGCATTCATCTAGTGAACATGAACGTCTGGTCTATGAGGGATGGATCTTATATGATACTGGCCACTGTGAAGAAGGTCTACAGAAAGCAGAAGAGTCTATTAGCATCAAGAGATCTTTTGAAGCATTTTTCCTGAAAGCGTATGCTTTAGCTGACTCTAGCCTTGATGCATCTTGCTCATCAACTGTCATATCACTTCTTGAGGACGCCTTGCGATGCCCTTCGGATAGGCTTCGCAAAGGCCAGGTATGTCACTCTCTATTCAGAATCTCCATACCATTCAAAAATGAATTTCTAAGTAGCCATGCTAAATTTTTAGATTGAATGTAGCAACTAAACTGTATTCATACGGTGCTAACAAGGAATAGTGGTGCTTTTTCCATTTTATTTTTTGATAAGGTAAAGTTAATTACAAAGGTACCTAAGATGGTTGAAATTATGGCAAAAAAAATATATACTAGTTTCTGCCACAACAGGGCAGCTACAACTACCCTAGGTAATAGAGCAGCAAGAAGTCATGGTTCAAAGTTCACTATACCATGCACTCAAATGTTTCTCACATGCTTAGCTTAACTAACATAATTGCTACTGCAGTGGGGGAACATTTAGATAGTATCATAGAAAGAGGACAAAAATGTCTCCCTTCTAACAGTGGGTCTTATGTTTTTCTAATTTTTTGTTAAGTTGCTACTTCTATCTTTTTAGAAGTTGCTACTACTAAAAATGTGTGTATCTGTGACATTTTTTCCTTGATTGAACTTTGGTAGGCCCTGAACAATCTTGGCAGTGTATATGTCGACTGCGGTAAATTGGATGCTGCAGCTGATTGCTACATTAATGCCCTTAAAATCCGGCATACCCGGGCTCATCAAGGTCTTGCTCGTGTACATTTCTTGAGAAATGATAAGGTGGCTGCTTATGACGAAATGACTAAACTGATTGAGAAGGCTAAGAATAATGCATCTGCCTACGAGAAGAGATCAGAATACTGTGACCGTGATCGCACAAAGGCTGACCTAGAGATGGTCACTCGTCTAGATCCTCTTAGAGTTTACCCTTACAGATATCGAGCTGCAGGTAATATTCCTCTCTTTTTCTACCCTTTCTTCAGTTTTTAGTTTTATTCGTTTTGATCTGGAGAAGAAAAATGAAAGAATGTAGAACATTCTCTCTCTTATTATAAAGTTAGATTTGCATATATATAAATATATATTGTTTATCAAAAAAAAATATATATATTTACTCATTGGAACTCAAATTCCTTATATGGTTTTGATTTTGTTAATAACATACACAAATAGTAAATCAAGATGGCCCTTTATGAGAAAATTTAACCTCCCCCCTCTATCTTTCCGCAGTTAGTAGGCATAGTATTTCTGGCAATTGCAATAGCTTCTTTGACAACATGTCAAAGTAGCTGTTTTTCATTAGGATCTTTTGTAGTTTTTAACTGGTTATAGTAGGTTAGTTACCGTTTTTATTTCATCTGCGTAGAACTTGAACCCTTTTGATTAACGGTTTGTTAATTGGTTGTAGTTCTGATGGACAACCACAAGGATAAGGAAGCCATTGAAGAACTGTCGAGGGCCATTGCATTTAAAGCCGATCTTCATCTTTTACACCTGCGAGCTGCTTTTCATGAGCATATAGGCGATGTTATGGGTGCATTGCGAGATTGTCGAGCTGCTCTCTCTGTTGACCCAAACCATCAAGAAATGTTGGAACTTCATAGCCGTGTGAACAGTCAAGAACCTTAAAGAAATGACTAATGAGCAACAAGACGTATATGCAAGGACAATAGGAGGGGAAACTCGTCTTGTATGAAGACACAAAGTAAAAAATTTATTGAGAAAGACTTTTCTCCCTTTTCCTTTTTCTTCCTCCATTGAATGCCATAGCTCCTCTCCTTGTTTATCCTAGTTCCAAAATTTTGTAATATGCTCCAAAATTCTTTGTTAATATTTTTTATATTAATGAAAATCTTTATCTTCTCTCTCTAGAATTACTTATTAATTAGTGTGTATCTACCGTTGCTTTTAATAGAATTTCTCAAAACTTGTGCACTTTTGGAATGAGTCATATACTAAACATTGTAACTTAGGAATTTATTTTATGTTGGTATCAATCAAGGAACACCAGCAATTTTTTTGTAATCATTAGTGCAATGCAGTCGATTTTGAGGTCCATATAAATCTTGGAGTTCACTCATTGTTGTTTATAATGAAAGGTATACATTGATATGCCCAGTTCTTGATGTTTAGTTTGCCACAAAAAAAAAAAACAATGTCTATTACGAGATTGGTAAGGTAAGGTATGAGAATATTCGGTTAAGAGGAATCTCAATCATTCAACTACACCCTTTATTTGAGATATTCAGTTAAGAGGAATCCCCAACCTTCCACCACACCATTTCATGGTTCTGCTGGTACTTAATAGGAGTGGTGTTATTACCAAATTATAACAGAAGTCATGGTTGAAAGACATTTGACACTGAAGATCGCAATGAAGTGATCGGATCTAATGATAAATTTTAGCTGAATGCATTGGCCGCACTGATTTAGCAAAGGTAACTCGAGTATCAGTTCTTGTTATTCCGCGGACCATTTTCCCTCTCAAGAACATGACGAATAGAACGACCATTCACAATATTCAAAACCGAAAAGTCTGATCAAAGAACTGGAGCTGAAGCTTTGGGATAAATTCTCGGATGATATGCTATAAGCTTCCAAAGATGAAAGTTTCCATAGCTCTATATAGTGTTTACGATGTGTTAGCTATGACAGGGGTTAAACTAAACTATGTTATATAAACTATATACTATCCATGTATATAACTTAAATCCTAAAAGACATGACATGCTTATCCTCCCAAAGAATTGACATTGGAATATTGGTTCAAGAAATTTCATGCTGCAATGTAAAGAAACGAAGAATTATCCATATTCTACCAGCTCTTCATTCTTTGCTGCCCATTTCTATGTTCCTCCAGCTTACACACCTGGCGATAAGTTCAATGAAATAACCATAAGCTGCACTTGTGAAGCCCGTGTGTCCCATTAGGACATTTCAAGAAAGAGAGGTGGGGAATGGGCCACAAGGCATCCGAATCACAGAACCTCGGGTAAAGGTATGCAGGTTGTGTTGTCTTTTAGCTGTTCATATGGGAGAAGGTATCCCACCTGGTATTTTTAAATCACCTTTGCGAGAAGTATGGATGTTTTAGAGCCTCATCAACACTTGGTCGATCATCCTGAAATGAAGATGCAGTTAATAGAATACAGAATCAAATACTAATTTCAGCTCACTGAAATTAACAGTGCGAAACACAAATAGACAACATATGCATCAAATGTAGGTTTCATTGACTGTTTGAAGAGAGCTTACAGGATTCCATTGTAATAATTCACGTACTAGTCGTAGTGCCCATATGTTCGGGAACCTGCAGCAATCAAAAAATATTTTTAGCAAGCTAGCAATTTGAAACTTTGTTGTGTCTCATAGATTGTCCTTTTGAAATGGGAAAGAGAGCCTCGGGATTCCGGTAGGGAGTGTGCAGTACAGACATGAATACGAACCCTATCTTCAGAGGATCCCGGTTTTTTATTTGACGAGAAAAGAACTCTTCAGAGCATTTCCATGGAACTGGTGAAGCTGAGGCCTGAATGAAGAAATAAGAAATTAAATGAAAACAAATGAATCCCATAGCTGATAGCTCTAAACCCTGAAGCTAATCATTCCTATCTAAAAAGGTTATCTCAGAAATAAAAACAGGTAGTAATATTTAGTGGCATATCTCAAAAGCAATAAAATTGAAAAAGCTCTCAGAATAGATGTTGTCAGTCTAGTAGTTAGACTAAGAATCTAATATCGCAAAAAACTAACAAACAAACAAATAAAATTGGAAAAAAGAATTTTGACAGAACATATCTGAAAATATTGACTGCCACCAGCTAGGATTTTCTAACTGCAAATGTGGAACAGAAGTGACACTCGGAACAATTCACTCTAATCATCAGACAAATATTGTTTGACAAAAACCATTAGGTTTAGTAATGTGGAAAAGCATTTTGCAAATTTAATGTGAAACTGAATCACAAGATTCCACCACTTAATACTTCCTGTTACATGTGAGATGTTTATTCTTTTACTCGGTTATATAACTTCCAAAACTATTCGTTGTCAGAAATGTCGGAAAAACATTTTTCACAGGTTAGATGTGAAACTGTAAAACGTTCCCACCACCTAATATCTCCTGTCACGTGAGAGATTTCTATTCTTGCCTAATATTAACAGGTACTACACCATCCAGGGAGAAGGATTTCAATAACAGACATCCATTTATATTGTCGAAACACAATAATGAAAAAGAATAGAAGAATACAGAATTAGTTAAAACCATGACACTGAATAAATCAAATCTGTATTGGTGTAACTTGAACATCATAGCAACAGCTTAAGCTGAGGTAATGACATATTGATTCTCAATAAACATGTCCAACAAACCCCACTTTGCAACAGTTCCAAATAAGAATAGTAACTTAATCACATTGAAAGTGGGTAAGAACTACTCCCTCCGTTCCAATTTGTTGGTCTGGTTTTGACTTGGACGGAGTTTAAAAAAGAAAGGAAGACTTTTCAATCTTGTGGTCTTAAATTAAATATACGTAGAATGTACCAAAATGTCCTTTAATCTTGTGGTCTTAAACAAGCCATGTGGAAAGTTGGAATTAAAGAGTTCACAAAAAAGGAAAGAAACATTCTTTTCTGAACTGACTTAAAAATAAAGTAAAACAAAATTGAAACGGAGGGAGTACTAATTATCGTCAAACATAAATCTCTTGTACAAAACCCAGGCAACATACAGAATGTGGACCAATAGGATTTAGAAAGAAGACACCTCACCTGGTTATATTTGGATCTAGTTTGATGAAGTTTTGAGGTAACTCCAGGGCTCAGAATACACATTTCCATGAAAGATCTGAGTCTGTCAAAAGAAACATTGCAGCTATATTTAGCAGAATGTCAACCTGACTGGAATAACTAAGTAGAATACATCAAATCAACATTATCCACGTAAAAAGTGTAGAGTTCCTTTTATATTGAACTATACTAACAAAAATCCTTTCTTCTCAAATGACAGATGATGAACAAGTAGCACAAATTGATCAGAGCAAATATCCACTGAAGTATCTTAGACAGATACTGATAAAAGTGGGAAAAAAATTCGAAATTCAATTGTAAATAAACTGTTGATGATTTCGTAAGGAAAAAGTCCCAAATAAACTGTGCACTCGGCATGACGCCAATTTGCTTAGATTGTTTGAGGTATTTAACTTCCTTTTTACTTTCTAAAGAATATTTAGTCATTTAAAATTAAATTTGAAATCTAAATTAGTTGTTAATAACTACCAAAAGGACGCTACCTATTTCAATTAAGTCTTGAGCCATATATGATACCCTATCAAATTACAGGCTGCAAGTCAACCACTAAGAAGAGTAAATTAAGATCAGTATTAGAGTGTTAACCATTAGCATAAGAATGTTAAGAGTATTAGAAGAATTATCACATATGTTGTGCTTAACACCAATGAAGAGGTGTGTCTTGCGGGCAGATCATCAGGTCTTCAATACATCTCTTTTGTTCTTTCACAGTCCCACTTTCTCCTTTTCTCTATATTTCCATCACTTTAAACACACTTCGCTGCAGAAATTTATCTCATTGCTAAGACATATTTGCATCAACTTTTAATCCTCACAGTTCTGATTTCAACTGTGCAGAACAGAGACATCTTGCCTTCACTGCTATCCTAGAGGAAAATCTACAATGCCTTTTTGTGCATGATTAACTGAAAACATCGTAACTGTCCTTATTTTATGCTACCAATATTGTAAACCAAATACCAATCACTTTTAATTGGGCAAAAGAATGGACATAAACGCAACATATATGGTTAACACTGGAAATTTTTCTACAAAGTTGAAAAGGTATAAAATAATCATTGATCTAAACTGGACTTACTTGTAGGCAAGCTTCTTCAAGCTTTCATTCCAACCCTCCAGGTGCTGATCCAAAAGAGCCTGTGTCCTAGAACTAACCTGAAATACGTCTGGCGTACCCAAAACCAGTTCTAAGATCACTACACCAACACTCCACATATCATACCTGTTAAACATAGACATAATTAGAAGCTCCACGAGACTAGTGCATGTAGCATATACAATAGAACACTTATAACAAGACTGATGTTCTTGCGTTTAATGAATGAAGTTACATTCAGTAAATACCAATCAAAATGATGAACAAATATCTGGTGGCCTTCACAATGTCATTCAATTCCAAATTACAGATTCTATGCTTAAAAGACACACATGACAAGTGCAGAATTTATGTTATAGAACAGTGGAGCGTACACTGACATAAAAATAGGGCATATCACCAGAACCAAAATTCACAATTAACAAGAAATTGTCATACTTCATGGTGGTGGGAGTCAGCCCTTGGTACCAACTTGCATTCAAAAGAGCTTCAGGTGGAGTATATTCATAAGTTTGTTCATCTCTGTTAAAAAAGAAAAGGAAACAGAACTGAGAAAAATAAAAAGAAATATGTAAGAAAAAAAAAAGGTGATACAATTCCTCAATATACCACAAAAAGATTGTCTAGGAGCAGCAAAGAGATTTTATGACCTCTTAACTATACATTCCCCAGCACAAAAAGTAGAGGACAAACATCACATTATTTAGGTTATCAAAAAACTTCCCTAATGAATTCATGTTCAGCGTCATACTTCCAGAGATTGTAGGAAGGCCTGCGCTTAGCCCATAAATGGTAATGCTCAGCTGGTTATCACAGTGTGTAGAAATGGACAGCTAGTAATCTAACACTAGCAAGAGTAACAGAAGAACTAGATTAAGTGATACACTCCAGAAACCATACACTACATTATGGAGAAGTGTTTTTTTTTTGGGTGGCGTGTTCCATGATATGTCATCCTTGTTGCTTTTGATATACCACCATCTTTAGATCTACACATTTAAATTACTATGAGTATGTCCTGGATATGCTCTAAGGTAAGCAGATAACAAGGGTGTGTGGTAGAGCCACTAATTATTGATACTGTGAGTGCGTTTGTCAGTTAAATATACATGCTTAAGTAACATTCAACCAGGAAACCGAGAGAGAGAGAGAGAGACATAAATCTTTCACATGCTCTTCATCTTATATGAACATAATAGGCAAGTTCATAAAGATGGCCACACCATAATTAGTGGTAACAAATAAGGAACTCAGTAGTATTCTCAATTTAATAGTCAATATTGCACATTGATGGTACGCAAACATGACTGGAATGACATCTGAATTCTATATCAGGCAAATATGTACAGTCCTTTTTTCTCTTTATCCGAATTTTTTATTATGAGGGGAAGGGAAATTTGGTGAGAGGATTACAAGGGTCCTAGCCAACTAACTGGGCTACCATGATTCCCAAATAAGTACATTCTTTGATCCTAGTTAGAAGGCATGTTGTACCAAGACACTCTGAAAGGGAGAATCAAAAAACAAAAGGAAAAGTCACCACTCACAAACTAGGATTTACAAGTAAATGCACATTACAAGTTCAAAGTACCTTGATATCATTCAGTTTAATGCAAAAAGAGTTGAAAAGAAAGATTCAGAAAATATAATACCTTGAAGGCCCAATAGACCCATACAAGTGCTTCAATGTGAACTCATCTACTGCGCTCCCGAAGTCAATAATACGCCTGAAAATGGATAAGGCCACTAAAAATAGGTTTATAAAGAAAAGAAAGATTCTACAACAATTATTCATCTAATCAAACAGACTATCACTAATAATGTATGAGTCAGTCCAATATAGACCAAATATTTGATGAGTTACTTCATTTAGAGTCCGAATATTCGTGCTTCCCCTTTACTCGTAATGACTTAAATATACAACTTTAACACCTAATCAAGAAAAAAGTAGAGAAACATTCTTTCCAATCCAAAAAAGACAAGTTAAAGAGAATCCATCCCCCCACCCCTACCCGGCATCATTTTCTTCTCTTCTGAGCCCACTCTTTCATCTCTCTTCCCCAGTTCCCTCGCCTCCATCCTGTCCCTTCTTTTCTTCTTTATCTTGCCAGACCTCCCATTCTGAGGAAACTACACAATATGATTAGCTTTCACTGAAACTAAAGAAATTCTTGAAACAAGGAAAATATCTATAGAAGTGGAACTAGGAAATTCCTGAAAGCAGGAATACTGTAGCGTTACAAGATACTTGTTTTAAATTCCTGCCATCCTAAATGGTATCTATAACATCACCTATATCAACAGAATCCTCTGTATAAGTCTGTTTGCACCAAAAAAAAATAAAAAAATACAGAAGGTAATTCCATTTGATCTCGTGCACTAAGTTGCTCAAATCCTCAAAACACCTGGAATTCCTTTTCTTTCCAGATTGTCCACCAAATGCTTGCACAGACAATTCTCCATATACTCGTGTCTTCTGCCTGAACTCCTCCTTCCTCCCAACTATGTAAAACTTCAGTGATCTTTCCAGACATTATTCAAGAAATGCCTCTAAGACTAATGAAAAGTCTCCAAAGCAGAACTTTAATTTTGCAGTGTAGAAATAGATGATTAACTGTCACTGCTTCCTCTCCACAAAGAAAACATCTAGAGCAGAGAGTTATCTTTCTTCTTGCCAGATTATCCTGAGTAAGGACAGCTGCTTTTGCTAATGACCAAACAAAGCAGGCTACCTTCTGTGGGATTTTGGTCTTCCAAATGTGTTTGCAAGGCCAGTCTACAATCTGAAAGTTTGCCCGGCTCATCATTTTATAAGCATCCCTCACCTTGAATAAGTCAGAGATGTGTTCCTTCCAGCTGAGCAAATCAGTCCCCTCCTAGAGACCACTAAAGGATTCAAATGTTTTGCAAAATTCTGTCACCCTCTGTATCTCCCAGTCATTCAGCATTCTTTTGGAAGTGATAACCCATCCATGATGTGTCCTTATTTGATATTTCTACCATGGTCTTATGTTGATGCACCACTAAGTTCACCAAGTTGAATGTCTTGGGAATCTCTCTTGAAGACTACCATTCCCTAGCTAGTTGTCTTTCCAAAATGAGCTCTGCTTTCCATCACACTTTGATGAATGAGTTGTCCTTCAAAAATGGCCAGTAAGCCCTGATGGATCTCCATAGACTGACCCCATATGGAGTGGTAACCACTTTAATCACCCACTAGTCTTCCTCCCCATATTTTATCTGGATGTTTCTGCCCCACAAAAGTTGGCTTTCTGGGATGAACCTCTACAACCATTTCATCTTCAGAGCCTTGTTTTGTAATTTCAAGTTTCCGATACCTAAGCCACCTTGCTTTTTACCTATAATTACTTCTTTCCACTTGACTAAGTGAAAGCTTTTCTTTTCCTTGTTGCCTTGCCATAAGAAGGACCTTCTGATACTATCCAATTTCCAGTCATTTATAGCATGGTGATGACAAGATTGCTTGACGGCTGACTGCTCAATGGAAAACAGATGGGAATTTCAGCTCAGGAGAGACTTAAATGATTGGGAACTGGGTGAAGCAAGTGCTTTTTTGCAGAAAATGCAGACAATAATTATTGAAGAAAACAAGGAAGACACTTGGGTTTGGCTTGCAAATAATATGGGAAGATATATGGTGAATCCTGGCTATTGATGGTTACAAGATCAGTATCTTGATTCAGAGACATTCTGGCCATGGAAATTGTTGTGGAAACTAAGGCCCCAACCAAAGTTGCATGTTTGGGGTGGGTTGCAAGCTTATCATGCTTGCTTGACCCAGGATAATTTGCAGAAAAGGGGATTCAGTATAGATGCTTCTTGTGTGAATTCTCTGCAGAATATCTTAATCATCTGCTGATATATTGCAATCAAACCTGGCAGATCTGGTTTATATTTCTAAATATATTTGGTGTTCTGGGTGATGCCACAAAGCTTTATGGAATTACTGAACTGTTGGCAAGGACAAAGTGTAAAGAGAAAACTGAAAAACAATTGGAAGTTAATTCCCGTGTATCATCTGGAAAGTATGGCAGGAGAGGAAGAAAAGAAGTTTTGGAGGAAAAAAGGAAACGAATGAATTTGTAAAATTTAAATGTTTCCAGAACCTGTTCTGATTTCATGGACCTGTTAGATGATGTTTTTGTGTAGGTCCTGATCAAGTACGCAATATTTGTCATCTGTACAGTACATTCTAGGTACTGATTTCCTTAACTAAATTACTTCACTTTACTTTATAAGCAAAAATAAGAAGGTACTTGTTATGCACAATAATCAGCTTTTACTAAGACTCAAAATTTTTGAAAGGAGGTGTTAGAAATAAAGTGTTCCTCTGCTAGAATGTTAAAGTTGAATTTTCTAACACTTAAATTCTCAAGTAAAATATTGTCAGACATAAGTAAATATCATATGTGTATTGTGTTGAGACCTATAAATAGTCTTGTCTTCAGTGGATCATCAAGTCATCAATAAATATCTTCTCTTTCTTTATCTACTACACAGGAGGAAATATTTAATCACTAACTTAAGAAATTCATAGGAGGAAATAAGACCACATTGTCTTCACAGAGATTAGTATCATGAAATCCCTGGAAAATAAGAGTACATTTTCCGCATATGGATAACTTTCCGACACTTGATGAAGTGTCAAGAGATGGAATCCATAGGACTCTAATAAAACAGCTTTGATGCAACGAGGTTTAAACCAAACATGGGGACACACATTTGAGATCACTCGAGAATCCATACTAAACATCAAACAGCATTTAGCAGTTGTCTATAATGTAGAGAGAACTCACACAAAAGATGTGGAAATAATAGAAACAGTATTTAGCAACTATCTATAAAGTAGAAGACAACTCAACACAAAAGACGTGGAAGTAAAAGATAAGTGACGTACATTTTAGTTATATAATTCTCATCTTCATTCGTATACCCTTTCAAGCACCTCCCAGAATCTTGATCCTCAAAGCAAATGACCATATTCTCTTGCATATAGAATTACAAAGAATACTAGTGTAAGAATTCCATTCTATATATAAAAAAGTCTCAATATATTATACAAAATTTAAGGTGGAAAGTCTGAGTCCTTTAAAACAATGAAAAGTTTGACAACAGTACTTCACAAGCATAAGGATAGTGGATCCTTTAAATAAACCTTAGAAAGCTCATGAACACAGTTTCATCAAATAAGATGAAAGAAAGAAAGAAATCAGAAACCATATATTAACAAAAAAATCAAAGACGTTTATTTAGCATCAGAGAGAAATTAGAAGTTAAGACATGACATAACAGCTGACAAATAAAAAATTATAATCAACTCCTCAAGAGAAAACCCATATCAGACATTTTTTAAACTTATTTTCAACTAAATTAGACTGAGTTGGCACATTGAAAGCATCCCTTTTCTTTTCTTATTGACCTATTTTATCGCAGTTACAATAAAACTGTTCCGTCTAATTCTTCAACTGGAGTCTTAACAAAAAGATCTCAGATCAAATCTAGTTCTTCACTTTCAAGGCTCAAAGGTAACTTTCTGTTGATTGATAATGATAGCTTAACTATAGGAGTTGAATGATATTGTATTGAATGTAATTGATATGTGAAATTGTCTCTCCTTATTTAGTCTTAGAGCTCATTGTATAAGTACCCATTCTCATGGGTTGTATATTCATCAAGAAATATAAAGAAACCTTTTCTTCTTCTTGAATTTTTCATGGTATCAGAGCAATTGCTACCTTTTCGAGGTGAGTTATCTGCCTCGCAACACTAGGGTTTCGTTTTTACCAAAGAGGTTGAGTTTTCACTCTTGAGGCAAAATATAGAGCTATAATCCAGGGTGTTTGTGAGCTTTTGTAGTTACAAAAGCTACTAGAGGACTTGAGATTTGTCTGAAAAAGGGAAACGTTCCTTGTATTGCAACAAGACTGAATCAGTATAGCTCAAATCCAGTCCAGCAAGACCAAACAAAGCATGTTGAAATTGGTCGATACTTCATCAAAGAAAAAGTTACGCATGATACCTTGAGTTTGGTCCATGTGTCATCAACAAAGCAACTAACTTATGTGTTTACCAAAGGCCTCATCAAACGGACTTCTCATACACTGATTAGCAAGTTGGACATGTGAGACATCTTTGCACCAACTTGAGGGAGAGTGTTGATTGATACTGGTAGCTTAATAATTATTGGAGTAGAATGATATTACATTGATTATAACTGATTATGTGATATTGTCTTTCCTTATTTAGTCTTGGGACTCATTGTATAAGTACTCATTCTCATGGGTTGTATATTCATCAAGAAATATAAAGAAGCTTTTTCTTCTTCTTGAAATCCTCACTTTCTCTTTAGATGACGGACTGTATCATGGCCAACTTGGCACACCTCGACTAATCCACCGGGTGGCTGATAAAGCCCACAAGCTGGACAATCATGCCCAATAAGCTTGGAGAAGATGGGCTCATACTAAGTATTATAGCTAAGATTGAAATCCTGGAATCTCCAAGTTATTACTCCTATGTCTCAACCACTCAGCCATCATCTTTGGGAATACAGGCTCAAATGTAACATAAGAACTACAGAAAAATAAAGATACACAAAGAAAAGAGTATTGCCCTTCAATTCACTTTGGTTGGCATAATCAAGAAGATATATTTCTTTTATTTCTGGTACTATCTTTACTTCACCCTCTTTCCTTGTGAGTTACAGAGAGTAATACTCCAAAAAGTCTTTTGTTTTGAAGCAACATCCTCCTCTTCCAACTGTAATATATCTTCTAATACCATGGCAGTAGTTCTCATCAGTTATATTGAACAAACTTCAGATACAAAAGGCCAGCAGGAAAACAACTCCTTTAGTACATCAGATTCTATATCGGCTAAATGTGTAAGCTGTAGTCTGCTTATATAGCCTTGTATCCTCATCGAGCTAACTTTTGGGGTTTAATTATACGTAATGTCTATTTTCTCAATAAGGTACTGGAGAAGGTAAAAGTCCTTGGTTTAAATCTCATTACAACCCTTTATTAAATAAATTTCACGTGCTCGACCCATTAAAAGAAAAACACTCTCGCATGTGAAGGGGCGTGTTGAAGACATAATTAAGTAAATAAAGGTGTGCCCTATTTAATAGCTTAATCTTTTAAATGAGATGGTCACACAATTCAATATGCTATTGATATCGGCTATAGAATATTGGGTCATCCATATTATGTTTCTCCATGCTCCATATTTCAGGCCTTAGCGTGCGGGGCCACGTTAGAATCCCACACGGTTAATTATATGGATTGTAGTCTCCTTATATAGTCTCGGACAATCCTCCACTTGAACTAGCTCTTGGGGTTGTGTTAGGCACAAGATTTATTTTCTTAGCAGATATTATACTTAAAATGATACAAAATGTCATGATGTGTAATTACAACGTGTCATTGCCTAAAATCTTCATTTTAAAACACTCTGAAGGTGAGAAGGGTCTTCTCCCTGAAACCATTCAGTTTATCTCTCTTATTTTCTTATTTTGTTGCTCAATCTGAATTTTTGCAAAACTGTGAGAATTAAGAATTCCATTGTGGCCTTAGCTATATGTAAACATCAGATAAGTAGTCTTTGCCACCACTCAAAACAAAAAATGCCAGCTATTAAAATAGAGTTCATTTTCCTATCCTTTTTTTTACCAAAGGCTTTTTCAATTCTTAACTGGCTAAACTTGGCTGAAGCCTGATTATACATTACCCACAGGTATTCACCGATGTGTAATAGAGCAGAAGATCCTTTCCACAATAAGCTGTGAGCACTACACATAGGACCCTTCAACATGCAGCATATCAGTGGATTCAAGATGGTAAAAAAACAGCTTAGATAACACATAACTACCACACAGACAAAGCAACAATATCTTTCCTTTCTCAGATAGAAACTAGTACAGAAATTTATGTAACAAATAATGAAAAACTCTCACCGGGTTTTATATCTCTATGGGTGATATTGCGATCATGACAAGACTTAAGTGCCATCAACTGCATAGAACAGAAACATAGAAATGAACAGCCTCATGAGGAAAATGGAAGATCGTTAATCAGGATGGAAAAAGATACTTGAAGGAGCCTTTCATAAAAGAAAACAGTACAAGCAAAGTTAATACGTAAAACATGATATTCTAGATATTAATAGCTACTTTCAATTGAATATCAAGTTTTCACACAAGAACCCCAACATTCACTACTTTCAATTGAATATCAAGTTTTCACACAAGAACCCCAACATTCATTACTACATGACCTAATTCTAGATGATTAAACCTGCAGCAATAATAGTGAAACAAGAACATTTTGGGGCTCTAGGTTGACAATGTAGCAACCCTCAGAGAAATGTTTTTGCAAGCATGTGGAAATATTTGCAGCCACCTCAACATGGGAAAGCGTGCTCCTCAACAGTATCCATGTGAAGTAGAAAAACATTAACAGTCTAATCTAGAATAATAGCACCATAACTGCGTATACTATAGTCTAGAAAACGTCAAATGAAAGACATGATTTGCAACTAAGACAAAGGATGGAAAAGCTACAAGAGATAGTGTATCAAAATCCAATGATCAAGAAACAACATCTCAACAATTATTTATTGCGGAGAAAGAAAAACAATGTTACAAGAGGGATATAACATATTATGAAAATACCAATTGCCAAATCAGATTACGCATTTCCTCTCGCCCTGCTTCTGTTGTCTTCAACCGTTTCCACCATTTTGATGGATGTAATATCTGAATATGCTTTATATTTTCATTTCCTCCCTCTGAATCATTTATCACTTCTTCAGCTGTATAGAGAAGCTTTGATAAGGATATCCCTTCATGGCGAAACACAAGCCATATCTCATTGGATCGGGACTCGAAAGACTCCACATATCTGGCAATGTGATTAAGACCATCCTCAAAGGCTGTTCTCTGCAAATCCTCCTTTTTACCATACACTTTGTCGAACCTCAAAGTGCTTTGCTTTTCTAGATCTGCTGATCCATCTATTCCCACAGGATCATGCAGATCAGGTCTTACATTTAGCAATAGGGAATTTGATTCTTCAGCTTGTAGTGAACCTCCAAGAACAGCATAAGCATTCAAGAAGAGTTCACCAAAATATTTCTCCCGTAGCCCACTTAAATAGACAGCAGTGCCTTTCTCCACCTGTTTGCAGTTGCTAGTTTAATAAACAGAAAGACTTTGATAACCAAAAAGCAAAACTGAATACCAGTCTCATATTAATCCAACAAGATGTCTTAGAGGATACTTTTAAAAATCAAGGTCTACCAGTAAACAAAACAAAAGCAAAACAACCAAATAATCGAAGTGTTAAGCTAGCCTAAAAAGATAAGAAAACAACTAAAAACCAAGGTACAAGAAAGAAAGAAGAAAGGAAACCTAAACGTATGATAAAAGAGATTACCACATACTATACACTCTAGCAAGATTCTACGGAAGAATTAGAAAAATTCTGAAACAGATGCATAAGATAGCAATAGTCTTTCAGAAGAATCCAAACCAATGCCAAGAAAGTACTGAGACCAGATAACTTAAACAACAAACTCGGATTCACACAAGGAGATCATACATTTTGAAGAAAACTGTTTCTTTTCCTTGTTTAATTTCTTCCCACCTAAGACAATGGTTATGCGCATAAAATAGTCCACATCCACAGCAGGTATACCATATGAGCACCATGTAGCCTTCTGAGGTAACTGACAACATTGCATCACCAAAAAAGTGAGGTTCAGCGTGTACTCTAAGCATTACATAGTAGATCTAACCCTACCAAGCGACTACTATTACTCAAATCCAACAAAACTAGACATTTCAGTTCTAACTGCTAAACCAGCCGCCATGATGCGAACCCAATTATCTTAGAAACTAGCCTGTTTGTCTTCTGAAAACAAACATGTTTCCAATTGGAGACATTTCTGGTTTACTAAACCATTCCAAAAATGGAACGTCCCTTTTTTCCCTTAAATTGCTTTTTTTTTTCTAAAATGTTTTCCCTTAATACGTTTATAGACTCATACTATTGGGAAGGTTTGTAAAATAAAAAATATGGAAACTATTCGTTTGTAAGTGCCTCTTTCTCATAGTAAAAAGCTTATTTGTTGTAAGTGAGTCTACAAGATTAAACACTATTCAGATTGAAAAATAGAACGCTACAAGGCTCGCTTGGTAATTCAGGGTAATGAACAATAAGAGGGCATCAATTTCACAGAAACCTTTGCCCTAGTAGCTAAAATAGTGTCTGTTCGCACCTTTCTTGCAGTGACTGTCTCGAAGAACGGTTTGATACCTTAACTTGACATAAATAATGCCTTTTTACATGAAGACGTCTATATAAAGCTTCCTCCAGGTTTCGTCTCTTCTCAGCCGAATGAGGTTTGCAAGTAACATGAACCCTTATATGGACTTCGGCACTCTCCTCACAATTGGTTCGCAAAATTAACGGCTGATCTTCGCAACTACAGCTTCATGCAGTCCCGCGCAGATAACACTTTATTCACCTTCAGAAAGGGCGAGACTTTCGTCAGCGTTCTTGCGCATGTCGATGATTTGCTAGTTGTTGGAAATAATTCAGAGGTTAGGTATGTTCTACATTTAAGGATTATTTGGCACAATGTTTTTGTCTCAAAGATCTCAGTCCCTTAAAATATTTACTTGGCGTCGAGTTTGCTCGTAGTAAGCAGGGTCTCTTTTTGTGTCAACGAAAATATACTTTGGATATGTTATTTAAAGCAGGACTCCTGGGCGCTAAACGAGTGCTTACTCCGATGATTCAAAACCATCGACTGGGTCTTGTTTCTGTTCTTTAGTTCATAACTTGTTGCAATTCCTTCAAGCTCCATGAGTTGAGCATTATGATGCTGTCTTACGAGTCCTGAAATATTTCAAGAGTAGCCCAGGCCAAGGACTTGATGAATGCGAGTCTCAGTCTATTGATTGCTCCAATGTCGTGTCTCTATTTGAATTACATTATCGATTGGGATATCCTTCTCTACCTCCATTGAAGAATCCCTGTCGTTAGTTTCAGAATATTTCTTCACAATCATCGTGAGTCATATCAATTTGCAAAACATTATCGCATCTTGTTAGGTCCAAGGGTTAATAAACGTGTATATTTGGGGACTGTCCTATTGTTTCCAAAACTAGGCATAAATATTTTTTACTTTTATGATTTTTCTCAAATGACTTGGATTTACTTTATGAAGAGCCGATCCAAAGTGTTTACCCACTTTTCTGCCTTTCGTGTTGAAGTCAAAAACTCAATTCAATGCCTTGGTACGTCTTTTGAGGAGTGATAACGCTAAAGAATACATACCAAAATTATTTTCCTACATGATAACGCTAAAGAATACATGCCAAAATACATCCTCTCAAAATAGAGTTGCTGAGAAGAAAAATAGCCATCTACTTGAGACAATTCAGACACTTTAGTTCCAAATAAAGGTTCCTAAATAATTTGGGTTGATGCAGTCTCTACTGCTTGTTTTCTGATTAATCACATGCCATCGATTGTGCTTGTTGGTAATTTGCCTTACAATGTTCTTTTTCCAAACAAGTTAGTATCTTTGGTGGAACCTAAGGTATTTGGAAGCACATGTTATGTTCGACCATTTGTTACTAAGTGGGTCCCAAGGCATTAATTGTTTTTTTGGCTATCTTGATCTTGCCTTCAGAAATAGTATCGATGTTATTCTACTAAACTTGGCAAATATCTAGTGTCAACTAATGTGGTATTTTTAGAGGTTACACTATTCTTCTATGCACCTACTATTTCTACAAGACAAAGGAGGAAGATGAGTGGTACGTCTATCAGGTTACTTATCACTCGTCATTTATCGAACAATCAAATAATGTTGTGCTTCCATCTCCTAGTTCTTCTATTGAACACTTATCAACCAGTGTACCTTCAGCACCTGTTCCATCTTCACTGGCAAGACTATCAATTGTTCAAGTTTATTTGAGGACGTGACAGACCAATGATACATGTCATACATCAATTTCTTCTTCACCAGACCTCCTCCACTTGATCCTCTCGAAAATCTTGATCTTCTTATTGCTCTTCGAAAAGGTACACAACAGTGCAAATCAACATATTCCAGTGCTAGTTCTGTTTTATATGATTACTTATCTTCTATATCTAGTTGTTTGACTGTCTCTCTAGCTCTATCTTTATCCCCAAAACAGTGAAGGAAGCCTTGAATCATCCTAGATGCACGACGCAATGTTTGATGCATGCGCTTTAGATGAAATCATACTTGGGATTTGGTGGAAGGAAAGAAAGCAGTAGGATGCAAGCAGGTCTTTGCAATCAAAGAGTTAATCCTGACAACTCTGCCACAAGACTTAAGGCTAGAGGCTATGCTTAGGCTTATGGGGTGATTATTCCAACACTTCCTCCCCTATAGCCAAACTCACCTTTGTCTGGTTGTTTATTTCCTTGGTTGCTTCAAGTGTTTGCCTTTACATCAGTTGGATATCAAAAATGTGTTCCTTCATGGTGATCTCAATAAGAGGTGTATAAGGAGCAACCACCTAGGTTCATTGCTCGAGGGGGGGGGGGGGTTTATGGGATTATCATATGAGAAAATCTCTATATGGTCTAAAGCAATGCCTTGTGCCTGGCTTAGAAAATTTAGATGTAATTCGGGAATTTGGATTGGAGAGGAGCAAGTGTGATCACTCAGTCTTCTACAGATAGTGAGTGATTGGTGTTATTCTTCTAGTTGTTTACATTGACAGTATGTTATTACATGAGATAATTGTGCAGGGATTTCTTCTATCAAGAAGTTTTTACACGCCAATTTCATACCAAAGACTTGGTGTAGCTGAAATATTCCTTGAGCATAGAAGCAACAAGAAGCAAGAAAGAGATTTTCTTGTCCCGGGGGGAAGCATGTACTTAACCTACTTGCAGAAACTGAAATGTTGGGGGCCAAGTCGTGCGGCACACCATGTACATCTTACTAAGGAATGATGTGACCCTTCTAATGATCCAGAAAGATATAAAAGGTTAGTTGGAAAACTGAACTATCTCACTGTGACCCGTCCAGATATTGCCTATACCGTCAGTATTGTCAGTCAATTGATGTCAGCACCGAAAGTCAATCATTAGGCAGCCTTAGAACAAAACATGTGCTATTTGAAAGGATCTCCTAGCCTTAGCATTGTATAGCAGATCACAAACATACTCGTATTGAGTGTTTTGCAGATGTTGATTGGGCTGGGTCAAGAGTCGATAGAAGATCAACTATTGGCTAGTGCGTCTTTGTTGGTGGAACTTTGGAATTTTGAAGGAGTAAGAAACAATATGTTTAATCTCTATCTAGTGCAAGGTCTGAGTTAGAGCTATGGTTCAATATGCATGTGAAATACTATGGATACATCACCTGTGATAATCAAGTTGCTCTACACATTGCCTAAAATTCATTGTAACATGAACGAACAAAACATATTGAGATCGACTGTCACTTTGTTTGTGAGAAGATTCACGAGAATAAGATTTATATTGGTTATGTGAAAACAAGAGAGCAACAGGGTGACGTATTCACGAAGGCCTTAACTGGAACTCGAGTGAAATATCTTTGTAACAAGTTGGGCACGATTAATATCTATGCTCCAACTTGAGGGGGGAATGTTACAAAATTTACAAGGACACATCTTCATATAGTATAAAATTATACATAGCACAAATATAAGATATATTTAGGGATTTTTTAATTTTATTTCTTTAGATAGATTTACTTGTACACCTACAAATATCTCTTACTATTGGAATAATACATATTGAGATTGCTCCATCGTCTCTGTATTTTACAGTAATTAACAACAGATTCTTTTTCGTGTGTAGTAAAAGAAACATCTTCTTCCATTGAGCAGAAACGTGCAACTTTTGAGAGGAAAGAGCTCTAGAAGTAAGTACAAAAGCAGAGCACTGAGCTTGGTCTAGCCACACATGAGGTTATATCATTAAAGCAACTTCACCAACTGTTCTCTGAGCCAATTGTTCCAAAACCACATTTTTCAAAAAAAAACACAAATTAAACTTGTTCTTCAATTCAAACACCACCTTAGTGATATAGCCCCACCAAGTGGATATTTGTCATTCAAAATCTCTAACACGACTTAAGTTATATTCATTGAATCGACAATCATAGTGAGTAAGATCTTAGAAACAAAAAAAACAACATACCCAGTGCAGTCTCACAAGTGGGATGTTGGGAGAGTGGTGTGTATGCAGCTTTGCCACTACCTTTTGAAAGTAGAAATATTATTTCCGGTAGACCCTCGGCTCAAGTTAAGCATATCAAAACAAGTATGGGAAGGAAATACAGAAGTATAGAAGTCTTGCTAGAAATAAAGGGGAAGTTAATACCAACATATAATACGGTAACCGAATCAAAAGAAACAACATACAACATCAGCAAATGAAAAAGACAATAACAATAACAAGCACGAAAATACAATAATCAAGGAAACAACAAACAGAAATAGAGGAATCTAAGAGTATGAAAATACAAGACAAATATTCGATTATCTACCTTCTATCCTAATCCTCAACCTCCACACCCTCCTATCATGGGTCATATCCTCGGTGAGCTGAAGTTGTGCCATGTTCTGCTTAATCACCTCACCCCAATACTTCTTAGGCCTACCTATACCCTTCCTCAAGCCTTCAATAGCCAGCCTCTTGCACCTCCTCACTGGGGAATCCACAGATCTCCTCTTCACATACCCAAACTATTGCAGCCTTACCACATCTAATCCTCCACGAGGGTCATTCCTACCTTGGCCCGAATGACTTCATTCCTATTCTTATCCTTCCTGGTGTGCCCACACATCCATATCAGCATCCTTTATCTCAACTACTCTCATCTTCGGTCTAACTACCACTCATAGAACTTATCTTTAAGTAATGGCGGCACATTCTTGTCCCACAAAACACCGGACGCGAGCCTCCATTTCATCCACCCTACCCCAATACGATGCGTGACATCCTCCTCAATCTCCCAATTACCTTGGGTAACTAACCCTAGGTACTTGAAACTGACTCTCTTGGAGATGAACTGAGTTTCAAGCATCACTTCCACGTCCGCTTCATGGAACACGTTACTGAACTTGCACTCCAGGTACTCAATCTTGGTCCTGCTCAACTTGAAACCTTTTGACTCCAGGCTCTGTCTAGATCTCCAACCTCACTTTAATGCCGCTTTGCATCTCGTCTATAAGAACTATATCATCTGCAAATAACATGCACCATGGCACCTCCTCTTGAAAGTGCCACGTAAGAGCATCCATTGCCAAGACAAATAAAAATGGGCTAAGAGTAGATCCCTGGGCAACCCCATCAAGACTGGAGAGTGGTCTGAGTCGCCTCCCACAATCCTGACCCAGGTCTTAGCACCATCATACATATACTTAATCTACCCCGGGATGTGGAGCGGGAAAACAAGCAAACAGGTTACAATCCCCCCTATAGACATTGTACCATGCTCAGGTATACAGCTTGAAATTACAAAGCAGAATGAGATTGCTGGAGCCTGACAACATCAACTAAGTTGAAGATTTTGGTCTTGACTTCGTATAGACTAATTCTCCAACAAAGATTTTATCAATGCTTGAGTCATCCATAAAGCATTACTGCTTGAGAAAAGTGGGAAAAGAACTTGTGAAGGTCATTTACCTGGAGCGTCAAAGGTGGGAAGGGGAATATGACAAAAGAAAATTCAAATGCAATATTTGTTGTGCCTAATCGACATGAAAACCACTGTTCTTAAATTTTTGAATGCCATCAACCGTCATGAGGTAAGGATAAAAGATTAACCAGCATGATAAAGCAAAACCAAAACTAAGAAATATTCTGAAGATTCAGTTCCAGGATAGCAAAATTACCATGATACGCTTCAAAATGAACATGCTGCCTTCAGAAGGGCCATCATCACAGACATCAGCAGATGATGGGTTCTTCCTTGTTTCATTATTGGCCCCCTCATTCATAGTATTGGCTGAAAAATTGCTACCTTTTGGAGACTTGATGACATGAGAACAATTCCAATAAAAAGCTAGCCAAACTTCACCATAAGATCCACGATCATATTTCTTCTTTAGAATGTACCTTGTAATATAAAATTGATTCGATATAAAAAGAAAGTTCAGATCAAGTACATATCATAAGGAAAGCAAAAGATACAGATAATTTAGAATCTGCACACAAGCTTTGGAACAAATAATAGATGAAGACATGCACTGATCAACAATCCATACTGATCAAGCATAAAGATTAAAGCAGATGAAAAATAAGCCATATGTCAGAGAAGTGGAAACAGAAGTATAATAACATAGAACTCATGACAACTGTTTTAACAAGTGAAAGGGTAAAAACATTTCCAATCAATCCAAATAAAATTATCTGTCCAATCACGCATCATATGATTTGATGGTGATACGTGAGCAGATTGCTGATCAAGCTAAACAAGAGTAGAATCCATTCAGATAGAATATGCTAGTAAGTCCATGGACCCACTGTGTCAAAAGGAGAAAACGTCATAGTATATCCTTGTTAGCAGAGCAATGCATACAGAGACTAATATATGCTGCAGGTCACTTTACAAGGATTATTACATAGTGAATGCAACATTTACGAACCAAACAATTCGTCGAAAAGTACCTAGAATCTGCTCTGGCATGATCATTTGTACTGCTATCATTGAATGGAATAGATTCAAGCAACCCAAGGAACCTTGAAAAGCCTTCAGGATTAATGCACTGATCGTTATTATCACTAAAGTTCATCCCGAACTGCACGCACATGTGCTGATCATTATATAGATCCAAAGCTCCACCTACAATTAACAAGGCAAGTGGAAATTAGTTCTTGTGTTTCATAGCAGCTTCGCTGATAATGGACTTCAAATGTGGTCTAGCCATTTCAGAGAAGTCAACAGCGAAATTGCACAGTGGAGCTTAGTAATGAACAAATATCAAGAGAATAAGCAGACAATTAGTACAGATTACAAAGAATGAACAATCACATCACCAAAGCACACGAGTTTCACGGTTTACCTTGACCAATGCTATCAGGTAAAGCATGGAGAAGCTCATGCTCATATTCATCGATGTCCTTCTGAACCCAGAAGGTATACTCATCGTTAACATCAAGGTTCTCAGATAGATAGAAACATCCAAAGTTGCTGTGGTTTCCTTCAACCTGAGACAAGTGGAAGAATTCTTGTAACCATTAGCATTCCTGTAGGTGAGAGAAGAAATGCTTGCAGATGACTAGGCATAACAATCCATAAATTTCATCAACTTCTCAATGAATATTGATGCCCACAGTTAATGCAGATATCACATTTAAATACAGTGCTGATACAGTCAAATAGACTGAATGCTGATAGCAGGGACTGTAGAAGTAATCATTTCATTCACTTTGAAGGTAAAGAAACTAAAGACTAATAACTTATCCCAAGAAACGAGCTCAAGAATGGTCAATGTTCAAATGAGCAGACAAAGATATCAGTCTTCATTTTGAAGGAAGATCATAACCCAAGATAGAAAGAAAAACACAACAGAAACTTCTAGTAATGACAATGATAAAGGAAGTTTTTATGAGAGTTGTGGTCTTTTTGGATAAGACAGAGCAATCAAGATCTTTGGAAATCTAGTTTTTTCAATAGGGGAATTGGTTTGGAACATAATAGTTTCTCATCTTGTCTTGGGCTTCATGTTCTTTCCATCTAACTATAATATCCATGTATCATTGAAAAAAACTAGGCGATTCTCTTTCATTTGCCTCAGCATTGATGGGCAAAGTTATCGGTACCTGTGTTGGGGAGGTAGCAAGTGCCCAGAGGAATAGTCAAGGAGCGCATAAGTTGGCCAAACACCGACCTACTTATTTTAAAAAATCCCTATCTCATTTCTGACACTACTTAATCCTCAGATTGTTTATTTTGTAGTTTTGGGGAGACATGCAAAACACCCTCCACCAGACAACCTTCGATCTGTAGGAGAAGTCAACAAGGATAGATTTTGTGAGTTCACTTGTTTAGAAGGTTGTTACTTACTGTATTGTATCATATTGTTATTTTAAATACAATGTTTATTTTGATGTTACTTATAATTTATTATATCATATTGTTAGTAAGTTGTTACGTAACAATGAAACGTGACATTTTATGTAACGACCGATTTAGTGTGATTGCGTCGTTACCTTTTTTTTTCACATCTCGCTTTTAATTATCATCAAATAATTTTATTTTACGCTACCTTTTTTTAAAAAAAATAACTCTACATGTGCCCTACTTTATTCTTTAGATTACTGGTACATGGCACTATAAAACGACCAAAAAACAATACGGTTTACCCAAACAATGTATTCATCAAAACAGTACAGTACAACACTATCAATTATGGTATAATTGGATAGTGTAGATATGAAAATATTTAAATATGGCATGATTAGATAATGTTGATATGAGAATATTCCCTAATCCCTCTAATTAGATAGTTAGGAGATTGAGTAATATTTTATTAGTTTCTTTCCTTATTTACATTAATTGAAACAACTATTTAACCCATCAACTTGAGGGAATAATCAATCAATTCAATTCCCAATATCTTTTCTTCTTCTTCTAATTTCTCATGGTATCAGAGCTACTGTTTTTAAGCCCTCTTTGTGAATATTCTTCTATTTCAAACTTTCAATAACAGAAACTGAAAAAAAGAAAAGAGGAGGGATTGTTCAATTGGTTGCGAAATCAACCATATCAGAAAACCGACGAGTCTTATCTCTCTCTTACTCCAGTACTTTTTTGTGACAAAAAAATGGCTAATAATGGAGATAGTATTCTACCTACACATGATGTCTTGGATGGAGCATCTCAATACATCACTTTAATTGGAGTAGACTATAATGACTACATTCAGTACCAAACATCAAGGCAACAATCATCAACTGCTTGCACAATACAACTTGGTAACTCCTTTGCTTATGTTGCGGTCTTTATCTCAAGAACAATGGATTCTTGAATTTGGTGCTTCTGACCATATTTCTGGTAACAAAAATACTCTCTTTACTCTTACTACCCCTTCTACCCTCTCTACTGTTACTTTGGCTAGTGGATCAAAGACTATTGTAAAAGGGATAGATATAGCTCATCCTCTACCTTCCATACCTTTAAAATCAGTCCTTTTTGCACCTAAGTGTCCATATAGTCTTATTTCCATTAGCAAAAAAACCTGAAATGCGGTGTAACTTTCCTTGATGATTTTGTTTTTGTGCAGGATCGAAGTACTAGGTGATTGGAAAAGGACATGAGTCACAGGGATTGTACCTGCTCTCTATCCCAACACCACATGTTTCTTTCATTTCCGTTGTTTCTTTTGAATTGTTCCATAGTCAATTGGGTCATCCAAGTCTCTTGAAATTGCAAAAGATGGTCTCCAGTTTATCTTTGTTAGAATGTGAGCCGTGCCAGCTTGGGAAGCACACTAGTGCCTCTTTCCCAAAGCGCGTCAATAATAGGGCCACCTCTATGTTTGAAATTGTTCATTCGGATATATGACATCCAAGTCGTGTCAATTCTTCCACAGGATTTCATTATTTTGTTACTTCTATTGATGACTATTTTCGGTGCACATGGTTATTTTTACTGAAAAATATATCTGAGCTATCTTTCAAAAATTTTATGCTGAAATTCGCAATCAATTTGGTATTTCCATTAAGAAGTTAATCAATGATAATGCCCGAGAATACTTCTCTACTCTCTCTTATTTTTTGTCATCCCCGGGCATATTGTACTTGTCTTCTTGTGCACATACTCCTCAACAAAATGGAGTTGCTGAGCGAAAGAGCAAACATCTAATTGAAACAGCTCGAACATTGCTCATTCACAATCATGTCCCTTTATGTTTTTGGGTTGATGCCATTATTATTGCTTGTTATTTAATCAATTGCATGCCTTCATCTGTTTTCCACTTCCAGAGTCTACTTCCAATTCCAACTATTTCAACCCCAGTTCCACCTCCAACTCTTAAGGTCTATTCTCGAGCTTGCTAATCCGGTTAAAATTTATAACTCTGATATGGGTCCACAAAGCAATCTTAGTGACTCATTACCTGCTCCACCAATGTCTTCTACTTTGGTCGAGCACTTATCAAATGATTGTCCAATTGCTCTTCACAAAGGTACCATAACTACTGCCAATCAAACTACCGGTTTATGCTTATTTAAGTTATCATTGTCTGTCACCTTTATATCATTCCTTCATTACTAGCTTATCAATAGTCAAAGTTCCAAAGATTGTGGCAGAAGCACTAGTTCATCCAGGTTGGCGTTAGGCTATGATTCCGGAGATGGCTGTTTTGCATGATAATGGTACTTGGGAGCTTGTTCCTTTACCTCAAGGCAAAACCACAATTGATTGTCATTGGGCATTCACGGTTAAGGTAGATTCAGATGGAGCTATTGATCGTCTCAAAGCGAGACTGATTGCTAAGGGATACACTCAGATTTATGGCATCGATTATGGAGATACTTTCTCACCAATTGCTAAGATGGCTTCTGTCCGTCTTCTCATCTCTATGGAAACAATGAATCGTTGGCCCCTTTTTTAGCTAGACATCAAAAATGCATTCCTACATGGACAACTTGTTGAAGAGATATATATGGAGCAACCACCAGGGTTTGTTGCTCAGGGGGATTCTAGACTAGTTTGTAAACTTCGTCAATCCCTCTATGATTTTAAGCAATCACCTAGAGCATGGTTTGGTCGTTTTCGAGTTGTTGTCAAACAATTTGGAATGATCCGAACAGAAGTTGATCACTCCGTGTTCTATAGGCATTCATCTCATCACAAACATATCTTTTTAATTGTTTATGTTGATAATATTGTTATCACAAGAGATAATCATGAAGGTATTGCTCAACTCAAACAACACCTCTCAAGTCTCTTCTAGACTAAGGATTTGGGCAAGCTGAAATACTTTCTAGGCATTGAAGTGGGCACAGTATGGCCATGGTATTGCTATTACACAAAGGAAATATGCCTTAAACATTTTGGAAGACGCTGGTATGTTGGATTGCAAACATGTGGATAGTCCCATGGATCCAAATACTAAACTTATTCCAAGACAAGGGGAGCCTCTAAAAAATCCTAGCAGATATCACAGACTTGTTGGCAAACTCAACTATCTTACGACCATGTGACCAAACATCGCATTTGTTGCTAGTGCTGTTAGCCAGTTTTTGCAATCACCTTGTGATAGTCACTGGAATGAAGTGATTCTCATCCTGCGATGTATCAAAATCTCTCCAGGACAAGGTTTATGGTATAAAGACAAGGGACACACCAACATTGTTGGATATTCTGATGCGGATTGAGCAAGATCTTCTAACATGCGGTCCACTTCTGGTTATTGTATTCTAATTGGAGGCAATCTAATATCATGGAAAAGTAAAGAGCAAGTTGTCGTAGCTAGATCAAGCGCAGAGGCAGAGTATCGAGCTATGGCACTAGCTAGGTGTGAGCTTATATGGATGAGACAACTTCTCCAAGAATTAAAGATGGAAGGAGTTGAACTGATGACATTGATTTGTGATAACCAAGTTGCACTACATATCACTTCTAATGTCGTGTTTCATGAAAGAATGAAACACATTGTGATAGCTTGTCACTTCATTCGAGAGAAGATTGAGTCTCGATACATCACCACGAGTTTTGTCAACTCAAAAGATCAACAGGCAGATATTTTTACGAAATCACTCCGAGGATCCAAAATTGACTATATTTGTGGCAAACTTAGAGCATATGACTTATACGCTCCATCTTGTGGAGGAGTGTTAATTATGGTATAATTGGATAGTGTAGATATGAAAATATTTAAGTATGTTACGCAAATCAGATATGAAAAAGTAATCACCAGAAAGATACACGGTGCTTCGGATATGAGAAAGTAGTCACCGAAAAGATGACACGATGCTACACAAATTAGATATAAGAGACTAGTCACCGAAAGGATGGCACAGTGCTACACAAATTAGATATAAGAAATTAGTCATCGAAAAATGGCACGATGCTACACAAACACTAACAGATATGGGGTTGATACAAAACAGTCACAAAAAATCATCAAAAATTAATGCACGATGACATGTTTGGCTAAATTTTCTTCCATGAATATGAGGTTCATGCATATATCATTGTCCCTACTTTTGTTAACATAACCATTGGCCGAACGGGAGGCATATATGGGTCATAACCGCCCGCTGACAGTGGAAGCTCTTTGGTTCTCTACCAAGATCGTAGAAGCTCTGATACCATATGAGAAATATAGGAGAAAAAATATTATTAAACTATGTATTTATATTTTTACATTGAAATCCTATTTATAGACACTATATTAAACTCTTTTTCCAACTAGGACACAACATTACAATCCTTTTCCAAGTACGATTCTATATATTATTCTTATTCCTATTCCTACTCTAGATGGGATTGTATATTATATTCTTGTTCCTATACCTATTCTAATTTCTAACAGTCAGTAAGGCTCTTTGTTCCTGAACTCTTTCCCAATTTGCTATCTGATTGAGAATGTCCTCTTTCCCCTGCTTTCGGCTCCCCATATTGTCCTTGCTCCACTCCAATTTTGCTTTTAACATTTTCAACTTCTCAGCTACTACATATCCTACTCTACCATTCACTTACCTTATCTTCAAAGCCCTCCACTTCCAGCCACTATGTCTCAAATTTAAACTAAGATTTCTTCCAATCCCAATCTCCCCATGTCATTTCAATAGGATTATGATATGAAGTTATTTTAGGTAAAATATTTTGTTTGATGAGAGCAAAACTTTTCCCCACTGTGCATAGTGGAGGAATCTGTCAATCCTTGATGCACTTCTATGATCCTCCTCTCTTCTCCAAGTGTATGATCCTCCAAATAAAGGAGGATCAACCAATTCTAGTTCCTCATATAGGAAGAAAATTATGTCATAGCACGACTAAGCCTGTAGCAATTTGTTCTCTCTGATGGGTACCTGGAAGTCACCAGAGACTACACATGGCCCATTGAATCTGTTTCTAGTAACTATCAATTCTTCCCATAGCACTCTTCTGGTCTCTCCGTTACAATCTGCATACACTGCACTGAGATGCCAAAAGTCTTCATTGACTCCTATTGAGTGCCACTCTCCACCGATTTCCCTTTCCAGACCTCTTTTGTCCCAAAGAATTAGAATTCCACCACTACTCCAAAGTCCCTTCTTATGAATTTTCCCCAGCCATCTATTGCTCCATATGCTCTGCAATATGCCCAAGGTCCATTTTATTATGGTGCCAGCGCCAAGGATCTGAATCCCTACTCCTAAAAATAGTTTCAGTTTCCTGTCTCTTGTCTTAAAGTTCTTTTACTTTTTCTATTCTAGTTTATAACAAAGTTATTCACTTCCCCAAATAAAAAGTGAACATTTTCTTGTTCTTATTCCCAAACAAAAGTAAAACAATTTTTCTTCTCCGTTTTCCCACAAAAGAAGGGTGGTTCAGACCAATGGAGTTGGAACCCTACCTTCATACCCTGACTGGAGCGGATTATGAGGAATATCTCAGTACCAAATTGTAAAGCAACAGTTATCATCCTCGTCTACAGGAAACTTCCAACTAGTAGGGTTCCAAATTGTAAAGCAACAGTTATAAGCCTTATGTGTTGAAATTCATAATCAATTTGGTGTTCCAATTAGGAAATTTAATCAAGAGAATAATTTTCTGCACCTATCTCTTCCTTTGTCTTCACAAGGTATTCTGCACATGTCATCATGTGAAACAAAATGGAGTTGTTGAATGTCAATATCGGCATTTCATCCAGACAGCTAGTACATTGCTAATTTGTACTAAATGAGTAGTACTACTCATATTCAGCTTCATTTTTGGATTGATCTTATTCTGACCAATTGTTACCTAATCAATCACATGCCTTCCTCTGTTTCGCAGAACAAGAGTCCCTATTATATACTTTGTTCAAAACAACCTCAGTTTCCTCTTTCTCCACGAGTGTTTTGAGTGTACCAGCTCTGTCCAAGATCTCACCCCCAAAAAGGGCATGCTGTAGGTGAAGTCTGTCAAATGGATCTTCTTGAGGTACTTCCGTCTCCAAAAATGCTACAAATGATATGATCCTATTACACATAAGTTCTTTGTCTCAGCCCGATGAAACCTTTTTCTAGACATCCTCTTGCTTCTCACCAATTCACAATATCAAAACACCATCTCCACGATTTTTCCCATTTCAACTCCAAACTTCTTACTCTAGCTCCTCTTCTACTCTAGACGACCTCGATCAGACCCTCCACCAGCTAATCCAACTGATATTTCTGTCTACGAATGTCAAATGGGCAAGTCATGTCATATTAGGACAGGTCAAAATGTATTATGTCAATAAATGGGTCATAACCCAACCCACCCAAAATCAGTTTGGATCAAAATGAGTTGGGTTAAGATGGGTTGAATTGTGGATCATAATGCTAATCGACCAATAATTACTCAAATTAAAGCAACACAATGCAACTTCTATTTAGGTACTATTAGTAGCAAAATCATTCTTCAATGCATTAACAGGGATGATAGCATTAGCAGGATAGATCATGCAGCACTGTAGATGAGTGCATGTGTACGTATGAGCTGTCTACCAAATCTTTTTTTGATCCATGGATCTGTTTAATTCACTATAATGAACTTGAAATGAAAGAATGCCCCTATGTTCGCAGAAAATCCCTCCAACCCATTCCTTCCCCGCTCTTTCACCCCATTGACGAGATACTGCACTATGCCTCTAAGGCTCACCATTAATTTGGATAGCTGAACCAGCAGACTGTCGCAAAATGCCCAGCCACCCACCCAACAAGCAAATTGTAATACTACATCATATAGGAGAAGTAAATGCATCAAATTACAGAAAGGTATCCTCAGCTCCCAGCCCCAAAATCAAGAGGGCCCAGTAGCAAATAGGAAACATCAACCCAGCTGCTAGCAGTCTTACCAATAATCTGCCAAAATTGGAATCAAGTGGATGATCATCCTCCTCCTCGCTAAACACTGCAATAGTCCTAAATAAGATGAGCCAAGTCCAAGACAATCACACTATGAAATAGAGATATGAAGGATCATAATCTTGAGTAAAAGGCTACCTTGAGATAAACGCATAAAAAAATAGATATTTACAATATTATTGTCTTTTAGGAATTGTGCACCAAGGAAATCTACAATCAAGTCAAGAATACAATAATCGATGATTCACCAAATACAAAATGAAACCAACTCAATTCAGTTAACTAAATTTTGCAACTCAACCTACAAATTTAGAGGAAGAAAACCAAAAGACAGTTTTGAGAAGTAATTTCATTTTTACTCCAAAAGATGAAGTTAACACTCAAAGCTAAATCAATGGTGGGGTTTCTCCAATAAATAAAAGGGAAAATTTACGAGTATGATCCTTCAGAAACTGACAAAATGAATTTGCAGGAACAAGGAGCTCAAAAATCAGGAAATTATCAACTGCATGATTAAATTTTGAAAATATAATCCAATGCATGAGTCCCCCTATTAAAACATAGTGCCACATTAGGACTCTCTTTTACATGTTATCCATTGTTTCACACACTCTTAGGTCTCATTTGTTTCACCTATGGAGTTCTGAATTCCCTTTTAAAACATAGTGCCACATTAGGACTCTCTTTTACATGTTATCCATTGTTTCACACACTCTTAGGTCTCATTTGTTTCACTTATGGAGTTCTGAATTTGAATCATCCAAATCTCAGTTCATTAAGTGCATTTTTTGTCTGATCTATTCAGATCTTGTACATAGATTTAAAATCATTAAAGCGTTCAATTAATGATTCTTGTGAATGGGAATTTTTATTACTAATCTATCCATTACCACCACCGTTAACCTCCATTGTACAATCACTGTTGTTAGATAATTAGTGTGTATAATAATATATTAATTGTGTAAAGTCTGTATATAAATAGGGGTCAATGTAAGACAATTATATTATGCATCTTAATAATATTTTCCCATGCATTTACTTCAGTCGTCGTGCATCCTTCCCAGTGACAGTTCAGATCTGATTTCCGGCATTCCTCTTTTGGTAAGTGTTGTGTGAAAACCAACACTATCATTGGGTTCCTCAGGCTCCGGAAACAAAATCCCAGCCAGCTCCACCGGAATACTAATCCTCACACACTTTCATTGCCAAACAGAGGGACAATCTTCCGGCGAGATCTGGAGAGCATTTTTTTGTTGTTTTAGTGCGGATGTTGGAGCAGCTCCTCAGGAAATATGGATACTTTATGGTAGGGACAAGCCATTTTTTGGTGTTGAATTGGGTCAGGAAGAACAAGTTGTTCCAGCTCTGGGGAAAAGATTCATCTTTCAATTTTCCCAGATCACGGGCTGGCGCGTGAGTCACTTTCCGGCAACTTTCAGACTTTGTTCTTTAGTCCGTGGGGATCGTCTTGTGGTTCCGAACCCATCCATACTATTTTTTACAATTCCGACCACTTATACTTCCCCAATGAGTTCTCCAGTGAGTTCCAACAGTGTTCCAACCAGAATTTTCCTGCTATGTTCACTGTGAGATTCTGACCAGACCCATCTCAATTCTAACCACCTCCAATGCCACCAGCAGCTTTTCCACCAGTTTTTCACCAATTCCAACATCTTAGTTTTCTGGAAATCCTGTACTGAGGCTTGCCTGAAGCTATTGCTTACTTACATTTTCGGTTAACTTGTGGTGCAAAGGTCAAGGTATTCAAGATCACTTAATCACAAAGGCTAGTTTAGTTGATGAAAAGGCCCATGTACAGTTCAAGAAGGTTGATGCTCAACTATGTAGTCTCCTGTGGAGATCTATCAATTCCAAATATTTCCCCTTTTTCGTCCATTCCAGACGTTATTCAATATGGAAAAAGGTTCACACTTTATACAATCATAACAACTCTCGTTTTATGATGTGATATCTCGAATGACAAACTTAAAAAATTAGGAATTGGATACGTCTACTTACTTGGGACAAGTACAAGCAGTCGTGAAGGAATTTGGATGCCAGTTACTGCAAGTGTTGAGAAACGACAAAAACAACGACAAAAGATGTTTCTATTTCTTACACTTGTTGGACTTTCTATTGACCTTAATTCAGTACATGACCAGATTTTGACCTATCCAACTGTTGCTTTGGTTAATGAAGTATTCTCTCAATTACTTCATCTTGTTGCAGCACCCAGTCACATAGTGATCTCATCACAAGTAGTAGATTCCTTTGTTCTCGCATGTCAGACAATGGAAACTCTTGACCCAAGTGCAGTTATTGTTGTAGACTTGGCCACACTCGTAAAGTATGTTATTCTCTGTATGGTCAACCACCCAAAAATGCACATGTTGCTCAAACTGATACTACAAGTAATCGAGGGTTTTCTTTATCTAAAGGGGAATATAATGAGTTCCTTTATCATAGAGAAAGTAAGCAAACATTTCCATAAGTAGCCTTTGTTGCTCAGAATGATACTTTATTTGTTGGTAATTTGTTTGCTTGTGTTTCACAATCTACTACTTTTGGACCGTCGGTTGTGGACTCGGGCACTTCAGATCATATTTTTGGCAAACATTGTTTATTCAGTAATAAATCACTACGCTGCATACGATGTTCCAGTAAAGTGGTAATTTGGTATCTTGGAAACGCAAAAAACAGAGTGTGGTTGCTCGATCTGGTGCAGAAGTAGGATATCGAGCAATGGCTATGGGAACAAGTGAGCTAATTAGGATCAACTAATTGCCCAGAGAATTAAAATTTGAAAAACTTAGTCAGAAGGAACTTGTGTGTGATAATCAAGTTTCCCTTCATATTGCATCAAATCTAGTATTCCGTGAGAGGACTAAGAACATTGAGGTTGAGAATGTCACTTCGTAAAATAAAAGATATTCTTTGGAGATATTGTTGTTTTTCTTGAAATTGGTAAACTGTATACCCCAGCATTAAGGGTATGCTGGCAACCTCCAAAAAGTTGCAAAGTTCCTAACAAGTCTACAAGTTAATCTATATCCTTTATACAAGTTATAGAGATACAATGCATTTCCATTTAACTTTCTGATTGGAATTGGATCTGTTTTCAAAGTGTCCACCATCTCTATGGGATAATCCTCCACCATCTCTATCCGCTTTTACTTCTCCCCTTCGGATCCAGCAGCTTAGCAAATCAGTTGTATGTTCAGGCATGATCCACCTAGTGTTGGTGAGGTTGAGGAGAAGTGTCCGCAGTTGAGTAGTGAAGTTGCAATGTAGGAACAAATGCTTGTTTGTTTCCTCTGTTTTGTTACCGAGAAAACACCTTGACACCAGTTGCATTCTTTCTTTTATTCTGTAGCACTTCTTGTGTAAGGTAAGCTCTCTATACCAACAGCCATGTGAAACATTTCACCTTGGTAGGAGAAAGACTTTTCCAGATATAACTACATGGGAACTGAAATATCCCAACTTGGTCAGTCACCTCCTTTTTGTATGCACTGTTAACTGTATAACATCCATCCTTGCTATGCTCCCAGAAAATTTTATCTGAGTCAGTTGTGAAGCCCTCAAAAGTTGTTAGTTCCCAGAAGAGATGCCACCCTGTGCACTTTCCAATCATTCATAAGACTCCTAAAAGACAGATCTCACCCCTGGGGTGACCAACACTCAATACACTTTCGCTTCAGGATTGTTGCACTAAGTGAACACATCTGGGAAAAAACCCATGAGAGGGATTTGATCAATCCAAGCTTCTTCCCAGAATTGGATCTCGTTACCATCGCCAACCTTTAGTCTGAGATTTGCTTTCATCAGGGGCCAAAGATTCCTTATAGCTCTCCAAACTCCAACTCCTAAGGTTCTGTAACTATATTTGTCCACCAAGGATTTGTTTCACTAAATTTTGCCTTAATAACCTCCTTCCATAGAGCATGTTCCTCACCATTGTATCTCCATAGCCATTTCATCATTAGACAATTATTCTGTATACTTAAGTTCCTGATTCCCAAACCACCCCTCTTCTTGTTCAATAATATTGTTTCCCACTTCACCAACTTGTAGCCACTTCCTTCTTTACGTACTTTCCATAGAAAAGTCCTCCTTAGTTTGTCCAGTTTTTTGACAATCTTGGAGGGTAATAGAAAAAAGTGACATCACATATGTGGGTAGCACAGATTCAATCAAAGTGAGTCTACCCCAAAAAGAAAGATATTGGGCTTTCCATCTAGCTAACTTTTTCTCTGTTTTCTCCATTATACCACCCCATATCTCTACTGCTTGATGCTTATTTTCCAATGGCATGCCAAGATAAGTCGTTGGCAGATTCTCCACTTTGCATCCCAAAATATTTGCCAATTCTTAAATATGTGAGACTGCCTTAATGGGAATTTAACTGCTTTTACCCTAATTAACTCATATTTGGAGATGTTGTTACACACAACCACCACCACTAACATCTTCGCCACCAGTTACCACCTCGACCACCGACCACCACCATCGCTAACAAGTTGTTAACAACAACATCCACCACACAACCACCAATACCAAGTACCAACCACCTCTATTGCCATTCATCACCATCAGCCATCATCCCACAGTTGTCACCTTGGGCCACCACCACAACCACCATAAGCTACCATGACACGATTACTACTGCCAATCCACTAACCACAATTATCATCACCAACCCACTGTCCTCAACTACCACCATAATTAGCTTTTGGAGTGTGCTTCATTACATAAGCAGATTTCACAATATAATGTAAATTAATAGTTTTTCTAATTGTTTGGATATGAGATTTAATTCTTAATTTGTTTGAATTTTATATTGATTAATTTTAAAAAAAGATAAAATTAAAGAAATTTAGATGTTGATAAAACAACCCGTTTTAATTATTCCGTGATCAAATCTCTTCTCGATTCCCGAATTACTGGTTTCCCTCTCATAGTCATTTGTGGTCTCACGAGTAAGAAGATGAAGAGCACTCAAATTTACCTGAATGTTGAGAAATATAATTACTATCTCCTGAAGATAAGCAATCGAATTTTTTCATTCCTGCATGGGTTTTCTTCACTACTGCCTGCATTGAATCATTCAATCTAACTGGAAGGATAACAGCTGCCATGTTATCCATACTACCCTTTTCAAAAGCAGCATTCACTATGCAGTCAGCTAAGGAGTATGAACATGAATAAGCGAGTTCTGATTGCACAGCGAAATCAGCGTGTAAATTCCATAATATGTCACAAATATCCTGTGAGCTAAGCTTTTCAAAAACGCCATCAGATGCTGCCACCAAATAGCAGTCGTTGTCTGTCAAAGGTTGCCAATCAGTGACTTCAGGAGCAGATATAACGCCATAACTGATTAAACATCAAGAAATTGATTAGTCATATCTCAAGTTAAAATAAGTCTCTTGAAATTTCCTAGTTTACTAGCACTGTACAGGAAAAGTAAAGCGGATGAATCAATGCATGTCTTCTAGTTCAGCAGTTAAATACACAGATTAATCAAAGCATGCGTCCAACTTCACCAATTAAGATGCACAAAAATTTATGCATGCATCCAAGTCCAACACAAATCTGCGGATAAAGCAATGGTGGGAATATAACAAAGATCTTCCTGCAAAATGTGAAACTTACCTTTTAAAATACACATCACCAATTGCTCTAGAAACAGCCAATTGACCATTAACCCTAGCTACGGTGCCCCACTTAGAAACATGTCCTCCTGCAGTCTCCACTCGAGACCTCTCATCATCCCTATCTGGATGGTGGTCTCTAGTCAGTTCCTTAGCAATCAGAAAAGGCCACTGGTCAGGAGCTGCCAACTTGAAGCTTCGGAAGTTCTTCACAGGTTCGAAAATTCCAAAGCCTCTTGTTTGCCTATACAACCTCAATAAATTAGCTGCAAGAAAAAGAGGATTAAAATAACTATCTCCGCTAACAGTCCACACACTGAAAGAGCCCACCACAATGGCCTTGATCCAACTTTGGAGGCATTCCATTGCTCACTAAGCAACTCATACATTATCTAAAATATGAGTTTTGTTATAAGGACATTATATATAACATATGAGTATAGAGCATGAAGATTATTACTAGACATAGAACCCGAAAGAAGGACTTTTCTAACCTTTAGACTCTTCTTGAGATTTAAATTCTTCAGAGCATAAAAATGCCTTTGAATCTCCAATATTGGCAACTAAAATTTGATTTTCTGCCATAAGAACAACTGTGGCGGTAGAGCCAGAACCAAAATTGTGTCTGAAAGCATCCTTCCAAATCAGACAAGTTTAAATTAAGACAAAATAATGACAAAGATTTAAGTCTGATTGGCCTAACAAAAAAGATACAACTTAAGAGATTACCCTTGAAAATGCAGAGTCAATATCATCAATTGCCCTTAGCAATGCTTCCCTCAATATTTCCAAGTGAAAAGATCGATCAATGATTGATGAAACAGTCAGCTTGAGCCTACAGAGAAAAAATTACAGCTTTCCTTGGATAAGTACATCATGAAATTAGTTTGGACAATACGAGATGCCATTGGATAAGTAAATACAGATAATGAAACCCTATAATAGCAAATAAAATCAAAAAGTAGACTATAGCTTAATATCATTTTCAAGGATCATTCTAGTTTATACTTAAAATTACACATATAATAAAGTAAGATTATTCGACCTGCTTTGAGTTTTTTATTTCTTGAGCCAAGGGTCTATCAGAAACAACCACTCTACCTCCCAAGGTAGGGGTAAGATCTACGTACACTCTACCCTCCCCAGAGGATTACACTGGGTATGTCGTCGTTGTATATAATAAGTTATTCCCCTTTGACACAGTAATATTGAGGATCTAAGCAAGGATCATCTACTCTCACTGCCATGTTCCTGTATACAGAATTAAACTAGCAATGCTGCAGCAGCCATTAAAAGACTCCATAAAAGGAATCAGGAACTTTTGCTCATCTTCGTTCAAGCCTTGGATATAATCAACAAAGGTGCCCTACTTTTTCCTATGTTTTTGTTTACTTGTTTAGTGAGATTTCTTTAGAATAGTGGAAAAGAGGGGGAGTCCATAGCATTCTTAAAAGTATGTTTGTTGGTTTTCATGTGTTACCGTGAAAAAGGGACTGAACGACATATCACCTGACAAACAACTTTTTCATGTTTCAATGTCTCGTAATTGATAAGAGTTATTTTAGTATAAGGAAATGTGTTTGCTTTCGAGAGGACGAAGAAAAAGCAGAGTGTAGGTATGTAGACGACACCTCCCAACGTTCAACTCATCCAGCTTCCAGTTCAGATCTCGAAGAGTACTCTGTCCTCTTTCATTTGGCAAGAGCCCAATCATTTTCCTTGAAAGAGCTGAAAATGTTGCATCAAGAAGAAAAAATGTATGCAACGTGAAATACTGTAGCAATAGCTTTGATGCCATTTCACTTGCTTCATCACCATTATGACCATCAAAAACTGCGACAACACCAACAGTAACCTCAGTAATACCATCACTACCTGCATAATATAAGAAAATTTTAGAGAAAATAGTGAACCATAAGGAGAAGTAAGAACATATGTGTGAGAAATAAAGACTCAGGAAATTATTATTAAATTATGTATTCCACATTATTACACTGAGCCCTATTTATAGACACCACATCACAATCCTTCTCCACGTAGGACAAAATATACAATCGTATTCCTATTCCTATTCCTATTCTAATACTTCCCCTCAAGCTAGTGCATACAAGTCATATGTACCAAACTTATTCCAGAGGACCAATGAGAGACTTGGTGAAAATATCTGCAAGCTAATCGCTCAACTTAACAAATTTTGTAACAATATTCCCGAGAATATCTTTTCCCTGACAAAATAACAGTCAATCTCAATGTGCTTAGTCCTTTCATAAAATACTAGATTTGATGCGATATGAAGGACTGCTTGGTTATCACACACACACACAAGTTCCATCTAACTAATTTCTCCAAATTTTAGTTCTCTGAGCAACTGTTTATTCCAAACTAGCTCATGTTTCCTGATGTCATAGCTCGAAATTCTACTTCAACACTAGATCGAGAAACCACACTATGTTTCTTACTCTTCCAGGACACCAAATTATCTCCAATTAAAATACAATATCCAAATATAGAGCGTCTATCAAAAGGTGCCCAATCAACATTTATATATCCGATGATCTGCTTATGGCCTTAATCCTAGAAGAGTAGTTTTTTACCTGGAGCTAACTTTATATATCGGAAAATGCGGACACTAGATCTTAATGACTATCACACGGTGTTGTGAAAAGCGACAAAAAGCGCGAAGCGAGGCGAGGCGCAAGCACTGCACTTTTATGCTCTGAAGCGAGGCGCTGCTGAAAAAGCGAGTGCTTCAATAGGCGAAGCGAGAAGCACGCTTAAAGCAAAGGCGACAAAAAGCACGCTTAAGCGCTGTTAGGTTTTTTTTTTTTTTTAACTTCTGTATAACACACTTGTCTGTTGCGACTCAAACATTTCCCTCTTCTTCTTCTGTGACGCAAACATCTCAACGACTGTTGCTGCGACTCAAACGATAAGTTCTTCCTCTCTTTTCTTCTTCTTCTCTGGACTCTCTTTCAAGCTTTCAGCAACTGCTTCTAGGGTTTTCTTTCCCTTGTTATGCTCTGTTTTTTTTTTACTAATTTGGTTTTGTTGTTTGCATTTGCTTAATATGTTATGATTATGAGGATTATTGACTATCTTTTATTTACTTTTTAATTTAAGAATTGAAAGATTTGTTTAATATGTTATTTCTATTGAGTTCTTGGTTATTTATATATGCATATTTAATATTTTTTATTTTTGTACTAAATAACGCATTAGTAGAAAAAAGTGTGCGCTTCGCTTCACACTTCGGTGAAGCAAGCCCTCATCACTTTTTTCCACTTCTCACTCTCCAAAACACTGCTATCACAAGGAGAATCCATAATTGACTTACAACACTCATAGGAAAAGAAATGTCAAGTTTAGTCACAGTGAGATAATGTAACTTACCAACCAACCGTCTATATCTTCCAGGATCAGTGAGTGGTTCCCTTGTCCTAGCAGGAGTTTAGCACTCGGATCCATAGGAGTGTCAATGGGTCTACATGACATCATCCATACCTCTTCAAAAATGTCTACGGCATACTTTTGTTGTGAAATAATATTACTTGATCTGGACTGAGCAACCTTAATTCGGAGAAAATACTTCAGCCTACCGAGGTCTTTAGTCTAAGAATGTTGAAAGAGATGTTGCTTTAAATTAGTGATACCATCCTGATCATTGTCGGTGATAACACTATCATCAACATAAACCACCTAATAAATACACACATTTGATGCAGAATGCAATAAAACAGTAGGTGATCAACTTCACTACGACTCATGCCAAACTCCCAAATGTGAAGCAAACATCTATTCAATCATAGCATGCCTCCATCCTCGATGTGGAAATGCTTCACCTGTTTGCGGCTTAGGGATGAGAAAATAGAGGACAAAGATGTATAAACGCATAATGGGGTGATGATAGACAATGATAACTTAAAAAGGTATAATGGAGGTTGGTATTATGAGTGGATCTTATACATTTTTTAAATGCAGTCGATTGACTAGGAGGAGACAAGTCTGCAGTAGGTGCAAGGTCCAACGCATGACATGAATCATTTGGTTCTGATGCTAGATGAGGATGACGATGATAAGGTCAAGAATGGCACTGTGACTAGAAATGTAAAAGTAACCATAGATTCCTTAAAAGAATGTATAGGTAAGACCTCAAAAATATCATGATGATAGGAAGAAGATGTAAAATAAGGTAAGACTCAAAATATTTGACATTGGCTGACTTAAGGTATTGATGAATGTCAGGCAAGTAGCAATGATAACCATTTTGAACCCAAGAATAACCAAAAAAGAAACATGTGAGAGCACATGGGGCTAATTGATCTTTTCTCAAGGCTAAGCAATGAACAAGACACGTTCCTAAAGAAACGAAGAGGAAGAGGAAGAGAGTATAGAGGTGATTGAGGAAACAATACGGAATAAGGAATTTGATTCTGAATAGGAGATTAGGGCATCTGATTAATTAAATAGCAAGACATGAGAACTCTATCGTCCCAAAATTGTAGCGAAACATGGGATTCAATGAGAAGAGTGTGAGCAGTCTCAATGAGATGTCTATTCTTCCTTTCTACTACCCTATTCTACTGGGGGTATGCGGATAAAATGTCTGATGAATAATTCCTTGGTGAGACATAAACTACTAAAACTGGGAGGATAAGTATTCTAAGGCATTATCATACACAAAGTACGAATAAGAAACACCAAATTGGTTTTGCATTTCAACACAAAAACTCTTAAGCATAGAAAATAACTCAGAACGATCTTCTATATTGAAAATCAAAGTACATCATGAATAATCATCAATGAAACTAACAAAATAACAAAATCCTAAGTTTGAACTAACTCTACTAGGACCCCAAATATCATAATGAACTAAAGAAAAAACAGACTTTGCACGATTCTCCGCACTATGTGGAAAGGTAGTGTGGGTCAGTTCTTCAAGTTGACGTGACTCACAATCTAATGTAGATAGACTAGACAAACTAGGCACCGTCTTCCATAGCTTGAATAAACTTGGATATCCTAAATGTCTGTGAATAAGTCGGGAGGGTCTATAACGAGGCATTTATGAAGGAATTAGGAGAAATAAGATAGTAGAGGCCTTGTGATTTAGGCCCTGCATCAATAGTTTGTCCCATACTGCAATCCTGCATAACAAAAAATCATCAAGAAATATTATGGCGCAATTTTTAGGGCACGCATCAATCGACTGACATATGCAAGATTAGAAGGAGAATTAGGGACATAAGGAACATAGAGTTTTGAAAGACAGAGGATAAGGGATTAGCTTGTCAACTCTTTTAGGTTGTGGTTGGATCCATTGGCTAAAGTAACAACATGAAGATACTATGAATAAACAACATTTGACAAAAGTGATTTGTTACCAAAAATATGATAAAAAATGCACGAGTCCATGACCCACTTCAAAGGGTACTAGACTGTGAAACACAAGCAAAAGAATTAACAGCAACAAAAGTATCAGGTTGTGTGAGGCTACTTGTGGAGATGTCTGCTTACTGGATACGATTCTAAAGGAACTCATTATATTCCTCTTCAGATAAAGGGGTTCCCTGATTACTAACATTGTCAGTTTGAGGAATATAAATCTTCGGTGGTCGACCATGCAGTGAATAGCATACGTCACAAGTGTGTCCGAGCCTATTACAATAACTACACTTAGGTCAAGATCTTCCAAATCAATTTCATCCTCGTCGATTTTCCATAAACTATGATATTCAATTTTTTGTGGTTTTAGATGCAAGAACAAATGAGTCAACGATTGGTGATGAGACCATTGTGTGATTAGGAGTAGCGGCAAGGCTAAGTAAACGAGACAATAGTTCATCAATTGTAGGAACCATAAACTAGCCAAAATCTTATCACACACTAAATCAAGATCACTAGGAAGTCCAACAAGTGTAAGAACTAGGAACATTGTATGTATATGCTCTTGTTTTTTTTTTCAGCGTTTGTAGTGACCGGCATCAATCTCTTAAATTCCTCCATGATTGTTTATACACACATATGATTCTTGTTTCTTTAAGTTGGTCATCCGTGATATCACATCATAAAAACAAGATACGTCATTAGTGTATAAAAACACGAGCCTTTCCCTAAACTGATTAACATGTCTACAATGGGCGAAAAAAAGGCATCAACTTGGAATCAATAGATTGCCACAGGAAACTACATAATTGAATGTCAATCTTCTCCTACTACATTTTGGTTTTTTAATCTACCTCACTAGCCTTTGCCTTTTCATCTACCAAACTAGCCATTTTTTGCTAAGTGGTTTAGAACACCTTGTAAACGACAACTAAACCGAGGAAGGGCAAGCTAAATAGTTTGAACTTTCCATTAATAGTTCTGAAATGATCATAGAGCTTGAACTTTCATTTCCTGTGTTTTTGGAGCCAAAAATATCACACACAAAAGACATACATAGTTGTCTTGAAGGAGGGTCTAAACAAAGAAAGTGACTTTGAGGTTGAGGTTGGTAGGAAAAGTGTCGGAGAAAATCTTTAAGTAGTTCAAGAGCTGGAATCTTTTCAAAGACTGCAAAGAAACTTCAACCGAGTTCCAAAGTATAATAAAAGTTCACAAAGATTGTTGGAAAATTGGCAAGGGCGTTGGATTAGGGTTACGACAATCAAAATTAGCAGAAAATGCAAAGAATAGCTTTAGAAGTGTTGGGAGACGCCAAGGGAAAAGGATCTACTTCAAAAGGTGCTGAAAAATAGACCCATGCATCGACGCGTGTGTCAGACACTTCGCCAGCTAAAGACTTTTGAGTTGCGTGTTGGAGGCGTGTAAAAAGGCTTCTATTGGAGCATTTTCTTGGGCTTGCTCACCAGAGTTCCCTAAACCTTGTGGTAACGTTGATTTTCGCGCAACACTTACCGAAATAGCGGTGACACAAAACAGATACTAAATAGTCACCAAAAAAGAAGGCACAATGACTATCTTTTCGTCTCGATGTTTTCTCATGGTTTCTCTGTGAGAAATAAAGACTTAGGAAAATATTATTGAATTGGATATTCTACATTATTACACTGAGTATTATTTATCGACACTACATTACAATCCTTCTCCACGTAGGACACTACATAAAATCCGATTCCTATTCCTATTCTAGAAGTATGTCTACACAGCATCGTAAGTAAGGTGGGGTCTTACAATAGGTTAGATTCTACTAGAGCTATTTGAAACTGGTACTGCTGGAAGGGCTTAGAAGTTAGAACCAATTTATTGACACTTTAACCTGCCATTGCCTGGTTAAGCTCCAAAACATACATATCTAATATGCTTAATCTAGAAAATTAAATAGTTCTAAACATCTATGATACTATTCAATTCATCAAATGGGAAGTCCATTTCTCTTTTTTGGTTTATACCAAAGTAGAGTTCATTTTTTGTTCTATAAGGTTTCGAACCTCATCAACTGATCAACTCTACAAAATTTGAATAGCATCCACTTAAGTCTTCTAAATATTTCTTTCTACTCCGTTCTATAAAGCTAAAGAAACACCATATGGCTCTATATGTTCCCATATGAAATATGCCCCCCACTTTCATAAATTGTCTTAATTTGACTTAATACCAAGTAATGAAACTTCACATTGTTAGAAGAACTTATGGTTCAACATGTAAGTGCTTTAGTTTGTTTTTTATTAAAGCACATGTAAGTGCTTTAGTTTTCTTAAAGTATAGTAGATAAAGGTTGTATTAGAAAACATAAAAGTAGGTCTTATGTATCTTTTAAAGAGTATTATGAGTGAAAAGATTTTTTCCTAAGAAAATAGACACTGTGATTGCACAAATGATGGACATACAATTTGAGATGGAAGGAACACTAAATATTTTACATTTTCTACTACTATTCTTTAAATAACAGCGGAGTGTCAAACTCAGACAATCAAATCAAAAGAAAGAAGAAAAACCTATGAGGAGAAGTCACTGGTCAGGGATTAGAATCAGAATTTGCACTCAGCTACATGCTCAATTTGAGAAACACATTTTGTTTTCCCCTAATATTTAATCTAGGAAAGATCTAATAACAAAGAAATGCTAATTCTTCTCCACCAAGCTGCAACCAACCCACAATTTCCATTTGAAGTTCGATAAACACACAAAAGAGGCTTTGTTTTCTTGAAAATTAACACAAACTTTCCAGGTATCTTTTTCTTTACTTCACAATTTTACCGTCATTCATAATTTTGCTTTAAATACTCAACTGGAACAAGTGACACAATCTAAGACAGAAATAATTAGTAACATTTTCAAATATGAGTTTTTATGCCATTAAACTGAAAATTGGATTCATTAAACAATAAAAATCTTGGAGGTTGCTAAATTACCAACAATAACAATTCATATAATAGGTTCACAAATAAAGTAATGAGCAGAAAATTTACTGGGGAAAGGGATGTGAATATCGAGAGCGCAGAGAATTCGATCTTCTTGAGACTTGCGGCGACCTTGATGCAAGGCAGTTTGGCACCTAGCATTCGGCAATTTCGACCATTGTTCCGAACCATATTCTGGTAGCTTCCAGCGAGGGCATTTCGGAGATTTAAACACGGCAGGTGCACCACCTTCTTTATATACCGTCAAACATTTCGACGATTCTCCGTAAGAACATATACTCACGCAAAGAACAAACCCTAACACAAACGCGAGAAATTCGCATAAATTCATCCTCTTCTGATCATTCTCTGATCATATGGAATTGAAATTGCAGAACCGGTGTTTCATGGAATTGAGAAATTGAGAGAAATGAGAGTAACCGGGCAAGATTTGGGCGGTGAATTTGAACAGATGATGCTTTATACGGGTGTGTGGGTCTTGCTGTTTTTTCTCATGTTATGTCTCTGTACTAATGAAACCGAAAAAGAGTAATCTAGAAGAGGAAGTGTGTCGAATTTACACTAGGAGCCACTTTACAGTTTTACTGCTTTTATTTAAAATCTAGCCATTATAAAGAGTGTATCTTAATTTTAGCCCGAGAGTACAAATCTCATACAAGCCTACTTACTTCAGATTGTTGGACCCCTTCGGTTTCAATTTATTGGCCCTATTTGATCGCAACAAATACAACCTTGTTTGAGTTCAAAGTTGATCCCAACGGAAAGCAAAAGACTAGTTTCTAGTTGATTTCACTTACGAACTACTTAAGTTGAACTATTAGAGGAAGGTAAAAATATAACTTTGTAAAATATATCAATATCCTTTTAAATTTGTCAGTATATTTCACTTAGATATTTAAATTATTGTTTCTTCAAATTTAGCATTTGAACACATGATAAAATATTTTCTATTAGACACTTCAGATTGAAAATTTGGAAAAGTTTCTAAGCATGTTCTTAAGCGCACGTCAATTACGTAGATAAGTTAACTACTTAAAAATATCACATCATTTAATTATACGCATTAGCCTCAATAAGTCGTAAAATCACAAGTCTGCTTCAATTGAGGTTGATGTGTAGCAATTAAAAGAGGTGAGATATTTTGTATGGTTAATTTATGGGATAATTTATCTACACAATGAATGCTTGAAAACACATAAAAAAAGTTCTTCCAAATTTTGAGCTAAAAATGTCTAATAAGTAGAAATATTTTATCATATTTTTAGGTGCTCAATTAGAACATATCATAGTTCGAATGACTATGCAAAATATACTGACAAATTAAAAGATTATCGATGTTTTTCGCCTATTTAAAATATAGACTGAACTTATCGGTGGCCACCTAAACTTGCCACCAACTTTCACTTAGATACCTTAACTAAGCTTTATCAATTTTAGATACCTCATGTCATGCCCATTGTGTCATCTTGACACTTTTTGTTGACATGGCGTAGTGAGTGTGATACACTCCTTAGTCTTTACTGTCGCATGAAAGGCTTATTTAACCAAAAAAAAAAAATTCTTCTTCTTCATTTTTCACTCATCATCTCCCAAAACTTAAACTCCTTCTATGGAGAAATAAATCCGATGGTGCTATAGAGGAAGGAGCGAATTCCAGCGCCAAGAAATTTCAAGCTTAAACAACTTTTTCTTATTTTGTTGTCCTTCCACCTCAAAATATTTTGAGAAAAATCAACATTTTTAAATTTAAAAAATTGCAGCAAAATATTATTTATCTCGAACTATTTATTTAGATTTGAAGAATTTAGTTTTGTTTGAAGTTGTAAGTAAGATGAATTTGAATACAATAGCATAGTAGGGGATGAAGTTGTTTTTGCAAAAGAGATTGTGCTTTTATAAAATATTCTTTTTCAAATAGATAAAAAAAAATTGAAAGTATTTTTGGAGAAGACGATTTGGATGGGGGAGTGGTTGGGGTTCGGGGGGTGGGAGGAGGTGGAGAGGACGATCTTGGTGGGGGAGGGATGGGGGTGGGGGTGGGGGTGGTGGAGAAGACGATCTGGGTGGGAACGGGGGTAGGGCTGGTGGAGAAGACTATCTAGGGTGGGATTGTGCTTCTCATAACTTTTTTTAAAAATTATTTGGATAAACATGGCCACATTTCATCGAATCATGGACCTTTTTTTTCTGATCAAAGTTTATTATTTTTGATATATATGTCACATGTCTTTACTTAATTCGTCATTTTGACACATCATCAGTGAATGTGTCACACACAGGGCTATTCATGGTTATGGTTATAAAACCAAACCGAACCGCAATTCGAATCAAACCGATTAAAAAAATTGATATTTGGTTTGGTTTGGTTTGGTTTTGTTAGGTTTGGTCTTAAATTTTGAAAACCGATATTATTTGGTTTTGTTTTGGTTTTACTAAAAAAATCTGCAAATATAACCAAATTGAACCGATAAATTATATATAAAATTTTTATAATTATTATATATTATTCATAAATAAATTATAAATATTTTATTAAATTTTAATTAACTTAAGTCTTTAAATTTACTATTTTCTCAAACCCAACACTTAAATTTTAGCCCAACTATTACAACCCTAAGTCAAAATTTATTACTTTAATCTTTACCTACCGTACCTCACATAAGATAGTCACACCTTCTCTTAATTAAATCACTTTATTCTTGTAATAATAACTCTAGTATTACTTAATTGAATCCACAATGACTTTCCTGTGGATTGTTCATAAACTAGGTGTGTGTGTTTATCGAGATTCGTATGTCCTCAAAAAATTTATTACTTTCAATCGAAAGAACCAAAAAGACCGAACCAAACCGACATTTTTTTTTTTTTGATTTGGTTTGGTTTTGATTTTAGTCAATAACCGATCCAAACCGAACTATGAACACTCCTAGTCACACACACCTTACATATTTGCGGATTGTTAAAAAAAATGTCAAAATGATACAGCAAGCAGTGGCGGAGCCAGAATTTTCATCAAAGGGGTTCGAAGAAAATGGATCGGATCAAAATATAAATGGATCGGATCAAGTATAAGAGGGCTAGATAAAGCTCAACTCTACCTCAAGTAACACAGTTATGGTCATTAAAATTATTTTTTCATTTTAACAGAGAAAGAAGTCGTTTCCAATTGTTTAGAAGAAAAAACCAAACGCATGCAGCTAAAATGCTGGAAAGGTAGCGAGACTCAACCCCGCGTACCCTAGCGTTAATTCGAACCTCTTTGCCACTGAACCAAGCCTTGGACTTATGTTTTAGGGGGTTCAATATTCAATATATGCACATAATATAAAATTTTGATCCTATATACACAGTGTAATTTTTTTGTCGAGGGGGTTAGAATGAACCCCTAAGCTTCATGTGGCTCCGCCCCTGACAGTGGAGCATGACATAAGATGTATAAAATGAATAAAATCTAATTGAGATGTCTAAACGAAAAATTTATTTCAACTTTAGATGGCCATCAATGAATTTAGTTTAAAATATATATGAATTGGTTGAATATATATCACATGGCACAGCGTGAAACATGCTATGTAACCTGCTTAGGTTTAATTTGGGTCACTATGGAATATATTAATAATAATATAAATATAATGCGGGAAAAAGTCTATATTAGCCACTAAATTTTGGAAAATGGGTTAAGTATGCCATAGTTGAGGTAATATGCTCCTACCATTACAAATTTGGGATAATTTTATAATGGTAAGAACATATTTTACCTTACTATTAATGGATGATATATTTAACCTATTTTTCAAAATTCACTAATATATTTTAACTTTTCATCCTATATATTAACAAAAAATAGTGGGCAGATTGCAAATTATAAATTTTGGCCTATTGGATATGAAGGGTGTGATGTAGTTATTAATAAAATGTATTGAGAACATGAGGTCGTCCCAAGTTCAATTTCGCAGTTGATAGGGAATAAGTGAGAGGAGAAAAAGAGTGAATTAAAGAGGTCCTAAAACTTGATGATATTCAGAAATTTTTAGTGCTCTAATTTGATGTAGTTTCTGTGGATGGGAAGTTATTGGGTGTCAAATCGTAGCTAAATAATGATTTGTACTTTTAATATCCAATAAAATGATGGTATTCATTTACCAAATCCCTTAATTATTTGTCTAATTTCATTAATCAAATGATCCACCACTTGCAAGTTGCAATATTCCACAAATTTTTAGTGCTCTTATTTGATTCGATGCCTCGTTGAAATTAAAGAAATGTCCACAATTGTGAATAATTCTATAAATAAATATTAGCATTATGAGACTCGATAACGATGTCAAGGATTAAAATAACCAATTAGAAGTTCCACAAGATGACCAGTACAACTTGCAATACAATTGCACTTACCCTAAAATAATAATTTTCTCCATTTTTTCACCTTAAGCTTGCGAATAAATTTTATTAAAAAAACAAGTCTTTGTTCTCTTAGTTGAATCACGTGAATCAACAAAGGCGAATTTAAATTTTGAACTTATGAGTTTTGAATTGTAGAAAAGCTAACTTATTGGATTTTGAATAACTTATTTATACATATTCAGTGAATTTTTTAATATAAATATAAGATTTTAATTAAAATTATTGAATTCTGTCGAACCTACATATAGAGAACTTTAGATCTGCCTCTATAAACCATATATACCAATAAAGGAATAGGATCAAAAGCTTCACCTAAGATAATGTATATATACATTGCTTAAATATAAATATAAATATAAGACATACCCACAAAACATTACCAATATTAATTCATGTGATACTTACGTATAAAGTTAAGTGATTTTTTGGTTACAAAAAATAGTTTAGTGACTTTATTGTACTTGTGCAAAGTTGATCAAGCTTGCGAAGTACTTTATCATTCTTACTGGAAAATAAATCTCAACTGACTTATGTGTTGTATGAATATTCAAAATCTTTTACTTATGATTTGTATGATTGTTCAACAAGATGATAATATCATATCCCTTTGCTAAATCATCTGAATCCTGATTATTTGTCTCCCAATAATCCATTGCTCCACCACTTGCATTCTTCCACAATCTCCGGTGCTTTCATTTGATTAATTAAGTTCGTTTTTTTTTTTACCTTTGTTTTTAATAAATAATTATATCTAGTTGAGATCGAAAAATTGTCAGATTGTCAATGACACATTATTATAGATATAATTCCTATAAAGAATTTACCTAATAACAAATACAATACTCACAAAAAAATTATCCTAAATTAATCATTTTATATCTATTGGGAACGAAATAATTTAGATGATTTAAATTCGATAAGCTAGTAAAATAATTTGCTTATTAGTGATTAGCATAAAGTCAAGCTTGCTTGCTTCTTTAAATTGCCCGTAGCATATATATATTAAATTAATAGAAGGCTCAGCCTTTAACTCAAGTAAATTTTCTTTCCTTAAACAAGTTTTATTTTTTATTTTTAAAAAAAAACAACAACAACAAGCCTATGTAATCTCAATAGAATTATGCGCACCATACCAACAAAAAGATTTTTACATTATTAGGTAGTCTGGCCAAATTAAAAATTTTTTTTGGTGAGAAGTCATTTGTGTTTGATTAATAAATTTAATAAACACTTTTGAGAAGCATTTTAGTGTTTGATCAAAAATTTTAAAAGTGCTACTAAGAGTGAGTTTGACATTACTATTAAAAATTGCTTATTTATAGAAGTATTTTTTTTAAAATAGCTTTTCAGAAAAGTGCTTTTGAAAAATAATAATTTGTATTTGATTAATTCATTTGAAAAGTGTTTTTGATAAGCAGATTGTGTTTGACTAATTTTTTTTAAAAAAAGTACTTTTGAAAGTCAAATTACGAAAAATGACAAGTATCAATGCACTTTAAATATTAAGATTATTTTATGCCATTATTTTATAGAGAAAAATTATTTTAAATATCTATTAAGTATAAAGTTTTTACTTTATTTTTATTTTTATTAAATTAAAATATACATATTCAAATTTTCAATCAATATTATACATAGATGAATAAAAAAATAAATTAAATACTGATATGATATTAACATGATGATTTAAATATAATGAAAAATATCATGCAAAATAAATTTAAAAATCATTCCACAAATTAGTCATTACATACGAAAAATTTACCATAAAAATAAATAAATATGAGGAATATATTGGTAAATATGTATATATGGTAGGAATATTTTGATTAATTTTTTGCTTTTGCTTTTGCTTTTTTTAAGAAGTGAAATTTTTTAGCTTTTTCCTAATAGCAGAAAAACTGCTTCTATTTCTATTTAAAAGCAGTTAGTTAAACACCTTAATTTTCCAAAAATGCTTTTATTCTCAAAATAAGTATTTTTGGTCAACAACTAGCAATGTCAAACAGGCTCCAAGTGTATTTTCTCAAAAGTGCTTTTAGGGAAAAACTATTTTTTTAGCTTATGATAAACAATTTCTACTATTCCTCTCAAAAGATTAGATAAACACCTCACTTTTAAAAATTAAACATTTTTTACCATCCAAAAGCTTGGTCAAACAGACTATAGGTCTTCTGAAATATTTTTTTTAACTAATTGTTCCATAATAAATAAAATAAATAACTTGCTATAACATATTAAAATACACTAACAACGTATAAACTCTTTTCCTAAATTAAATCAGGATTGTCAAATATGTGCATGTTTTCAACTCAAAAAAAAAAAAAAAAAGAATCCGACCAAGTCACCAACCCAAAAAAATTGGAAATCATGATCACTAGAAATGTAACTTGATCCTTTGACATTAATGAAAGGGCATATACATTATAATTTATATTACCCCCACCCAAAAAAAAAAACACTTGAACACCATCTATATATCCAATAACCAACAAAGCAAAAAATAAAAATCTTTCATTATACTTACAATTATATCAACTTATGAAGATGAAAGAAGTAATGTTATGTTCACTAATTGTTCTAGGATTTGTAGGATTTGTGACTATGAAAATTATTATCCCTTTGAAACCACTTATTTGCTATCAAGCCCAAGATTTATTATCACCATGTCAACCATTTTTGTTGGGGTGTACACAAAATATGACAGCAGAATGTTGTCAAGGTTCTCAAATTTTGGCTAATCTTGTGAAAAATAGTACAATTGATGATATTAAAGATTTATGCAAGTGTCTTCAGAAAAGTGGGAATTCTTCTATGATTGATGTTAAAAAAGGAAGAAAACTTTTCAAAGTGTGTAAAATCAAGAGAGTTCCTATTGGTCCACGAGTGGATTGTGATGGGTAAGAAATTTATTCTCAACTATTTTTGAGTTTAAGTTATATACATTGTCAGTGTAAGAATTTTTTACATCATGTTATCACTTTTTTTCTACAATAATAAGTTGCCTATATTATTTCAAGATTATAAATCCCTCATTTCTTCGCATGATCCCTAATAGTGTAAATAAAAGTTTTAAACTGACAATGTATATAACTTAAACTCATTAATTTCTACTTTTTTGATTCCCTTTTTTCCTCTTTTTCTTCTCCTTCTCATTTTTTGGTAAGAATATTTTTATCGTAAGAAAAAATAATTTTAGCTAAGTGAGCATCGATTTTGAAGAAATTGTGAATCTTTCAGACAATTTAATTATTATTAGCCTCCGGGTTAAGTTTCTAATTAGTTTCTTGTGATTCTTTTGGGCATGCAGTATTGGACAATATATGGGCTCCCAAATTGAGATTTGAGAAGAAAGTCCACCAAGCTAATCTAAGTACTATTACTGTGGATTAAATATTGTAAACATATTTCCTTCCTAGCTACGTACTCTTGTTTTAACTTAAGTATGGTATCTTTTGACTTAATTTTGTGTCAAGAAGAGTGTATTAACTGTGCTAGCCTATATATATGAAATATAACAAATGTTATTAGTAAGTCGTCATAAATTTCTATATATGGATCATTATTATTTATTTTAGGTTGTACATAACTATTACGTTCCTTCACGTACAGACTTGAGTCGTCCAAAAAGTTTAACATATTTCAAACTCGGCTTGGTCCGGTCGCCCTATGCAACTGGCGGGCGCTTCAAAAGGCAATCTATCTACAGTAGAGGTCTTTAGTCTTTTGATTAGAATAAGGGTCCCGAGAGACAGGGACGGAGCTACCCTAGAGCAAGGGGTGTCAAGCGACACCAAATTACATTGTATATATAGATCAAAATTTAGTTATATATATATATATAAGTGTTACACATCTTGACACAAACTGAAGGTTTAATCTAGTGGTTAAGGGATTGCAAAAATTGTTTGAGGTTGTGTCTTCTATCCCTGATAGCAGCGCTTATACATATTTACTTTATACTTATACACCCCTTAATAAAAATCTTGGCTCCACCATTGCCGAGGTGAGAACTGACCTTATCAGGAACTCAACAAATCACCGTAGAGGCACTAGAAACAACTTTAGAAGCACAAAGTCGCTATTTCCTCGGCCTACCTCTCCCTTTCTTTATGTCATCCATATCCAACCTCTCACACCTCCGCACTGAGACATCCGTGCCTTTTTTACACATATGTCCGAACCATCTCAGACTCTTTTTCTGGATCTTGTCCTCTATCAAGGTCACTCCTACCTTATCACATATATGCATACCAAAATCATTAATTAACATCATTGTAGTGTACATATGTTTAGTTGAAAACCCTCCTAAAGAATTGGTATCCAAATAAATTGATGTTACTACTCTTGGCTCTTGTCAAAAATCACACGAATTGTCACCACACCAACGTGATAATTCCTATCAGTTTACACTAGGCGAATTTATTACAATGAACGCGTTGAAAATAAATGTGCTATTATATATGTAAGCAAGCATTTTAAATTTATTTTATTCGAAAATTAGAACTTTTAGCTAGCAAAGGAGTTCACAAAATATCTTTATTAAGTAAAGGATGTAACAACTGCATAATAGCCAATTTTGTCCCGTTTCTATTATAAAAATTAGCAAAAAGAAGACGTCTCAACGCCTCATTAACTCAAAACAAATCCAATTTCCACACTAATTAAACTGTGACAATTGCTCAATTCCATGTAGAGTTCAATATTATAGAAATTAGGTACGTAAAAGAATAGAGTTTTTAATATTAGAATTTCACAAAAATATGTAAAGCTAGAGGACTTTGTACCTTTTATTTTGGTGGGTGATTGAATTTTTTAACAAATAGCAATACAACAAAGTTATCCTTATTCAAGGGGAGTCAATTGACACTTTTCGCAAGTAAATTATAATGTATAAATAGGTTAATATTTATTTTATGTAGATATATTATATGTTAAATTTTCTTAACAAATAAAATTATCTTTCAACTCTCTAATACGGCATCGCGAGGTCTTTCATTAAGGCTATCATAATTGTGGCTCCATCACCAAAATAAAATAAAAATCGTTCTTCTAAATAAAGCATTTACATATGAACTATATATTATACACAAAATTTGTTGGAAAACTATATGCACAACGGAATATATCAGAATCATACTGCTTATATGAATAATAGATAACCAATACATTTATGCTATAACACATACAATCATGCTAGAACACATAAACTTGTTGAAATTTAATTCAAGAATTACCTCTTGAAGCATGAGCACAGATATCTTCAACCGAATCCACAAGTTAGACAGACAAACTTTCAACCGAATCCACATTCTTCTACCGTGATTCCAAGTTCACATCCGAACTCTCACAATACTTGGGTGCAAGCAAATATTGTATAGAAAATTTTATTTCTTTTTCTAGGAAAGAAGAATCCATACTTATAGAGATTTCTTCCTAATCCAAAAAGGAGAAGAAAATCCAATTTTCTTGAAAAAAAAATAAGAAACTCACGTTATCTTTTTTTTACCATAGAAATAGGATTTTGAGTTCTAGTTAAATATGGGCACAACCCTAGAATTAATTACTGAGCTTCCTATTATGAAAATAATTTCAAATAATTAATTTGAATTATTCTTACCATAATAAATTACAAATCATTCCACTAGAAATTCGTAATTGCACTCCTCTATTTATATGTTGAAATTCCCCATGTTAAGATTACAGATACTAATCAATAAATTAAATTACTGACGAATTTAATTCAATGATTAATTTCCTTTAGAGCACTGCTTAACTTATTTCATGTGCCGGATTCATAAATTCATGCAAGGTTTGACACGATGAAAACTTATAAGCTTCTCAAAAAAGGCATATCATCAATCTCTATATCAAGACATGGATTCCATCAACTAACTTATTATTTCACCAATACATATTATTACCATCCAATATACCAGACATATTGACCCATCTCAGAATCTCACCTTTTAATAAATCAAAACAATAATTAATATATACAGATCATAATAGTTATATCTAGATTTAGAATATAAGTACATTTAACAGTTCAGAGAATATGCTTTTGTCAATCAGTCTAAAACAACTATCTCTACTCAGTCCCGTTCAATATATACAAAATGCACTAGCACAAGAAGTTGGAACTATACCGTTCTCATAATCAAGATAAATTATATATAATCTTGTGCTACAATCGTACAGATGGCATGTCCAATTTCCATCTTAGATTGTGAACAAAAAACCTTTATACTTATAAGAGCCGATGATTTAATTCTCTGTGTATAAGTTAAAACTCTATACACTAAATCATCTACTATATAATTAAACAGACACCATAAACGAATATATGATCTATTAAAACTTTTATTAAATTAAATAAATAATTATTTTATAATAAATATTATATCTAAACATATGATTAATAGTATATATCCCAACAAAATTATATATCTTTGCAAAGTGTATCATCATCCATGGTGTGATTACTTTGCATCACATTTAGATTTTAGATTACTTTGAGTCTCGACCTAGGTCCATCATTATATACTTATTGAACATTCGTACACGAGTATCTTCTACTTTTTTATTTTTCAAATTATAACACTTTTTTTAAGTCAGTTTAAAAAAAGATATATTTTTATATTAGTAATAATTTAATTTCAAAATATTCATTTTATTCTTAAGGAAATGATTTATACTGACAAAAACTATTAGAAAACTTTATAGAATTCACTCAAGATCACAAAAAAAATTATTAGACTGAAATATAAATCTATAAGAATGAAAAATAAACTAACCTCGTTTCATGACAATAACTTTATTGAAGAACTTGATCTTCTAAACCGTGAAGATTATTTTCACCATATTCTATTTTTGAGATAGAGAGAAAGAGAAAGAGAAAATCAACATATCTTCTAGTTAGGGGCCAATTCCTTTTAAGAATTCTGAAGATGTCTTTTTAGGAAAGGTATCTTTTTCAATAAATTTCCATCACACATAACGAAAAGGATACGAAATTTACTTTAAGATCCAAATATTTTAATACTTTATTAGATCATAAATTGAGTTTCTTTAAATGATAATATATTTATGTATAAATATATTAATATATGAGTCCATAAAATAGAAATTTCTAACACAAGCATTTATGACTTATTTTAGACCATAATTTTTTTTTAAAAAATATTAAACTTTCATATAAATCAAATAAAATTACATAAATTAAGACGAAGAAAATATTTGACGAACGAATTAAAAATATCTTGCCGCCGATAGCTTACCCTTTATCCTTTAGCATGAATCGAGGAGCCGAAATTTATATTTGGCAGTTGGCACTTAGTGGAACTCTTCTTGTAACAAGTAAGCACATTGGCAGTTTGGCTAGTTGAGTCATCAATCCTTTTATTCTCCACTATATAATATAATATTATAAAATAAATATTCTTTAAAACAGCATACCATACCTCTGCAATCTCAGAAAATTAAAAGATTAAAAAACTGAAAAAAAAAGAAATAAAAAACTATAACGTTTGGAAAACTCTAGAACATACTAGAACAACAATTTAGAAACTACTAATATGTATTTTTTTAATATATCATACTTGTTCTTCGTGCTTGTGGTCCTACTAGAGTTGATGTTTATCTATACCGTCAAGTTATCCTTTTTTTTTAATAATATTAAATTAATCTTATGCTATTATTATTATTATATTCCAACATTTGTACAATATATATAATATAAAATATTAGTAGTATGTTCAGTTGAGTGGGACAAAATATGCACCATTTTAATTTTGGGGTCATGATGGGAGATCACAAATGGCACTTTAAGTAGGCGTTTTGACCATAAATTTTAAATATTTTTAATTTTATTTAAAATTTATGGAGATAAAATTATGTTTTAGTAAAAAATTAAAATGATGTTTATATTTGAATGTGTAAATGTGAATGGATGAAAATATGATATAAATTATTTTTAAATTTAAAATATAACTTTACATTAAATTTTAAATTTTTATAATTAAATATTAATTTAAAATTAAAAAAAAGTTACATGAGAAAAAATAATTATGGTCAAACATATCCTAAATGTTTTGGTCAACGTATTATGCATTTGTGCCTAGATGGTATCAGAATAAAATTTTAAAATATATTAAACCCACTGTAACGAGGCAAATTTTAATACTATTATAGTACGATAATGGATTCCAACTTTGCCACGCAGTGAACCACAAAAAGATAATAATAAAAATACAAAGGAATCAACAAATTGATGACTATTTTCTAATATTACAATGTTGTTGCCAGTTGTCCTCGATCTCTTTTTATACTCCTTCCGTCTATTTTTATTTATTCGTTATATTAAAAATAATTTTTTTTGCTCGTAAGAATATGAGTGAATGGTTAGGAGTGGCTTTTTTATCTAGGAGATTTGTGATCGAATTCAGAACATGTCTGCTATTCAGCTATGAACTTATTTCATGAAATTTTTTCTAGTGTAGTTTACATATCTTGTGTGGTTTGTGAACTTTTGCACGGTAAATTAGAGTTTCAAAACAAAAAAATATTTTTGCATATACAATTTGAAAAATTAAAATATAATTTATTATTTTGTATTTATTTCATCTTTATAATTGAGTACTAAATATTGATATTTTAATATTTAAATAATTTATAATAATCAAGAACAATATATTAAAATTATCAATTTAATTATTTATTACTTCTTAAAAAGTATATTAAGTCAAACATAAGCTAGTAAATATAAATGTGGATCGGGGAGAATAGTAACTTTATGCTACTTTCATGTTAAGTCAAACATAAGCTAGTAAATATAAACGTGGATTGGGGAGAGTAGTAACTTTATGCTACTTCCTGTTGATGGATCCTTATGTCTTTTAAGAAATTACGTTATTCAGTTAACATTTAATGTATTAAAATGTAAACTATAAATATCTTGAAATTTACATGTATCTAAACTATTTACATTAACTAGGATTGAATTTTTAAATGCTAATTCATGTATCCGATTTTTTTGTTTTTACCTTTTTTGGACAAATTTTATATTTCGTGTCTCCTCTTAAATTAGACTATTAAGACTTTAGATGATTAGTCTTAATTTTACCTTTTTTGGACAAATTTTATATTTCGTGTCTCCTCTTAAATTAGACAATTAAGACTTTGGATGATTCGTCTTAATTTAACTCATAAATACGTTTGACTTTAAACCACTTCGACAAAGAAAGATATATAAATCTTCACAATTTAAAAATATTTTGATATGAAATTTTTGTAAATCCTATTTATTAATTGGTTTTATAGTCTAAGTTTATTTTTGTTTTCCACGCGGTGTCCGAAGCGCTCCGACTAAATCCGGATCTTGCACAACAGGGCCCATTCGAGGTGGAGCTCCCAGCAGGATATTTTCTATACCCAAAAGGTCGAACCCGAGACCTCTAGTTAAGGGTGAAGCAGTCCACCACTGCACCACAACCTATGTTAGTGTTTTATAGTCTAAGTTAAGTAATGCAATTAATCAACTAATTGCAGAGTATATGTGTGTGTGAGAGAGAATAAATAGTTCAATCAAATGATTAATTTAAGCTGATATTGTAAAATGTAAATGAAAATTAAGAATTATGTTTCTTAGAACAAAATTCAGAAACAAGAAAAGAAAAAGTGCAATTTTTTTTGCTAATCATAAAAGAGTGAAAAATATTTACATCATTAAATTTTACTTTAAAAATTAAACTCCCGCTTAACGTTAAAAAATAGTTATTCCTTGAGATTGAATTTCATTCCTTCATCTGTGCGATGTCTTCTTATATTATAAATAGAATAATTTGAGGTATTAATGAGAAGAAGATATTCATTCTTAAGTTTTTATTTTGCTGATTGTATCATGTTTTAGTTTGTTCTTACTTAAATTACATAAATATTATATTTAAAAAATTGTACTTATTAACATGGTGTACATATGCATGCACGTATTATTATTAAAGGCTAATAAATATAAATAAAGCCAATCTAACTATTTGAGCCTCTTAGGCACCGTGGAATACTCTGAAAAGTTAATTTTAAAATGATTTATTCATTATATATATTAGTCAAATCAAATATGAATACATCGATAATTAAAGATAAAAGGTTAGTATTTCATTCCATCTAATCATACATAGAAGAGAAGCTAATGACCAACTTGATTAGCTGATTTATTAACAGACAACAAAGGAAACAAAGGATAGCTTTTTGAAAAGAATTTTACAATCAAAGAATAAAGCATCAAATAAAACCCTAGGTACTTGAATGTTGGAAATTTCTATAGATATTTTTAAATGGGTGTAATGATGATCCTAAGTCGTTAGAGTTTATTTTCAAGCGTAGTATTTCTTCCCTCTAATGTGTATTATGGGGAATTTGAAAAAATTGATGGGTGAAAAATTCTAAATTGAGAATTTTGACTATGACCAAGGTAAACTCAATGGAGTTTAGTCTCTAAGGTTTAAAACTATTGAATGAATGATTGCGTATGTGATCTTTACGCATTTTAGATCGTGAACGAACTGAAGCTTCGAGAAAGGGCGAGGATCCTATGGAATAGCTAGCTTGCATTCGAGCTCTTTGATTTAGGTAGGTTGTGATTTATTGGAGTTATACTTGAATTAGACTCACGTATACTTTGACGTTAAATGCTTGTTGATAAGCATGCGGATATGTTTGACCTTGATAATATGAATTTGGATGTTTGAGTGCATGAGTGGATCGGATACCATACCGATATATATATATATCATTATTATGGAGCAGGACCACGCCGATATGGTACATGAACGAAGCTAGTCCCCTACAGATTATGGATATTAGGCATAAATACGACCCCAACGTATGCACACTTTATTATTGTTGTGTGAGTTCATGATGGATTGATTATTAAATGACTCTTATGACCTACTATAGATATGGTTGATTTTGTGGTGACTATACTGGTCTACTGTGAGTTGATGCTTTGTTCTGAAGTCTAATTTACTTGTTATTTGACTTATATGTTGCTTGTTTCTAATTTGAGTCGGCCTATGATGTCTACCAGTACATAATGACTTGTATTGAGTATACCTTGTACTCTTCTTTTATTGAGTGCAGATTGTGTTCTAGAGGTTCTTTTGAAACCCCAATTCTAGCGTAGTCAGCAGATTTCGAATAAAATAACCTACCACAGACCATGAGAGATTAACAATATTCTCTTCGGGGTCAGTGGCATCGTTGTTACCATGATAGTCTAAATCAATGTCTGAATCATCGAGATTCAAATAAGATATCTTCTCTACTTGTATACTGTCATCATTTGAACGAGAGAACAAAAAAGTTGTAGAGAAAATTTCTAAAAAATAATGGTCTTCAAATTGAAAGTATCTATCAAGTTTAATTAACATTTTTACAAAAATACAAACCTTGAATGGAAATGAAAATAAAGCCTGATAAAATATGTGAATAATTGATCAAAAAATGCAGAATTTGTTAATTTAGTAAAATATGTGGACAACTTAACAATATTTGAAATGAAAGAAGTCTCAAAGTATGCTCTTAACAAGGCAATATTTATCGATTGATGAAATTTTTGAACAATTTAATAAGATACATAGGTAGAATGAAGATAATATTAAAATTGTATCTCATCCAACATAATTTGTGAACAAGATAAAATCTATCAATCTGATAAAACTTTTGAATAACTAGAGAATATAAATAAAATAAATATAACACTAAAATTAGGTTTTATCCAACATAACTTAGGAACAATTTAACCAAATAAACAGAGTGAAAATAGTTTCAAAATTATGTCTTAGCCAAAAATACCTTTAAACATCATAATTTGTACAAATCACCCTGAAAATTGCAGATGTAATCTCTATCACCTTTTGCATAATATTTTTCCACCAACCCCCTTTCTTGTTTTTTTATTTTTTGTCTTTTTTCTTGTCTAGTATATAGTTTTCATTTTTTTAATGATGTCAATCAATAATAGGGCAATCACAATCCCACCAATCAAGTTGCCCCAAACTACTGCTTCAAAAACCAAAACTGCAACTTGCAAGCAACTTGCAACTCTTGTGGACCCAAACCACACCTCAACCATACCTAAGTTCCAGAACCTTCTTCTAAAGAACCTTCTCCTTCCAATTTCGAAACTACTTATTATTAAAAAAATTGGATTACATATATTATTCTCTCCACTCCGTAACATACTTTTCTTTTTAGACTATCCTATAAAGTATAACACATTTTTTCAAATATTTAATGATATTATCAATATCTCATCTACGTTGGATCACACTTATTTCACAAAAGATTTACAAAAATGTAATTTTCATGTCCGGTCAAACTGCATACATAAATTAAATCGGAGGGAATAATAAATAAAGAATTGCATAGGAAGAAGATGCTCACACCCCAAATGTCTAGAAGTCTAGAACCTTCCACTAAAACAATATTTTATTAGTACTATCTTCTTCTTTTTTTATTATTTCTTAGCAACTGAATAGGTGGAATTGCTGATTCTTCTTTTCTATTAATAGCCTTTTAACACTTACTTCCAAAGCTTCTTTATCCATGGTGTCCATTGCAATTTATTCACTAAAATAACTCAACTGTTTAACTGCATAAACTACCTTCCCAAAAGAGAAACTTCCATTTCCAAAATCCAAAATCCAATTTTTTTCCTCCCAAAAATACTTCATTTCTCCTGTTTCTTGATAATGAATCAATTGGGTTCGGTGAAAGAGGAGTTCCCGGGGTCAAGTTCTGGTGGCGGTGGTGGGGGTGAGCCCCCACCGGCGATACCACAACCAATGGAGGGGCTTCATGACATTGGTCCACCACCATTTCTTACAAAGACTTATGAAATGGTGGATGATTCCACTATAGATCATGTTGTTTCTTGGAACAGAGGAGGTCAAACCTTCGTCGTCTGGGATCTTCATGCCTTTTCGACTACACTACTTCCAAGATTCTTCAAACATAACAATTTCTCGAGCTTTGTCAGACAGCTAAATACTTATGTAAGTATATTTGTCAAAAAATCAGTTAACTCCTTTAATACATTTTTCGAGTGGAAAATTTGTTTTTTTGTTTCGTTTCATATACATTTTCTCGCTCCTGATCGCTAAATCTTTGTGAACATACAAGTGAACAAGGCTATTAGTAGGAAGGAGAATCTCAAAAATAAATGAAATCCCACTTGGAGTATTAATGTGATAATATATGATGCAACTTAACTTTTTAGAATTGTGTTTTTTTTATTAATTTCAGACGAATTAAGATCTGGATGGACTCCTTCAAGTTCTGCTGGTTGGTATAGCAATTAAAATATTTATCGTGCTGTACCCACAAGTTGTGAGGTCCAAAAAAAAAAAAATGCACTAGTATCAAGAATTATTTGCTAAGATGGATCTTGGAAATTTTGGAAGATGATACTAAGCTTGTAGATGGGATCTGATTGTTGCAGGGATTTAGAAAGATTGATCCAGAGAGATGGGAATTCGCGAACGAGGCATTTCTAAAGGGAAGCAAGCATCTTCTAAGGAACATCAAGAGGCGAAAAACGCCTAATTCTCAGCCTTTGCCTACTACAGAGCAAGCTCTTGGTCCTTGTGTCGAATTAGGAAGATTTGAATTTGATGGAGAAGTTGATCGATTGAGGCGAGACAAGCAAGTTTTGATGATGGAACTAGTGAAGCTTAGACAGAATCAACAGAACACTCGAGCTTACCTTCGATCATTGGAGGTAAGGTTACAAGGAACAGAGAGGAAGCAGCTACAAATGATGAATTTTTTAGCTAGAGCTATGCAAAATCCGGAGTTTGTTCAGCAGCTAATCCAGCAAAAAGGGAAGAGAAAAGAATTAGATGAGGAAATAACTAAAAAAAGGCGACGACCTATTGATCATCAAGGCCTTAGTACTACTACATTACATGTTGGAGGATCTAGCCATACAATCAAACCAGAACCTTTGGAATTCGGAGAGGCTAACGAATTCCAAGTGTCTGAACTTGAAGCACTTGCATTAGAAATGCAAGGATTTGGTAGAGCAAGAAAGGATCAACATGAAGACACGATAGAAGGGCTCGAACAATTTGGTAACACGGATAAAGAACTTGATGAGGGGTTTTGGGAAGAGCTATTTAACGATGAGGACGTGCCTGGAAATGAAGACGGTGAAGGGGAAGATGTTGATGTCTTGGCAGAGAGGTTAGGGTTCTTGGATTCGAGCCCTTAGTAAAAACCTCAAACTAGTTTTGTCTGTGCTTTTTCAAGAACTCATTCATCAGCTGGACTGTAACATCGAAATCTTGTATGAACCTACATTGTGTTATTTACTACTACTACTAGTTAACTTATGTGTCTTGATTCTGTGTAGTGAGTTCTCAAGTCTTCAACGACGAATGAAGAAAGCAGCTATATGGATCGACCAGCTACTCGTTGGTAGTTTTTCTTTCGGAACAAATATTCTAGTCTCTTTCTGTGTAACTTTAGGCCTTTCTTGTAAACTTTATTTTAATTTTATTGACAGGATAGATTCATGAAGGACTCAAGAGTCAAGTCTGAAAATCCTTTCTTGGTTTTTCTGGTTACTATTTATATTTTCAGTTATTGGTTTCCTTTCAATGCTTTTGTTCTTATTCTTGTTTTTTTCTCTATCCAAATGCAGGCATAGGTTATGCAGAGTTTGATCAAGTCTATAATCTTTGAAGGTTATTGTAAATTCTCATTTCGGGTATTAAAAAATGTTAATGAGTGCGTGTTGGATTCTTCAAAAGTAGTGTATTTTTAAAGAATTCGACATGGGTGCAACATCGAAAGTGATAACATATATTGGTCTTTAAGTAATATTGAAATGTCCTTGCTTGTGTGATTTTTAGAGTGTTGTTTTTATGATGAAGACATAGGTTACAAATAGAAATCCCAATTACACCAGAATCAAGATTTTAGCACAAGTGGCGGTTTGTAACTACTTTGCTGACAAAGATTTAAATTGTCTCCATTTGTGAGAAATGAATCATGTCCAATTGTCCATGTTCCATATAAAAAAATCTCCTTTTGTTGGCTCTAAAAATGAAAATATAAATAAATTAAAGTAAACAATGGAGATGAAACAGAATTATATCTGAGTCTACTAAATTTACAGTGTATCCTTAAGAAACTCAATCCCCGGTTAGTATTTGAGGTATAGGATTATTTTCTTCCATGATAAATCACACTAGTGTAGCGGTACTTCAAACTCCAGTGTACAGCGAATTCAAAGAACAGCTAAATCACTCTTAGAACTTACTTTGCAATTGTAGGAAATATCGCCGAAAGAAGGAGAGAATATCATAATTTTCGTAAGTAAAAACCCAAGGAAGCGGATAAGTATTTATAGCCAACAAAGAGTGGTGTAAACATATGCTATTGTGCCTTTTATGAAAAGTCACAACCTATTCAATGTAAAAGTGTGTTATTCAAATTGCACCCATTCTCCTAATGTCTGTTCGAACAAAAAAACTAATCATTTCTCATTCACATCTTTTTAAAAACCTAATAGAATGACCTTTTCAGATCTGTCACATGTAAAAACGAAGACCTCCTAAAATAATCATAAAACTAAAATAAAAATACTGTATGTATTCCACTTTGTATTAGCTAGCCTACTAGATTTTTCCTTGTTTGTGTCATTTGTTTTCAACCTGCCGTACAACATGTTGGGTGTGGGGAAGAATGGGTGTGGACTACAATTGATTCTCATAACACCAAAAATGATTTTCAATAATAATTAGATAATGACAGTAGCTTAATTATAATTAAATATCTTCTTTTAGAGGTAACTAACACTTTTTGTAAATGTCCTTAAAACCTATAGCGACATTTGATCTAATGATAATTAACTAATATCAATAAATACTTTAACAATCTTTGTTAATATGCATATTTATTACTGTTAAAAACTATTTTTGTTATAGTATCTACGCATGGCTGAATGAGACATCCAAAGGAAAGGGAAATTTAGGATTTTGGAACCTAATGGCTTTGATATTCTCATACTTGAGACCTACGTTGCCTCTTGATTATGATTTTTTATGGACAATTCACATTTCATCAATAATTAATCTTCACCACATAGGAAACAAGACAAGATGTGTGGAGTACAAGTAGTTTAGAATTTTGTCGTAGCTTGGCAGTACAAGAGATTATTGATTGTCCTAGGGCCTAGGGCAGGCAACTCATGACATACCTCTAACTTGCAATATACAAGTTCATGCTAACAACAGTTCTCCCTTGTAATACAAACGTGTGATTTTATGGCTCTTTAGGACATTACTAGATGTCATTTAATTAGAAAGTCATATTCAAATGGCATCGCCAGTCCCTTTATTTCTATTCACTAATTTAAAAGGCATATCTTGATCTGGTCATTTTTGGAATGTTGCTAATAATCAACGAGTAACAAGTGTTTTTCCTGCATCGAATATGAGAATTCGAAAGCATTACACAAAGTTTTCTTCATATAATGTAGTGGATTCAATAGATGAATATAATTTATCGATGAAGAGGATTCAATTAGACTCCCTTCATCATATATAGCACTTTAATTATCCTTAATCATTAACGATCTCGAATTTGAATTCTGAAAATGAAATCGCTTTTACATTCATAAAAAAAATTGATGGACAAGGAGCAAGTATATAATGTGTTTGGTTCGTCATAGCTTATAAGGAACAATATGAAGGAGAGAGAATATCGTATTTATTTCCTAATAATGTGGAGTGGCCCTTATTCATTCAATTTAATTGATTGGTATGGTCAAGGATGTACTTCTTCCTTTAGGTCCACTTTGGAATATTGAAAAAGTTAACCACAAGAACACTCGTCTATGTTTTTTGGTGTATCTTTTACTTTCTTATTCCTATCTTTTTTTTTACTAGTTTAGTATATTAATATATTGTTGTAAAAAAAAAAGGGATAAGGCATGAGAATCTTCTGAATTATGATGAAATTGTAAGTTATACATTTAGGGCTCGTTTGGCCATGCAATATGGAATCATGATATGATATCATAATATGAAATAATTGTAAGTTATACATTTAGGGCCCGTTTGGCCATGCAATATGGAATCATGATATGATATCATAATATGATTTCATATTATGATATCATGAGATGAAATTAAGCTTTGTTTGGACATGCGATATGGAATTTTTGTGTTATATATTTTCTCATAGATGTAAGAATCTCATAAGTTGTAAAACTTTTAAAATAGCCCCAGTTGTTTATTTAATATTACCAAATAAACAAAATTTATAAAATCCCATAATAAATTATTACAAAGATATTTGTTCTCCACTTAAGTAACTGTTTCATCTAACTTTAATTGATCAAACTTTAATTCAATAAAAAAAATTGAACATAAATTGTAGTGTACTAGTCTTTAATATAATCCTCCCACATAGTACGGACAATCTCCTCACGTTGAACTTGCATTTCTCAATCATATGACCGAGAAGACGAACCAACATTTTTACTTTGAGCCATTTGTTGGTCAATATCATCCGCAACTATATTTTCATGCTCATAGACGATAAATATTTCATCACTCCTTTGGTATTCTCGCAAATAGTTATGTAACACTGTACAAGCTATGACAATTTTCACTTGTGTGTCAATATCATAATGGTTCATGTCTTGTTTCAGTATTTTGAATCTATTTTTTCAAGCTCCAAAAATTCGTTCAATCACATTGCGTAGAGATGAATGCCTATAATTAAAGTGGCTATATAGCATATTAATTGTGAAATAAATGTAAAAGTTGTTGGAAGCTAATAAAAATATTTTTCAATTAGTACCATTGTTGGCAATTACACATTTTCAGTGCATTAATTTCGTGCTAAAATCAAACATATTAGAAGTAGTGATTATCAAACATAAATCAACAATTTTGTCCTTTCTCATATTAAATTGCTTTAAACATTTTCATATGTAGCCGAAAGAGAAGTTTTTCTTATTATGAAAAAACAAAAAAGTATTACTCCCTCCGTTCTAATTTATATTCACCAAATCTATTCCTACTTTATCATTTATATTCACCAAATTTAAAGTAATAATAAATTTTATGTTTGTGAGAATAATAAATTTTAAAAAGTAATGATGTGATTATAAATTTTATTTACATATGAAATAAATGGTTAGTAGATATAAATGTGGGGTTGTTTTAACAAAATATAAACTTGTGAGTCAATTTTTGTATTTAAAAAAATCTCAAATCATGATATGAAATTCTCAAATCATGATTTTTGGAGAATATGAGATTCCATCTCATGATATGGAATCATGAGATGAAATCAGCATGAAATCGCATGTCCAAACGCTGATTCCATCTCATGATTTCATATCGTGATATGGTATTGCATGGCCAAACGCCTACTTAATCTATCTTAGGATTTTATTATTCTTTTGAACTTAATTTTTCTGAAATTATTTGCACCTCTAAACTATGTGAGTATCCTATTACCTCTAACTTAATTGTCAAGATTGCATTAATTTTTGTATTTAACTTACTGTGTCAATCAAGATAATGTTATTTCACAATTTAGTGCACTTTTATACTTTTTTTTAATCTATGAAGTTTGGTCACTCATTTTTTTATATTTATAAAATTATTCTTAATATTTTGCACTTGTTTCCTTCATTTATGAAGTTATTATACTTTTAAAGTTGATATTTTGCATAAATTTTCTTCATCTATTTGATATACATAAAAATTTTAAGTTGTTCTTTTTCATGCCGTTGAATCAAAACTGCACCAAAAGAACAGTCAAAACAAGACAAAAAGATCCATAAAAAATTGGAGCAAAATAATTTAGGAATTAAATAATAGGAAAAAAATTAAGTTTAGAGGCAATAAAGTGCTCACATAATTTAGGTGTATAGCTGATAATTTCATCATAATTCAAGGAATTTTTATGTGTTATCCCAAAATAAAAAATATATTAAACGTATATAATTTTTATTTATTCATTTAGCAATTGAAAAAAGGCTCAAAGGAACTTAGGTAGAATAGATCTACTCATCATACTTCTCAACATATTTTTAGAATGAGATTAGGATTTATATGATAGGAGATGTAGATATTTGATGTTGATTTAATGCTTTTTAGGTTAGGCTTAGGAACACAAATTTATTTAGGGATTCCTTGGATAAAGTGAAATTAATCCGGGAACAACTTTCTTATCGCTCATAGTAGAAAAAAGAGTTATGTGATCTCAAGATTCATAATTTAGAGTTCATAGTTGAAGAAAAAATATTGCTAAAAGTATCATTAATGAAGGGTGTTATGAAGTTTGGGAAGAAGGGCAAACTCAATCTTCATTGGTTCTTTTGAGGTGCCACAACGTATTAATGAAGTGGCTTATGAGTTAGCTTTATTTCTAGGTCTATCGGGTGTTCACCCTATTTTTCATGTATCTATATCTAAGAAATACCCTTCTAATGACTTCTATGTAGTTTCATGGGACTCGATACAGTTGGAACAAAATTTGTCTTTTAAGGAGGAGACTAGCTATTTTGAATAAGCAAATTCAGAAGATGAGGTTCAAAGAGATAGCATATATGAAGGTGCAGTGGAGACATCATCTGATGAAGAAGTCACGTGGGAGATTAAGCTAGATATGTAGAGCAAATATTCCAAGTTTTTGGACCGTGCATTCAGGTACATTCTATTTCTTTACGTTCGAGAACGAACATGTGTATTAGTAGAAGATGATATAATGACCCTCATAGTTATTTTGTAAGTTCAACTTCTTTTCTCCTGTTTGACCCTCTCTATATATAACTTTTGTTAGTAGTTTATGACCTGGGGGATGGATAGTAAAATTCCTGAGTTGATCATATGTATTTTACAAAAGTTTTTCAAGGTTAAAATTTGAGAAGTTTGACCAGAGTCAATATTTGGGGTTAATAAGGTCAATTTTGAGTTCTGGCGATTCCACTTGGTACATAGGATGATTTATGATTTGGTTGAATGATTTACGAGAGTGTCGTGGCACTAGAGAGTAATTTGGACTCTTGTATTGAATAATAGTGTTCTTTAGATTTGGAATTGATCACGATCGACAATCGATCAAGACTCGGGACGACCTCAGAATGGTAATTTGTTGATTCCAACAAGTACAAAATGTATTTTTATTGACCGATTTGCACTATTGATTTATGTCTAAGAAATTCTCAGATGATTTTCAAGTGTTTGAACCAATTTTTTAACATAACTGAGTTTGTTATCTACTAGTGCGAGCGCAATCGCATATTAGAAGGGTAGCTGGTTGGTTAGCATTATCCGCACACGAGGCACGCAATAGTGCTATCAACGCACAGTGCGCGCAATCGCGCAGTAGGCAGGCACATGGGCAACGCAAATGGTGCACGATCGAGTTGTTGGTTTTGTATTTCACACTATCAAACAGGCGTAGAGAGATCACGCCTAACGAGCTACACCAGTTATGAACAGTTATTTTGCAACAATCTTTTCACTTTGTTCCACCATTTTAAGATATTTAAAGCTCGAATTTAGACGTTTTTGGTGCTATTTCTTAGTTTTTGAAAGGGGGTAAGTTTAAAATCATTATTTTGGGAATTTCCTACTTTTTTTGTCTTAGAGTTTGAGCTTTAATCGTATTTAGGATCTAGAATTGATGGTCGATTAAAACTCTGTTTTCGATAAAATTTCAAATTTTGAGTTCCTTATCTCATGACTTATTCGATTTTGAAAGAAAATTTCAGTTTTGACCTCGAGGGCTCTGGATCGACTTTTACCCAAATATTTTATCTAAACTTTTATATTATGAGATGGTATTAATAGATTTATTTTCTCATGTCGAGTGTGATTTTTGATACATTTGAAGTTTTTCGAGGAATTTAAAGAATCCCTTTCTAGTAGCTCTGAAACAATTAGGAGATTCTATACAGGGTTTTGCTTCTGGCCGCAACATGCTTGGCCCCGCTTATGGGTAATCTTTCAAAGAAAAAGCAATTATGTGAGAGTTCGTGACATGTTTACTCGACCTTCGTAGTAGATTATAGTCGTCTTACAATTGCGAATAGTGACTTAATTCTCCCCTCCTTCATTGAAATTGTTTGCTTAAGGTGACATTATTTGTTTGCGATTATGTATTGCATTTACATCGCTTTGATAGTGTTAACTTCGTTTAAGAATTAGCTAACGTTCTTTTTTAATCAAATAGCCCATGACTAAAAAGGCAGAGATTCTTTTCAGTTTAAAAGGCTCCAAACAGGGTAAAGGTGGGCTGATTTTGAAACCAAATAAAATGGCTCCAAAGGCCTAACTTCCCTTTTTTACAACCAACATGATGGCAGAATTTTGACCCAATTAGTTGGCCCATTTCAGATTTTTAAAAGCAGACCCAAAAGATACAAGATATAAAAATAGATATACGGAAACTTATAGAAATCTCACTAGTTTAAGAGCTAATTACTTAGATACACTCTTGTTTGCAATATTATGAATCTTACCAGATTTTGATGTGTCCGGATACATGTATCTCGGGATATATGGGGTCAACATTAGGTGTTATATGTTCTAGATACACTGTCTCAAAGTGGATTTGCATGTATCTGGGATACATAAACAATTCTCGCTGGCCTCACTAGCCTCCCTCCCATCTTGTTCACCACGCTCCTATGTATCTGGGATACATATAGGTACATGTTTCTCATATGATTCGCATATATCTGGTATACATGACTATCTCCCTCCCCATCTTGCTTGGCTCCCTCCTCATCTCGCTTGCCTCTCTCCCTATTTCAGTGTATCTGATAGAAAAAATACATGTATTTAGGTGTATCTTTTTCAATATATGATAGTAAACTCTTAATTAGTGATATGATACATAATTATTTAAAAGTATAGATAGAATTAGTATACATGATATGGATGTATGTCAAATAAAGTAGTTTTCCCAAATATATATGTGTTATCATATACAAGGCATACCTTACTTACTTTACATTCAATATATATATGTATATATTCTTACACGTGTTATTTTTAATCCTTGTTTATACTTAATTTTTATACCCACGTTATATTTGCGTTATATATACACATATTACTTTTTACCACAAACTATATACTACTATAACTATGTATATCATATCTTATACATATTATCTTCATATATTTATCTACTGCCCTATTTATTTTCTATTTTAATTGTATAAATAAAATCATAAACTTTCATATACTTTAAATATGTATGTATGTATAATTGTATATTTTTACTTTACGATAATCACTTTGGTATATCGTAAGCACATATATAATGTCTTTGTATATCTGGAACTCCTATTTCTCAAAATTAATTAAAGTTCTTCATATCATCATTTTCTAACAAATAAATGGAAAAAAGTTACCCCTAATTATTTTCTAAATATAAATTTAAGGACTATCTTCGGATAGAATCTAAGGGAAGCTTAACATCTTTCTCTTAAGTAATCAAAATTCTTACCTAGAATCTCAATTATTTCGCAAATTAATCAGAATTCACTTTTCAAAAAATGGATTTTTAATTTTTTCCTAAAAGATTAGGTGACAATTCTAAACATTTTCAATACCAGACACACATTCGTTTTATGTTGTGAACTGTTTTGATCTATTCAAAATAGGGGTGCGACTATAAATAATTGATGGAATAGGTGGGAAAATACAAAAATCAGAGTTTGAATCTTACCCCTGAGTCAAATCGTAAAGAACACATCCAAAATTGCCCAAATTTTGTGCCTCAAGCTTCTAAAATAAAAATAAGAGCAATGAAATTGTGTTGGGGATTTAATTCTACCCATCCATAAACTGCCTTTCGTGAACACAACACAATCCATGTGATCGAGACTAGCCGACCCGATCCAACCCACCGTGAACGTGACGCCCAGATCGTGATCAAATACGGTCATCATGACTAGTAACCAAATACGGTTTGAACCTGTTGGAATTATCAAATCACCAATACAAGGTCATCATGACTAATAACCAAATTCTTCAAATCAACTAGTAACCATCACCCCGAGAATTGCGTCACCCATTTCTGCAAGTTATAAATAACACAAAAGGCTACGAAAAAAGTCAAAGTGGGAAAAAGGGTTCCAAAACACAAAACAACCATACGGATCGTTCCATGATGTAATCACAATTAAACCATTCAACTCGCAATATAAACTTAATTATCATTAGAAAGCTAAATTAAGATTTCCTTAACAAAGTTGAGTTTGTTTTTTTGAAGAGACAAAAGATCAAAAGAAAATTGAATTCACTTTTGAGAATATGTGTGAAACTAGAACAATTTTAAATATTTCAAAATTTTCAAATTATTAGTTCTAAGGAATAAAATAAGTAAAATAAGTTTGTTTTTTAAGATGGAAACAATTAAGTTGGCCCACACAAGTTGTGATTAGAAAAGTCTTTACCATATATAGATCCAAATTCACATGAATTGAGGGGACATATGTCCTTCATATTCTAATTCTCTATGATATGTAGCTCTCATGTAGCTCCAATTAGAGTAAAATAGTAACTTAAGAGAAATTGGAAATTCTAAAAGACAAATGTAACTTTTTTTAGTTTTAAATGCAAAAAAGAAGAGGTCTTGTACGTCACTTAGTAGTCAATGAATCAGAACAAAATTCATGATCTCATGACTCAAATTTTAAGAAAAAAAAAAAACACAAGGTTGTGATTTCTTCCCATCTTTTTAAAATTGGAGAATAAAATTTATGAATTTGATATCATTCAATAGTTTTAATACAGATTTTGTATATGTATTAAGAAATTGTTTATAAATCATTTGTTTTGAACCAGTAATTTGTCATATTTTAAAATTCAGAAACTATAAATTTAAAATATTCATAACAAGAAAACATGAAATTAGTTACAAAATTTATCGGTAATTCCTAGCTAATCCATTGTTAAGAAGCTCCTGATTTAATAATACAGTTGTTTTCATAAAATTGTTCTAAGTGCGCACAAATTGACCCGTATAAAAAAAGAGAAAATGAAAAAGAAGAAAAAGTGTTGATGTTTTGCTTATTATAGGTCATGCAAAAAGATGAAATGTATTTGCATGGAGCAATAATGCCTTTCTATATGACAGCAGAAGGAAGAAATAAAGAAAGTACTGCATGAGAGAATCTAGTAATAGAAGAACCCGTGAAGAAACTATATGGGCCCTTTATTATTGTTCTTTATCGCCTATCAATATGATATATGATCATAATATGATACTATCCACCCCCAATGAATTGTGCATACTCAATTGAAAATAATTACCTCTTCCATATTTTTTTTTCAAAAGTGCAATACTGAGATATGGTAATCATAACCCTCACAACAGTATACTTTTAACTCTTTCAAAAATAGGTGGATGTGTAATATATATAATTTGATGTAGTGGAAAAATTTATGTACATTTTATTTTTATGTGATCTTACTTTGTGAGATTATACTAATTTAGGAGCTAATTACTTAGATATATTCTACTTTATGATATTATGAATCTTACCTGATTTTGGTGCGTCCAAATACATGTATCTCGAGATACATGGGGTAAAAATTAGGTGTAATTTTATTCTAAATACACTGTATCCAAGTGGATTCACATGTATTTGGAATACATAAAAAATCTCACTCGTCTCCCCCCCATCTCGCTCGCCACTCTCCTTTGTATCTGGTATTCCAGATACATGCGAGTCATACCAAATACATACAAATACATGACTATCTCGCTCGCCTCCCTCCCTATGTCGCTCACCTCTCTCCCTATTTTAGTGTATCTGATAGCAAACATGTTTTACTAGAAATATTTTTATTATTGCTTTCATTCATATTCCCAAAAAGTGAATCCTACTCTAGTAGCTTCAAATAAAGTATATATGTGTATTAAGATATGAAAACTTCTTATTCCACAATAACGAAATCAATTTTATATATATATACAATCTATTTTATGTATATAATTGTGCATAACTAGAATATAATATATGTATATCGACAGAAAAAAAGTAAAGAAAGAATCTAGATGATTATTTGCGTAAAGATCCCAAAATAAAATAAGAAAACGTAAAATATGAAGATGAAGATAAAAGTACTATAGAAAATTTGAATTTGCTCTTGAATTATGTAACATTATTTATTTTAGCTTTTCGTTAATAATTTTGGTTAAAATTGCTCTCGTCATTACCAAACTGGCCTGCACTAACTAAAAATGATTAGCACACAAATCGCTTGATTTGAAACGAAGAATGATATAAATGATCATTTCCAATTATTCAGAAAATATATTTAATTTGTTTTCCCAAAAGGACAAAACACATAAACATGGAACTTCAACAATAATTCTACCAAGCAAAATTCATTATTTTCAGCCATGTAATGAGAATGCTAATTTCAAGATTTAATTCATTTGAAAAAATTCGAAGGATGAGAAGGTTCAATATATTGCTCAAGCTATTTTTGCTATTGGGGTTGGAATTATAAGAAAACAAACTTATTTGGTATGTGTTATTTGAGTAGAGAATCTTTTGAAAATAATTTAAAATTTTTAATATGTATATTTTGTTCTTTTCAAATCTCATATATAAAATCATACTAGATATGCAGTTGTTTTTGTTGGTTTGAAATAAGAAAAATGATAGAATGAAATTCTGCTCCTTTTAAGATTTGAACAATCCTATTTTTTTAGTTAGTTTTTATGCTATGAATTAGCTCAAGATCTAATTTAACAGGCTTGATGTGCGCACCTAGGAAATTAGACAGTTACGAGGGTAAAAATACTCTCGAACCATGAATAAGCACGAATCGGATGGGGTGGGAGTTAGATGAATGGAATGTCCCACATCAGCGAACAAATAAAATCATGAGCTCCTTATAAAATTAGGACAATCCTCCTCCTCTTAAGCTAGCTTTTGAGTATAAATTAGGCTCAAGAATTTTTTTAAAAATAACTTAAAAATAGAAACCTTGATATATAAAAATTCCAGCGGTAATATACACTACCTAGAATCACTAATCGATGTATATATAGTTGATGAAATATCTTTAAAATAAATTTATATTTATAACAGAGAAGAATTAAAAATTAATTTATTAATTTAAGAAACTAGGTATGTCTCTTACTACTAGGAGGATCAAATGAAATAAAAGCCATGAAACGACAGAACTTGAAAAGAAAAAGAGAAAATAAAAGAGGTTTCATCAGTATATATCATTGGAAACAAGAAATATTCCTTCCCTTTCAATTTTTTTTCTTAGAATTTTTTTTAATTTTTTTTTTCTACTTGACATATTTAAGATTACAAAATTAAATAATATTTTGATACATTCTACAAATATTTAATTTAATATTACAAAATTCAAAAATATTCTTTCTTTTCTTAAGTTTTGTATTAGATTAAAATCAGATAAATGAATTGAAATGTAGAGAGTAGAAAAGAGTTTGTGTCAATAAATAATGATTAAAGAATGTGCAAAATTTTTAGAAGGAATATTAATTACTGTTTCTTGATAGCTAAACTTCTCAAGTCATGATCATCACAATAGAGAATGCTGCATTTAACAACTTACATCAATACAACAGTACTAGCTAGTATGCTTTTAAATAAATATGAATAAAATAATAACATAAATCATTTGCAACACTTAAAAACAGAAAAAGGACAGCTTTGCAAAATAACAATTAAGAAAATTAATTTAAATACACACTCACTCAACCGCTTAAATTAAAAATAATCAATGAATATAATATACATAATTCATATATAATATGTGTATAATTATATATAAACAATAAATAACATATATATACAACATTAATAACATATTCATTATAGTCCTATAAGTGGAGTTTTGAGATGATAAAGTGTATATAGATTTTACCATTATCTAGCCGAATAGAGAGACTATTTTTGGAAGATCTTTCGCTCAAAGAAAATAAAAACACAATATTTATAAAGACATAAATAATAGCAGAACAATAAAAGGTAGAGGCATATGAAACAAGAATAACAATAAATCAATAGTGAACCTGATCGATTAATTCACGTAAAATTCCCTAATAAAAAGGTGATTACTAATTACACCTCGACCAAACTTTACTTGATATTTTTGTCTTTGGTAATATTCAATCATGATGATTTAGGCCTAGTGGCCCGTGGGGTTATAATATATGGAGAATATTTATTTAATTCAATCGTCATGTGTGATAATATTCAAACTTTATATACTTTATTAGGTGCTATCACCTTTAATTTGCCTTTTTAGTAGCACCAATATCATGCATATCCCAATATTATTCTCAACCTTTTTAAGCTTCTCAATTCTCCTTATAACCCCCCTTTTAATATTTAATCATTTATAATTATGTTCAATATTATATTATTCAAAATCAAAACTCTTTCTCGGATTTGGGTGTTTCATAACAGTTAAAAGACAGAAAGTGAAAATGTCTGACTCAAAGTTAACAAGAAAATAATAAAAACAGAAAGTTTAGTTGGAAAATTAGAAAAAATAAAATTAATTGTTTGGGACAGAATCCTTTTACTTTTTCCTAGTTTCCTTACTTTCCGACATTTTAAAAAAAAAAAAAAAATTTATTTTATATTCTTACAATTATAAAAGAAAATGTGAATTAACGATGAACAATATATATTGCTAAATTAGTTACATACTATTTAGCAACATAAATTTTATAGCTAATTTTTTTTTAGTACTATCAAACCACCTAAAAAATAAAGACAAGCAACGCATAAAAAGTAAAATTAATAATCTTAAAAATAAGTTAAATTATTTGCTAAAACAAGTTAATTTTTTTTATCATTAACATATATAAGTTAAATTCAATTATTATTTATTTCTAAAAATATTTTCCTTACCTTCAAAATTTTGCAAATTTTAGTCTGCCATAGTAATCATCACGTTCTGTAAACTGTACAATTTTTTTACCTACTGTTGATAATTTCCTTCGATACTGATATATTCGATGGTTCCCTTTATTATTTGCATATATAGATAGATTGATAGCTACAAAAAAGAGGAGTATTGGGTAACTTGGTGGGGTAGCAAGGTTGATTAACCAAAGTGGGGTCGCTCTATATGAGACATATTTTCTCCGTTTTAATTTATGTGATATTATTTGTATTTTTTAATTTAATTTTACCTTTTAGAAGGACTAATAGTGTGATCACTTATGCTTTATTAGTGTGATTGGATATCGATTGATTACTCCCTCAGTTTTAATTTATTTGTCTTATTTTAAGTTGATATCGAATTTTAAGAAGTGTAGAAAACTTTTAAATCTTGTGGCGTTAAATTAAAGATATGTCAAATATATCAAAATTTACTTTAATCTTGTGGTCTTAAATATATCAAAACTAAAGAATTGCTAAGAAAAGAAAGAGACATTTTTTTAAAACAAACTAAAAAGGAAAGTAGAACAAACAAATTGAAATAAAGAGAGTAACTTTTAAATATTTATTTTACCCTTAATAAGATTATTGCAACACCTACAAATATCTATAACTCATTTTAGACTATAAATATTTTTAAAAAATTAAAAAGAAAAATTAATTGCGTTTTCAGTCAAATCTCGTCACATAAATCAATACAAAAAAAGTATATATATATATATATATTTTTTTTTTTTTTTTTTTTTCCATCTCGTAACCGCAGCTCATATTAGAACTCCGATTAAATTCGGATCTTGCACTGCAGTGTCCACTCGAAGATGACGCTCCCAATATAACTTTCTCTATACCTAAAGCTCAAACTCGAAACCTCTGATTAAGGGTGCACCGTTACCGATGTTAGTGAGAGGGAGAGAGAGAGAGTATATATCAAGCAGTACTACTTATAAACCAAACCTATTGTCCAATATTCTCTTCTCTTTCTTTACATTTTTGCTATTGCTAAAATTTTGCTCTGAACAAGCTATATATCCATTGTTATTAGATAGTGACCTTTAAGAATCATCCATCATCTTCATACTTCACAATACAATTCTTTAATTTCTTCTTCTTTCTATTTTTATTTTTTTGGTCTCTTTTTATTATTATTGGCGTTATTTTTACTCTAACAAATTATAATTACAACTAGCTTAGCTAAATTGTAAGTGCCGCTTGTTTTACTTCAAAACAAAATTGATGCTTAGTTGTCTTGTTAATTTTATCCAGAATTTGGATTTTATGTATCTGAATTAACTTTTGTTTGGTTCAATAAAAACCAAAGGTTGTTACAAGCTAAAGTAGGTGTTAGATTTGTATTTATTAGTAAATTGTTAGTATATAAGTATGTATAATGAAGAAGAAATGAGGAACAAACAAATATATCATCAGAACAGCGGTTGCTTTATCTTCTCTGAAGAAAATACTAGTGTTTTTTCTTCTATGGCTCAAAACATGATTTCGAATCACAACCATCACGAACAACCAGAGAAGATCAAGAAGAAAAGAAATCTCCCTGGAAATCCTGGTACTTAAATTTTTTAATCTACATTCTTTTTTCCCTTTTTTGTGTATCACGGTGGTCTAGGGCGCAACTTGTATGCACCTCGATTGTTTCGCCGGTCATACATGTTATCATAAGTGTCGAGTAACTTTTTTTTGTTAATTGAAGCATTCATAGATGGAAAAGAATCGTTTAATGTTTTTTTCCATCGCGATTGAAATTTTAATCTTGATATCTCATGATTTTTCGCCGCCAGATAAAAAAAAAGAATTTTTTTTACATACATAACCTAGATTGATTTTTGTGTGTGTGTATGAGCGATTTAAATTTTGATATATCATGATTTTTCGCCGCCAGATGAAAAAAAAAATTTATATACATAACCTAGATTGATTTTTTTTTTGTGTGTGAGCGAATTAAATCTTGATATCTCATGATTTTCCGGCGCTGCCTAGGTGTAAAAATGAAAAATTATATACAACATAGATTGATTTTTTTATTTTTGTCTCCGCTGCGATTTAAATTTGATATTTAATCGCTCGGTGCAAAAAAAGAAAAAAATTATGCACATAACCTAGATTGATTTATTTTTATTTTTTGTTTGAGCGATTTAAATCTTGATATCTCATGATTTTTCACCGCTAGGTGCAAAAATGAAAAAGTATACATAACCTAGACTGATTTTTTTAAATTCTTGTCTCAGGTACGATTTAAATTTGATTCTTCACCGGTCGGTGCAAAAAATAGAAAAAAATTCATACATAACCTAGATTGATTATTTTTTCCCTTTTTTGGTCTCGGCTAGCACTTCAAATCTTGATATCCCGTGATTTTTCACCGCTAGGTGAAAAAAAAAACGTTTACATACATAACCTAGATTAATTAATTTATTTTCGGTTCTCGTGAATTGCGAATTAAATCTTGATATCTCATGATTTTCACCTTAATTAGGTGCACAAATTTTTAATTTTTTTTTTTTTACATACATAACCTACATTGATTATTATTATTTTTGGCCTTTTTTGTGTGTGTGTGTGTTACAAAATTTAATGTTGTTTATTTGTTATATGTAACAGATCCAGATGCTGAAGTGATAGCTTTATCCCCAAAGACTCTTTTAGCAACAAACAGATTTGTTTGTGAGATTTGTAACAAGGGATTTCAAAGGGACCAAAATCTTCAACTTCATAGGAGGGGTCATAATCTTCCATGGAAATTGAAGCAAAGGAACAACAAAGAAAATAGGAAAAAAGCTTATGTTTGCCCTGAACCAACATGTGTTCATCATCATCCTTCTAGGGCACTTGGTGATCTCACTGGAATTAAGAAACATTTTTGTAGAAAACATGGTGAGAAAAAATGGAAATGTGACAAATGTTCCAAGATTTATGCTGTTCAATCTGATTGGAAGGCTCACTCTAAAACTTGTGGTACTAAAGAGTATAGATGTGACTGTGGTACCCTCTTCTCCAGGTACGCGCGATTTAATTTATATATACTGACATAAGTTATATTGCTCGATAGTATTTTTAGAGAGTCTAATCAACATAGAATTTCTATGAAGTGCTCGATAATATTTTCGGAGAGTCTGATCAACATAGAGTTTCTATGAAGTGTTAAAGATGTATTTTTTAGTGTGTATTTCTTTAAGGCTAAATCTTTTTTTGTTTTAACAGAACTTGTGATGTCACATACTGAATTGGGATGTGTTTGTTTGTATTAGGAGTACTTAGTTTTTGTTTTGTGGCTGTTTTTACACAAGAGTAGTGTGAACACTGAATGGAGTATGGTTTTTTTTTTTTTTTGGTTGAAAAAATAAAAATAAAATTTGTTGTGGCAGGTAGCTAGTGTAAAAACGGAATAGTCCTTGTTGACTGTTGACAGAGGGATATATATCTAACAAGGAAAATTTAATGCATTTTTCCTCAATATTTTCTGAAACATGCCAGGGGTTTAGATTTACTTAGCACCCAAATGTTTAAATTTTTTATTTAAAATGCCAAGAAATCAGGATTTTATGTTACCTTTTTTGGGATACGTTTTATTTGACCCGTAAGAATGACTGAGTTGGTTTAACAGGTTGATCCTATAAGGGAGGTCAGGGGTCAGTTTTCCTTGTCAATGTCTATTAATTCAAGCTTATTGCACTAAACTTATCAAGTGCGATTTACATGGATTTAACCCGAAGGGTGGTAGCTACGAGTTTTCGTGGGGTTCCAAATTTATTTATTTTTTACATAAAATGTCAAGTATAATTATTATTTTTTTACACTAGCTGTATAATTTATTGTCAGCTAGAGACAAAGTCTGTTTTAGTCCAAAAGTAATGTCCGATTAGATATATTTGATGCTAAAGCTAGTTATATTCAATTTCTTTATTAAAATAAATCATTAATAATATAGTGACATCCTAAAAAACAATCAAGAAAAAGGTTGAATGCTTTCTTGTGACTCATGGTCGAGAATCTTGAAACTCTTCTTGTTTTTCCAAACTTTCAATGGAGGGTATCATTATTCACTTGGCAGATACCCTGTGTACTTCTGAAGTCATCATAGCTACTGATTAATGTATATTGTTCGGGTTATTCAGTATCGGATTCAGAATTTTCACTAAGAGATTTAAACTTGGAACCTCAGAAAATTATGAACCCCTGATCAACTACTGAACCAACCTCTAGTTTTATGTTTAAGAGATACAAAATCTATAGACATATATTACCTATATAGTGTAATTTTTTCTAAGAGAATTTGAGCGTTGCAACCCCTAGGTCTGCCGTGTGTGTATGTATATATTTTATATATACCAATACAAAAGAGTTTAATTTTTATACATTGATAGTATACTGTATTTACTATATATAGTATGAATTAATTAAATCCAATTTTAAAAAGTGTGTTACATACTTGGGTGGATTAGTGCATGTTGTGCATGAGAGCTCAAATTTCAAAGAAAGCTTTTTAGGTGAGGCAATATGTTATGTCCTTGCCAAATTTTTATGTATTTTTTTCCTATGCTTTTGCATGCAATTGTTAAAACGTCAGTCAACTGTCTTGTCTTTATCCTCCTTTTTCTCTCTTACTCACAACAATCATAACCATTATTCTATCATTACATACTTTTAATTTTGACTCCATTTTTATGTGATTTATTTTCTTTACCTTTTATCAAAATTTTGTGACATATCTCCCATAACGCATGCACAATTGTATCTTTCTAGTTTTAGGTGTCCTAAAGATAAAGCCTTTTATCTTTTTTGTAAATCAAGAAAAAGTATTTATGCAGTTCTTTACTAAATGTCATGCTTAATTTTCTCTATTTGCAAAATGGAGCTAAAACCTTTTTAAAGTGAACTAATAGTGTGAATGCTCATTTTATATTGTTATGCATTTGAAGTATCTTTGTTGATGACTCTATGATTCTTGATGCTATTTATTGTTACAACTTGTTTTAATGTTTTGAATGATAAGTGAGGAACACTAATGAATCAAATCTTCACTTCTACCTCACAATAGCTGCATCTCTAGTCAATATATATTGTTGTTACGGGTGAAAAATTCAGAATTTAGACTTCGGATAATATTTAAGTTAAAGGTAATGAATTTAAATCATATCACTGAATGTTGTGTTAGTTTCTTCACTACTGTACTACTGTATTTCTTTCTTTTTTTGTTACTGATTTTGATATGCTTACTTGAGCCGAATGTCTATCTGAAATAGTCTTTCATCTAATGTTATGTACTTATCGCCTTCCCCGAAATGTACTTGCGTGGAATTACATTGAATATGTTTGATGTTGTGTTTGTTTCTTTCACTACTGTATTTTCTTTTTTTCTTATTGATTTTGATATGCTTACTTGAGTCGAGGTGTATCTGAGACAGTCTATCTTATGTATGTGATGCCCTCTCTCCCGACTCAGTCGTGGAATTACATTGAATATGTTTGAACATGTTGATGTTGTTGTATTGAATTTTTGTGTTATTGCAAATGAATTTGGCAGGAAGGACAGCTTCGTGACACACAGGGCATTTTGCGATGCTTTGGCTGAAGAAAGTGCTAGGCTCTCAGCAAACTCAGCGCCTATGCATAGAGCCGCCACTACTTCCACCATCGCTAACTCAACTGCCATCGCCGGTGAACCCAATTTCCATCTTAACCAATCATCGCTCTTCCCTTTCCCGGCCAACCAGCGCCATTTCGCCAACCCTCCTCCTTCGCTGCCAATCTCCGCAGCTGCTACGGCGGTGACAACCCATATCTCCCTCAACCCATGGGACCCCCAAATCCCTTTGAACCCAAACCATACCCATGAGGAAAATCACAGCCAAATTCTCCACCCTGTTCCGATCAAGACTGAATCCATTCACTACCCAATTTCACCTTCCCTTCCGTTTTACCATGACCACCATTACCCAGTTTTCCACAGGGGTTCTTTCTCCATCCCATCCCCTCAACTCTCCGCTACCGCATTGCTTCAGAAAGCAGCTACTATGGGTACGAACTCCACTGTGAATCAGGTGAATTCAACCATGGCCCATCTAAACAGAGCCACTCTAGATCACGTGACACCCAAGATTTACCCCGATGGTTTTCTCAGTTTCGGGTCTGAAAACATACCAACCAATTGGCAGAAACAGGACAATCTGACTAGGGATTTTCTGGGTTTGACAGGAGATAATCATGATCATGATGATTCTTCATCATCAGCTGGTGGTGTTGGTGTTGGTGTTGGTGGAGGGCGGGTAATGCCGCCTAATGGGAATGTGGGTAATGGGCTGCTGTTGTCATATGGTGGAAATAGGATGCAGGACTTTCAACAAACACTTTATGAGCGTGACAATTCGGTGTTGAAACGTCATCAATTAGGCTTTGGTTTTGCTGCCGCTGCCTGTGCTGCTGCTGAGACTGAGAGTACAACAGGAACATGGGGAAATTGCTGATGAAAGAAGCTGCTATGAATGGGTGAATTTGCAGAGATTCACTGTTGGGAATTCAGAGAGATATCTCTATCATGAACAGAGAAAGAAAGGGACTAGCAAGAAGCTGCTGCTGCAACTAAAAAAAAAAAAAAAAAAGTAGAAAAAGAAAAAACCCAAAAAAAAGACGATGAAAATAGATCTTTTAGTTTTTCTTATTTTGCAAGAACCATTTTCTGTTTTAGTTTTTACCTTTTCTATGGATATGGTACTTTTCAAAAAATATTTAAGTTTTTTTTTTTGGATTATATTACTTTTGCACTTTGTTTATCGTAACTGTATTTCTTCTTCCGAACAGGAAAGCGTGGAGGACGAGGATTAAGTTAGAAGGTTAAGTAGTCAAGTGTCTTCGCATTTTGTGAAGGAAAAGTAGAGGGATAACTTCCTCTATGCTTTTTATTTAGTAGTATTTAGTAATTGTGTTGTTTCTTTTCTTCTAGGTGTATTACTATATGTTGTTTCATCTGTTATTTTATTGTTATATTTTTTTACTATCATGCTTTGATTTTTTTTTCTTGTTTGTTGAACTGAAGGTCTATTAAAAATGTTTTTTTTATCGGAAAGAGTTAGATACTTGAGTGTTCTCGCACTTTGTGTGGGAGAAGTAGAGGAATAACTTCTTCTACGCTTCTTATTAGTATTATTTTAGTAATTCTGTTGTTTCTTTTCTTTTAGATGTATTACTATATGTTGCTTCACTTGTTATTTTGTTGTCATATTTTTTTATATCATGCTTTGATTTCTTTTCTTGTCTGTCAAGTTGAAAATCTATCAAAAATCATCTTTCTATCCCCATTCCCCGCTAAGATAGAGGTAAAATTTATGCATATTCAACTTTTTTTCAGATCTCATTTATAGGATTACATTGAATGTATATGTTGTTAGCATGGTTAATCTTTCACTAATAGATATAAAGTATTTTTGATCATCAAGTGTAAGGCGAGTTAAAAAAAATTAACAAATATTCCTTTTATCTCAATTAAAATTTAAATATGTTCTCTCATTAGTCTCACTGTAAAAATGTTGTCAAGTGTATTTTATGGTTAAGATTGGGGTGGACGTGGTACCATAGATATAAATTATTATATTAAATTTAATTTTTTTATGTCACAATTTTAATATTATAATATTTAGTATATATTTTAAATTTTTTGATATTACGATATTTTGTACTTATAAAAAAAAATATTGCATGTCATACTGAAGTATATAATCACATATACTATTCATATATATAATACTTACAAATATACAAATTAGTATTAGTATAAAATTACCTTGAAATTTTAATTACTATATCTTGATTGAAATATTTTTTTGTGTAACTGATTAATAAAAAGAAATGTGTGTACTTTCTTTTAAATATTTCTACATGTATAAAGTGATAGTATGATATTGTAGACATTGAATTTTGTAGGACTCTACAAGACGTGTTCAATTCAAGTTGGGACTCTGCAAGGTGTGTTCAATTCCAATTAGAATGCTTGGAGGCGACAACCCTAAACCCTAGTTCATGCCTATATAAAGGGTACTATATTTCCTTGAAAAGGCATCTCAAATATTTCGAAAATTCTATCACAAATTCATGAAATATTCATAAAGAGATCGAAATCTCGAAAATTCCAACACAAATTCATTGAATATTCATAAAGAGATCGAAATCTCGAATATTCTACAAATTCATGGAATATTCATAAAGAGATCAAATACAAATCATCTTAGTTCGAAAAATACGCCACTAACAGCCCTCGAATTATGAATATCGAACCCAAATCATCCTAGTTCGAGAAATACGCCACTAACGGCCCTCGAATTATGGAAATCAAGTCAAAATCATCCAAGTTCGAAAAATACGCCACTACCAGCCCTCGAATTATGGATAAATCTAAAGAGAGAGAAGAATCAAGGGATAAACAGATTTGTACTCGCAATATTTATCAATAAAGTTATGTTTCTTCATATTTTATTTGTGATTGTAATTTATTTTCTATCACTTTAAAATTTGTTGCAAATAGATATAATTGAAACGTTCCTTAAAAATTTGAAGTCATAATTCTCCTACTATATGAGTATATATAAGTCAATATCGAACAAACTATAATTTTCAATTTATCATACTACAAAATATCAAAATCAAATTTTAAAATATTAAATCCTTCTAAACTAATTTGATATGGTAATGATATAATATTTTTGGTGTCTTATGATATTCTGATACCTTATTTATAAACTATGATTTGTTCATTTGGTAGAATTGTATAAGTATTGGAGAAATTTTTGATAGCTTTCACAAATTATCTATTTTTCATATTTATAAGAAAAAATACAACTTAAAAAAATAAAAACTGCTAACCAAAAAAATTCCTAACTTCAAAACAATATAATCAGGTCCAAACACACCCTAAATTAGTATCACTTACTACTATTCTTTTTATTTGTATATATCAAATTACTGGTATGAAAATATTGTAAATATTTACTACCACTTGACTGAAAAAAAGGACAAGACTTTCAAGAATAGGGTATTGTCCTGGAGAAAAAACTTATTCACAAATCACATCTAATATTTATATATCAATCTAACTCAATTTACCTCACTTAATCATAATAAATTAAAAAAATTAGTGTAAATATTGAATACAAATGCTTTTAGCGATAAATCATGTTGGATACAAAGGTGGATCTATCGTTGAAGTTATTGGTCGACAAATTCAATACTTCATTTTGTATTTGCATTAGCAAATTTATTTAAATTAAATAAGTAAAAGATATTATGGACCTAAATTCATACACTTAGAAATCGTTTGATAGGATGAATTAGAAAAAAAAAATTAGTGTATGCATTAGCTTTGTGTATTGCTAATACATTGTTTAGTTATACACTTTATCTGTTATTATGATATATATATAACTAATACATGACAGACTATGGTACTAGTAATGCAAGAACTTTTAATGCATGCAGTAGCATGATTAAAGACATAATTGCTCCTCAAAACCTTTTCCACATCCTAATTTCTACCGTGTTTACCAAGGGTATTTTATAAACAATTTTAAAAATAAAATAATTAGAGACTATACCATGCATATTATTTATAATATACCAAACCAAACACTGTATAAGATAATTTTAACATAGTTAATGTCATCATATAATCATAACTAATATCAGCATTATTAATATACGATATTAAAAGTTGTTTTTAATTTTGTATACACCTTACTAAACAATTCCTTAAAATTTTGAATCCGTCACTAGATAATTGAATAATCTTCACTTGTAAAATAGTGAGTTGAGTAGTAGGGCCTTTTGGTAAGAGAGGAAAAGCATTTGTACTCCGCATGCTGTGCATACTTTTGGGTTTATCCTCAACTTTAGACTTTTTCTGTAAGATTTACCTCATTCAAATTATAAAAAAGTTCAACTTCCAATTTTAGGAGTATTTATTTTGTCCAGCCATATACAATACTCTCTCTGTTTCATATTAATCGTTCATCTTATTATAGATAATTGTTTTACTTACACATTTTATTTATGATTTCTTAAAAGACGTGTAAAGGTGAAGTGGGCAACTAATATATTATGGAGGAAATAATTTGGTAAATGGTTAGCTCAATTTGATGGTTGAAGTCATGAATTTTATCTACAAATTTAGGTATAATGGTGTTTTAGGATATACGTATGATATCTAAATGTCAGAGTACCAGCCATAAAGTTGATAGTACTATCCCTAAAATTGATGGAGTTGATAATTTCAAGGGTGGTCTCTTAATTTTTACTAACAAAAAAATTATTCTTTTTTATTTAAGTATCATAAGTTACAGTAATAAATTATATTTACTAATATTTAAGAAGTCACTTAGTTTTGCTTGTGTGAGATAGAAAATGTCTACGTTATTTCCTCCTAACTCCAATTACGCGTATTTCTAATCCTAAATGGAATGTACCTCGCTAAAGTTGCATGAATCTTTTGTTACAAACACGATAATTTTATCACTTTAATACAATGAAGTAAAAGTTAAATGATCATCCATAAAATTAATATTGAAAATAGACTGCATTAGCAAGTCAAGTTAGCCACTAGAAGTCTAGGATAATGTTTTTCACTGAAAGCGTTATTTTATGCAAAAGAGCCTGATGAATAATTTTTATGAATTATGTTATTTTATCGATTCGACTTGAGAGAAACAATCTTTATTAGACAAGATATATTCCAAACCATAATTACTTGTATCGTCTTTCTTCAATATGCTTAGTTCGATGAAATCCTTAATGTTATCTTTAATAGGGTTGCGTCATATTTTTTTTAACCTAATTAATCAGCTAACCCGAGGTAGATACACTTAGAAAAGAACCCATCCTGAAACTAGCAAATGGCTAAAACATCTCTTCTTGTCTGGATTGCTTTCGTATAACAAAATTACACTATGTAAATAGGTCAGAATTTATCCCATTGCGATTGGAGAATGTGTGGAATGAAAGAAGAAAAAAGAGTCGTCCTTATCTTCCCCGTCCAATCGGTACCTCCTCCCAACGTGAAAGAATGCTCGATAATCCTTCAAGAGTCTATACGTCCTTTCAGTTCTAATTTGAAAAATACTGATCAGAAAAAGCACTCTTATACTGCATGATGTTCATTTGACATTATGTATATATACTACTATATGTTAAATCTTGTTGGTTTACTTTCTTATATTTTGAATCCCTTAGATAAAATTCTGACTCCGTCACAGCCTCATACCCTAAAAGAAACCCCAAGCTATTGTCCAAAGAGAGAGGAGAGCCGAAAATAGTAAAAGTATACACAAGTAGTGGGAATTGAGAAAATGTTGAGATGGAATTGTGGACCTCTCTCTCTTGAGTTAAGAGGGAATTATTGTAAAATTTCCTATTTCCCATGCATCAATCTTTTCTTTAAAGTACAACTCCCATGCATCTATCTTTTATATTTTATATTTTACAACTACAACTACAAACTATATACACAAAAAGAAAAAAAAATAGTGATGAAATCGAAGCAAGATATAGGCCTTTTCTAAAGGGTGTAAAAATAAAAATAAAAACTGCATATAAGCGTGAGTATAAAAGGTCACTTAGTGTGTAACAGTGGTGGTCCATAAATTAGTGGTAGAAACAAAGAACAAAAGATAAAGAAAAGAAGGTTAAAAAACTAAATAAAGATAGAGATGGAATTATATTTTGTTGAATTAAAAAGAAGAGAACAAACAATGTCAACGGTTTATATAAAGATGATATTTTCACAAAACTCTTTGTGGGCACATTAATTCCATTAGGGATTTCTTTCTTTTTCTTTATTTTTGTGCACACTATATACCCTTTTCTATTTTTACCTCCTCAATTCTGACAAGAAAATTATTACATTTTCTATGACCACTAAACAAATAACTTGGAAATCATGCGAGCAAAAGATCCAAAAAAACTTTGGCCTCTTTTCCCTTTTTCCTTTGTCAATTGTGGCTTTATTTTCTCATAGTACAGAGAGAAGTTATTAGACAGGATGTGGTGTAATTTTAGCTTATTAAAGATATGATCTTAAATAGGAGAGTGTGGAAGTCGCAGATTAGGGCAGAAGATTAATATGTAATGGAGTGTTCTCTTACTTCCCGAAGGGTTTAGGTTTAGTTGTGTCTGTCATAGTATTAGTTTTATTCTTATGGCATCTTGCTTGTGCTTTCTATCACCATCTATTTTTATGATGTTTCGATTATTACACTATTTTTTTGTTGTTACTATTTTCGTAGTAGTTACTATATTTTCTTCACGGTCATTTTCCCTTTTCATACTTAATCTGATTTGTATTACTCGAATAAATGGTCTTTAGAAAGCATTCTCTCTACCCCACTAAGTAGTCGTAAGATCTGTGTACGCTCTACCCTTTCCAAATCCCACCTGAGGGATTTCTCAAGGTATGTTGATGTTGTTGTTGTTAAGGTCAAGACCAAAAGAAATATAGATTGTAGTTTAAGCTTAAACTAGTGGTACAACAAACTGATTTAATGACAAACACCAATTAGACAGTATTATATTTGTTTTCCAATTTGAAGTCTACTGATGGTTGATGCCATAAGAGGAGAAGACTAGCAGTGCAATGCAAGTCGAAGCAAAATTTGTTGTTTTTGGGAAGATATTTTATCCCAAAATATCAACGGAATCTATTTTTTTGCAGCAAGTGCCTCGTCGAATTTTATCTCTTTCCTATATTCTACTCCAGACTCCGAGAATATTCTCTATTTTTTCCCTAAGTTCATCATCTTTGTTCAAAAACCCGGAAACATGGCATGAACTTGATGCTTTAATAAGGATTAAACATAGAATTCTGCATCTCAACACTTAATAATAAGACACAGCTAGCAAAGAGGAAACATGAATGTCACAAAAGAAAAAGACGAAAGAAAGAATCACATTCCAAACAGATAGTTTTAACAAAAGTATATTCAGCATCCAAAGTTACTTGCAGTGGGCCTTAAGGAATTTATAAAAGTTGTGACAGTGTAATTATGGTATATTCAAGCTTTTAGAAAGTTACAATATAAGTTGCAGGTCTAAGGTACATTATATACCATTTGCCTAGTAAAAAAGATACTCTTTTTTTGCATCTTTTGTTCTGGGTCACAGCAAGATAACAAAAGCTTCCATTCTATCCCATCTTTAAACATTTACCTTTTATTCCTTTACTCCTTACAAACCCAATAATTACTAAACCTTCTTTACCATGCCTTAAGTTTCTTTTCGATTGAACTTCGAATCCCCATGCAATGCAAGTGCTGCTTTACTTGGGAACCTTCAAGTACCATGCAAAAGGTAAAGGTCTATGACACATGTTTCTAAAGAAGAAAAGATCAAGGCACTTACTTGTACATGGCTAATTCCAACTTGATCTTTCGTAGCGCGGAATCTGCAGGATCCATGATTTTCTTTTGTCTTACTGTTAAAGATTTACAGAGAACAAAATAACATGGGATAAAAGATACTAGCTTCTCCACATATTTACCAAAGAGTACTAGATAATCATAATGAGGCCTATCTCAAATCTCACATGAATGTCAAGAATGATTCCTAATAAAGTATTGCCCTTATCTATAATGAAAAAGAATATTCAAGGTCATTATCATCTATAAGCTCTCTTTATGTTGACACCCAAATCAATATTTTTGAAGCTTGTTAACTCACTGACGCAAGTGAGTTGGTAATTAGCTAACCTTCAAGCCATTTAACATAACCCCATGCTAAAAAGATACTAAAATAATCTTACAATCAACTAGAGCGAAAAGAAAAAGCACAAACTGACATATCGAGAATCTCCTTAAACAAAATTCAACTTTAAACAACGCAACTTCCAAATCCAAAATATTATAGGTATTAATTACACAATATAAACAGAAACAATTATGAACTTCAATATCAAATTATGTCAAAATCTACAAAAACACGCAATAAAACGGCAGCTAAATTGAGTAGGGACTCAGTAATATAGGGTTACAACAGCATCATATGCAGTACCAAATGAAGAGGAAACGGGTGGAGAGGGAGAAGTCGGTCATCCAATTTAAATACCAAATGAGGAGGAAAAGGATGGAGATGAGAAGTCAGTCATCCGATTCAAAGACCATATTCTTATTGAAGTGCCAGTTCGTATCTATTTGGTTTGTTGCTTTGGCCCATCAGGATTATTTCCGAGGTACTGATCCAGCACATTTTCAAATGCCTGTAATGTCATGATAAGCAACGCTAAGTTATTGTAGTCTTCCTCATGATACAATGACTAATGAATAGAACTCAAATGAAGAAAATCCAGCCTTAACAGTTGGCATTGACATCACATACTAATACACAAGTAAGAGAAAAATGAAGTTGACACTGGGAATAAAAAGACAGTTTGCTTCATGCAGTATGTACAAGTGCATAAATAGATATCACACACATGAATAGAACCAAATCAAATATAACAACTTAGGAGCCCGCAGTTTAACTGATCTAAAACAGAGAATGGAATCTGTTTAAAGACTTTTAAATAACTCAAAGAACCCTAGTACAACTCTCCTTGAGCACTTACTTGAAACAACAAAAAAGTTGACATTTCGGCCCATAGATTAAGTAGACTGATCATCTGTCAAATGTTTCTACCACCAGTTCAACAATAATATTATTCATATCATTATAGAGAAAAAACACCATATAAAAGAAGAAACATAAATTCCGTTTCTTTCACCAGGAAATACGGATACCAGCTTAATAATCAAAGTGACAGTCTGCATGTAAAGTTGAATATCTTCTCAAAAGAAAAATGTAAGGAGTTGAATAGCAGATAAGTAGCACATAACCATATAAAGATTTAATAGACACACCTGACGAGCAAATAACTCCTTGCCATTCAGAAGTACATCCATAGCCGCAGACTGGTCATCAAACACGCCATAAAAGATCTGGTAGAATTGGTTCCTGTATACATCATAGTTAACTGGGATATTAAAAGCAACAGAAACTTTCAAGTCCACAGAAATGCATGTGGATGAAACGTACTGGTCTTCTCCTGAAATTAGCTGATCCATCTCTTCAAATTTTCGAGTGAGGATTTCCGATCCAACTGGAGTGAGTGCATGCAAGACTAAGGCCTCTAATGTTCTTGGAAAATTGTTCTGGAAATGACAAGTAACCTCATTAAAGCAATGAAAGGGGAAAAGGTAACTACCACAGAAGAGCTGAATGGATTGAGATGAATAACGCATTGAGAAACCCTTAATAAAACAACAGCTGAATAGAAAAAAACAAAGTGGTCTCAGGGAAAAAGGAGCAAGATAAAAACAAACCATGATAAAACAAATCGCATAGTCCAAAAATTTGTCCAACCTCCCAGATGCTAAAGCATTTGAGGGATAAGGCTCACTCACTCAAGTATTGGCACAAAATATTTGTCCAATATAGCTAAAGAAAGATTCCAACAATTTTGATTTTAATACACTGGGGATTCCACCCTACAAATGTGGGAAATTTAGGACCAAACTCATAGAAAGGTTATGAAACAAGATGCAGCAACATTTAAGCTTGCAAAAATGTCAACAATAGAACTTAAATTTTAGCATTGGATACTACTGCATGCTAATGAAACAGATTGAATCATAATTTAACAGGAAAAGGTAGCATAAATCAAATAACAAATAATCATACATTTTTCGAATAAGATGTTTCTACCTTTACAAGCCTCTGCCCAAATTTCAACCCCAAAGAAACAGAACAGTATCTTAACCTTTTTGTCTTACTCAGTTGGACTATAGCATATGCATCTCCTTTGGTAATTAAAAGATGCAGAGAAAACATAAATAAAGTCAGGTTGAAAGGAAAGAGAAGAAGCTAAGATTAATAATATTGGGCCCAAGAGAACCAAGATTCATCAAAACTATTGTTAAGAATGAACTCACCGCCATTGCAAGAAAGACACTGTGGATTCTAAGTGGATGAAGAGTCAAAATAAGATTAGCAACTGGATCATCGTTGGTGCTACATGAGTCCTCTTTTCTTTTATTCGTCTCATCATTCTTCCCAGCAGATGAATTATCTGTAGATCCCATCAGCTTGCTTGGATTGAGACGGTCATGAACCAACGAAATAAGTGCATTCAGAGACTGTGATGCACATGGCTCCAAATCTTGCAGCATCATTTTCGACTTAAGCTCATCTTTTGAACTTCTATTGCCACAATTCGTGCTGATTCCTTGGTGTACATGATCTAGTGAATAGAAGAACAGTACTCAGAACACATGACTGGCATACATGCGTCAAAAAGTTTCCCCTATACAGATATTAAAGAAGACCCAAAATTGAAAACCGTATATCAGTGAATACTCAAAACTGGCAAATACAGAAAATGATTTACCTCTATATGCATTATTAGGCTGGGAAGTAGTACAAGTCATACTCTTATCCATACTACTTGAAGGAAAATGCAGCATCTTATTCTGCCCTGGTCACCAAAGAGGGAGAGATGAAAATAATCACGTATATACTTATTATCCAATAATATGGTAAATCCATCTTTTGCATTAATGTTTAACAATTCAGTCCAATCAAAAGCACAACCAAAATTTTTGCTAAGAAAGCTGCCTATGATAATACTACATCAATTGTTAAGAATTGTTTTCTTTAATCCATCTTAATTGTAGTCTTTATCAGCCTCTAGCATCACCAACTGCATTCAAATGTTACCAAACAGTTCTTCCTCACTTGAAAATTTCTTGGTGTTTGTAAGATTCCCATATTACTAGAAGATATTGGTTGAAATCTCTTTATATGATTTGAGAAGTTCTCATCTCATGAACTAACTTTTGCAGTTGTGTTAGGCAGGATTAATAACATGGTCTCAGAGTCAGCCATCCCACATGTTTGGTTAGCAAATGTTGAGCTCCCATGTTATGTCATACATGCTCCAGATGTTCGACCCCGCACATGTGTTAGGGTATTACAGTCCCACATTGTTCAGGGTATTAGTTGTGATCTCTTAATATGATCTTGACGTCGCCTCATCATATAGCTTTTTGGACTGAATTAGGCCCATATTTGAATTTTCTTAGCAACATCAATACTCAATATACACGTCTAGAGACTATTATCTGCCATGTTATCTCAAATCACCCATCGACTATCTTATAACAATTCATCAAAGCTCTCTTTTGCTTATCCTATCCTCCTCGCATTATGCATTTCATATTTATCCAGATGGATCTTTAATGCTTGAATGTTTGTTTGATGTCTTCACCACCAAAATACCAAGTTCTGGTTTTATTTATTCCTTTGTTTGACCAACAGGTCATTGGAATTAGTCGATGAAAGGCTTTAGTTTATTACTTCTCAATTTCAACCGGTTTAATCAAACAATATATGGTACTCTCCATCTCCTTTCATGGCAATCCAATCATTGAACATGAACGTATGTCAAACATAAAGACATATGATTTGATCTAATTCTGAAATGACATACTCACCATCCTAGAAATGAAGTACAGAAACATCTTGACATGTCAGAACTAATGGATGATACACACCCAAACTCACACACCCTAGCAAACCCAGCCCAACCAGCCTGAAATGACCCCCGCCCCCTCCCTCCAGAAACACCCAGCCATTTTTGACCGATTCAAACCTATCAACCCGCTTGAAACATCTCCAGATCCAATCAACAAAATTTAGCATGACAAAACAAACCAGCTCATCCACCACAATATTCGAGCGTCACCCAACAACGAAGAATACAGTACTCTACCAGACCTGCTCAGACAACGATAAAGCCCCTTAGCCCTCATTTGCTGCGATTGTCAAAGGTGAATCTGCCTGAGAGCTTAAATCTCAAGTCAATTGAAATCAAGAAAGGAACACATTGTTAAACCCGCCGTGTTCTTTTTTAACTCAGGATTACTTCGTCCAGATTATTGAATATTGTAAGCTCACCCTCATCGGCAAGTTCTCATGGGTAGAGACAAAGATGGTGAAAATTAGGAGGAATTTCTGGAGTCAAATCCCACTGAAGGAGATAACAAAAATAGCACGTCATCTTTGAGTATCTAATGAGAACAGATATAAAACTAAGCAAAGGGATAACGAAAAGGAAGAAAAGAAGCAGATGGCTGACAGAAAGAAACAAGAAAATGCAGAGAAGGAGAGATCAACTGCAAGAAAAGAAGGCAAAGGTAAAGAGGTTGCAGCCTAATTTTTATGAAAGATAAATTTGCTGCAACCTTACTAAATTTAGTTAAGCAAAGAATGATGTGTGTTGTGTACTGGAGTAGAGGACGTTAGTTGGATGTAAGGGAAAATGTGGAGGGAAGTAAGGCACTAAAAGAAACAAACTCCAACAAATAGAGGATTTCAATTAACCCTTTTTCGGAGAATTAGATCGTCTTCCTGAACGGGCCTTTTATTTGTAGGTAACATAGAAGGAGCTAACCATGAAGGTTATGAAGTTACAAATGAAGAGCAATTTGAAGAAGGACCTTTAATCTATGTATTGACCCCTAATCGAATTGTTTGGGATACAGAAGTGGAAGAAATCGTATTATCTACTAAAAATGGTCAAATTGGCATATAAGAGCTGAGACACATCATGATCCAATAGACAAAATGCCAGTGAGACAAACTGACAAAAATGAGATAAATCTCCGGGCAACGAATCAAATCAAAGCAATGTTTGATGATATGTGCCAGTTTACGTGGAGGATGGTGAATAGAACAAGGTTTTCGTTTGGTGAGTTAGGTGAAATCCCAAAATGGCCTTTTTTTTATAACAGTAAGGGTATTTTTGTTGGCAACTTCTACAGGAGTGCATAGTCAAGTGAAAGTCAATAGTTGAGGGGCAAATTTGGACTTTTTTCCTTATTATAAATAAATAAAAATACTTCTTGTGAAAGGTTCACACTTTTAGATGATGTACTTCTCACAATTTAATATACTATAAATGCAAGTATAGGTCCCAGATTAGAGTCTCATCGTCATCCATTGTCAAAGAATTCTCATGTACTTAGACTAAAGCAAAATAATTTGTGCCGCACATGAAGGGACTTGATAAAGACCAATATAAGTGTTACTAAAATAATGAACTTTTGAATTCACATAATTCAAAAAATGATGAATAGAGATTAGGAAAACTAACCATTTCCTTGTCAGTCAATCTTCAGTTTCCAACGTAAAGGTGAAAGAGCACCAATGAGCATAATTATTAGTCTATTGTTCTTTGTAATAATACAGACGAGCCAAAAATAAATCTGATCAATGTAGGAGATGAGGGGGACAAAACTTACCTTTTCAATATTCTACGCAAATAATATGCATCCATATGCTCCAACATGCCAGATATTGTCATGGACCGCCACCAAAAGTTAACGGCAATGGTTAAAACTTCGCTATCCACTTGATGAAACCTAGAATATCAACGCTAATGACTATGTATGTTCAACAATTGATAAAGAAAGAGGAGAAAGCTAAAATGCTGCAACACAACTACATATACACATCATCCAGAATGAGTTGATAGATCTAGTGATCAACATCTAAAGACGTATGGTTCCTTCTCAAAAACAGAAAACATCAGAAGCATATGGTTACATTGGATAGTTTCCCACAGTATATATTGCTTCCATCTCCAACTATAGTGTAAAGAAATAATACATCTCTTTTGAAGAAACAAATTCATTCTAAGATTTAAATCAAAAGCATCCGCCAGTAGTCTACCAGAAATCCAGATGTAACAATAGGAATAATTTACAGAACACACTGAAAAGCAATGAGGAACATTCAGTGCAACTTATGCTTCTGTAGGAAAGCACTCCAATAGAATTACTACTCCAGTACTTTCAAGGTTCAACCAAATAGTACTATTGATATATCATTTTTTAATTGACAGAATAAGGAGGTACAAACTACAATTTGGAACTTTAGAACATACAGAAACACAAAAATCCAAGGAAGCATTACATGACACATGTAGCTGATGAAACAGAAAAATTATCCAAAATGAGTAATCTACAATTGGAGCATACACTACATAAGTTATTATCTTGTGAATTGTGTCAGAATTGTATGTTTTCTGCACCAGAAATCCAAAGGTCCCCAATTTTGGCCTCAGAACTTATGTCATGGACTTATCTAGATGAACATTTCCTTCCCTAGACCAGTTAAGACCATAGAGCATGAAATACTTTTTTAATGATATTATCCATAGAGAAATATAGGCTTACAATATTCAAAGAGAAGGGGAAAAGACAAAAAAAAAATACAGATCATGCATATTTATTATTTAAGCAACACACAAGACAGGGTAATATCTTACCATCCTTCTGGAATGAACAGGGCATCACCAGCATGAAGAACAACCTTTTGCGAAAAGTCACTTAGGCATGCCGCCCTTGGATAGAGTGAAAGATCTGATTCTTCTAAAGTAACAGAGCTGCAAGGAAACAAAGAATAGAAGTTGTAAAATTGGCATGTATATCATCCATGTTATGGTCTTATGGCTAATCCAAAAACGAAAAGAGCACAAAAAGTACGTAAGATTACATATAGGAAATGAAATACCTGTGGTTTGAAGCCTCCCCATACAGAGGTAGTGGATATAAGTAAGGAGTTGCAGAAGGTGGCCATAAAGTAACTGCCAAACCAAATAAAACTTTTGAGTAAGTTTAAATAATCCAACAAATTCCCCGGAAGACAAATATTACGGTGTAGTTGATATACAAAACAGACGAGGGGAAAAAAACAGTTCATTGCTAATGGATCATAACCAGATATAGTGGAAACTGATAACTGTGGTAGCTCCTGCTAGTAGTTGTACCAAGTAGGTCAGAACAAACAGGCAGAGGCATCCTTTATTTTGGATAAATTAATAGACATAAAATCAAAACCAGATACATTAACTGACAATTGTGATAGCTCCTACTAGTACTTCTGTACTTGTAAGTTCTAACTAGCAGGCAAGACCAAATAACCAGAGGTAATCCATTATTATGGATAACAAATAAAAGGGCCCATTATCTTCCTTGTCTTCATTTTATCTTTAAAACTACAATCTGTGACTCCCAGAAATCAAAGCTAGCACGGAATATTCCACCAAGAAGTAAACCGACATAGCTAATCTTTCCTTCCCAAGCATCAACACTCAGGGGAGAGAGAGAGAGAGAAAGAAAGAGAGACAGACAGACAGAAAAAGGAAACAGAATACTCAGAACAATGTACAACTTTCTATCTATCAGGTGTTGTTCGGTCACTCTAAATGTACAGTGCTGGAATTGGTCCCACAACCTCCCACAAGAAAGAATGCCATAGAATGATAATGAACCTTTTTCCTGTAAAGTACAGAAATATCTAACCTTCCTTGCATCCAGAGACTATACATAAGAGGTTGTGGTGTGGATCGTAGTGTGTGCTGGATCTAGCCTTCATGCTGTTCATCCACAAATTAACAGAAGACAGGCTTTTGGTCTCCAAAGGTACAGGCTGCAAGGTAGAGCTTTAAATGTCAGTCAAATAGAAATACTACACCCAGAAAGCAAAGAGCTGATCAGGCAGAGTGAATGCATTCATCCTCACACCGTTTGAATATCTTCTCCAAGGCACTCCAACTGCATGTGTTCCTTTTTCTCAAAATTCAGAATTGGTACCTGAACAAGGAAAGATTTTATCCAGGATTAGTAGCATTTCTCTAGAAAGAAAGCAATGAGATTACTCAGTCATCATCAGGGAAAGATATTAAAAGAACACAAGCCATGGGCCGGTCCCGATATCCTATCGTCAACGAAATTATCACCTGAGCTAAATAAAATTGCTGAGGAGCTTCTCCAAAATGTAAATCAGTTTGCTCAGTGTCAGAGACTGCAAGACTATGCTTCTGAGATTCCAAAAAATCATCTCGCCTTCCATCCCTATTCTTCAAAAGGCCCAAGCAATATCTGATAAAGGTAGAGAAGCTCAATGGGACCTGAAGTGGAGGGAGATATAAGTTAAAGGGTCAGCTGAACCAAATCATTCAAGAGTACGAAGTTTGCATTTCATGCTCTTGAAATATCTCAAAACAAAAAGTTACCCTTTCATGGCTTCTAATATCACCATAGAAGACTGGTGCAGATCTGGACAGCATAGCTTCCACAGCTACTGAGCCTACACGTTCCTACAGTAAGTATAAGTAAATGGAAGTTCCAGAGAGAACACATCAGTCACTCTTGTCTTAGAAATATATGTGGAGTAAATGAATTTCATAAATACTACTTTTCATTCACATGATTGTGTTTTACTATCCTGTACCAAAACTGTGTGAGCATGGAATCCAGTTAAAGTCACATAAAATGTTATGTGAAAGTTTTAAACCTTATCAGATAATTGTAAGCGTCAGTCATCACTAGCATCAGCTTCATGAATCTCAAAGGCAGAAAGATTTTTTTTTTTTTTTTATAATGTAGAAGTTCAAGTAATTACCTTTCAGGAAAACAGAATGTGATTAAGAACATTCCTTCTTGCAACTTATTGTTCATTTGAGGCACCTAGCACATCCAAACAGAATATTGCAGAAGAGAATGAAAGACTTTATGCACCCGAGGGGCGAGGGTGTCGCCTATTGGTCAAAGAAGTGGGCTGAGAACCATGACACCTCAAGTTCAATTCCTAGCAGAGACAAAAAAAGACTGGGTGGTTTCTCTGGTACCTGTGTTGATGGGAGGTAGCAGATTACCCGTGGAATAGCTGAGGTGCCCGCAGGCTGGCCCAAATACCACAGTTATCAAGAAAAAAGGACTTTCTTCTAAAAAAAAAGGAGAATGGGAGACTTTAGATTTGCTAGGTGAGAACAATCAAAATACAAGGACGCAAGGATAAGACCGGGCTAGATGACTTTCTATCGTCCTCGTCATCCTAACCGCTGATAGAGTAAAGAAGCACGGATGGCTCCACAGATAAGAATATGTTAGACAAAGAATCAAAACCCATACCAGAAAGCTGATAACAATAGCACAGAAAAGCTCCTCTACTGTGCAAATGAATCATATATCTTTCACTCTTTCAGCATTAACTGTTCGAAAATGCCTTTAAAGTCTATCTCTTTGCTTCTTCTAATCACTACTCTAATAGACTATTGTTCTTATTTAAAATTGCTCCAACAATTCTTGCATAATTAACCGTGGATAGGATCAATTTAAGCATTTAACGTTCCTATCTGCAAGAACCTGACAGAGAGGAAGTAAATATAAGTCAGCACGCTCAGTGTAAAGAGGCAAGTGAAGAGGTTTCCACCTCCCACAGCACTGTAGCTTTGCAAGTATATCGCTTATCAGCTGGTGGGGAATCAGCTCCCAACTTTTGGGAGTGTTACAAGTGTCAAGGGACCAAACCAAACAGAAACAGATCAAGGAGGGCTATCGGCCATGTTATCTTTTAAACAACAGGGACCAAACTGAGAGCACAGGAGAAGGGTGATCAATGACAGGAAAATTTGTATAAACAGATAAAATCAGTTTTTTATTCCTTTGGCTAGTTTAACAGCACAAGGCAAGCCTCAACCTGTGTACAGATTTGATGGGCTTCATAGAATCCCTCATTAGTCCTGGCATCATCTCAAGTAAGTTAAGTCTCTATGAAGAAAAGTAATTTATTGAATTCAGATTTGATATATTCCAAGTTTTCCTCCTTTACATGTATGCGAGTCTTTCGTTTGGTGAAACTTCATGTTATAGACATATCTGATATACATTTTTTTGAGGAACAAGTAACTGCGTATTCACAAAATTCCATCATCCAAACAATGATAAGAGTGAGCACTTACATCCCATAGGATAAAAAACAGAAGACCATAAGAACTAGTATACTTCCATTATAACGACCTTTAGACAGAGTTGAGGAGGAGGAGACGATATGCTATATTTCTGCAATCCGAATCTTGTGTAGGTCTTTGAGAATATAACTTAAAATTATCAACTAAAAAAATAATTAGCTTTCAATCCGATCACTTGTTTGCCACTAATGCTCTCAAGCTTCTCTTCATTTCCATCTATGCTTTATGAGTGAAATGAGAGAGGAATCAGTTCATAATTCGACTAAGCGAGCAGACAGGTTCCCCGTACTTCAACTTTAGTTCATTTGTAATTGTAAGAGAGAGATAGCTTGAGAGAACTTCAAAGTTATTTGAGAAGGTTAAATTGTATATGGACATTAGGAACAAGGCAGATACTTCTCCTTTTATGTTCTATTTTTTCTAGTTTTTCAATTATTAGTTATTGGTTTTGTACAACAAGGCCAGATGCTAAAAGCTACTAACTGATTTCACTTGCATAAACAATTGATCAAACAACAAAAGAAGTTGATGTTTTCTCAACTCATATTAAGACTTGAAAACTTCATTGGTGGCAAACAATTTCAGTTTCAATGATTTGCAACTATAATATTTATACGTCCAAATGTCATTTAATACCCACATTATAGCTTAGTTCTACAATAAATTCTATTGTATTCTCATGATTTATTAGTGATTTCATCCACAAACTAACATATGTGATTCGCTATTGTGTAGGATGAATTTGCGTTTGAATGAACTAAAATTGGAGAGAAAGAGTTAATCTTGAAGATGGAATGCATTGGAGTTGAAGCTAGAGCTAATGGATGAACGGTAAGTAATGAAAAATCAAGAAAATAGAAGTTGAAGCAAAAACTTGCACTTCAGTGGACCAAGTCTGTGCCACGGACTTGGGACAGAAACTTGAAGATTTCTGGCCAGCAAGGTCCGCGATAAGTATGTGCCACAGACTTGACACCCATCGGAAATAACTCCTATTCTACTACAAAATAGAACACTTATGTGATATTTTAATCATTCGATACTTGGTGGAAACCTCTTGGACGAGTTGGGGAAGTTTTTTAGTGTTTTTTCTTGCCTTTTTACATTATTTTAGTTCTTGTATGAATTCTTCAATCTATACAATTGTTATTCGAATCATTAGCGGCTAGAACCCTCATTTCTAGGGTTGAGGCTATGAACATGATTGCAACATTGTTTTGAGTTCGTTATTGTGGTTAATCATTATTGGCTGTTCTTATGTTCGTGCTCTTACTACTTTAATGCTTAGCTACCATTAGAGTAAATCTATAAACCTTTTGTGAACTCGGGAGACGGAACCTTAGGTTAGAAAGAAGGACATAAGGAATGAGTTCTACTTTCTACCTAGAATTAGAGATATATTCGCGCCAAAGATACAGATATACCTAGATCGCCTCATTTGGTTCAAATACGGGAAGATAATTTAATGCACCGGAATTGGTTGACCTATCCCACACAATGATGTAGTTAGGCGTCCAATTTTGGTAGAAGGTTAGAGGCTCGGGAGACCATAACCATATTATCAACCCCGTGAATCAACAACTAGGATAGGCAACTTAACCAACAAAGAACTTAGTGTTACACATGATTGTGAAGTACACCTTGACCTCGAAATTCCCCTCTCATTGTTGACAACCCAAGTACTTACGTCCTTTCTCAATGTGAGAAATATTGAAAAAGAATATTATTGAATTGTTGTATCCACATTATTACATAGAGACCCTATTTATAGACACTACAATATAATCCTTTACCAAATAGGATACCATTTACTATTCCTATTTCTAATACTATTCATATCCCTATTCCTATTCTAAATAGGATTGTATAAACCTATTTCTATCCTAACACTGCCCCTCAATCTAGTGCATACAAGTCATGTACCTAGCTTGTTACAAATGTAATTAATACGACTATACGAGGACCGATGAGGGGCTTTGTGAAATATCTGCAAGTTGATCACTCGACTTCACAAAATTAACAGTCAATCTTAATGTGCTTAGTCTTCTCATTAAATACTGGATTTGATGCATAATGCCGATAAAACACAAAGTGATAAATTACAGTGTTGAACTTCCCAAACCAAGCTTGCAAAGACTGTTTCAGACCATGGAGTGACTTACGTAATCGACATACAAGGCTACTAAACTCCCCCTGAGCAACAAAATTAGGTGATTGCTCCATATAGACTTCTTCACAATGCAGCGGTAGCCAGAAAGTGCTCAAAATCTAGTATAAAGTATATGGATCATGTTGGAATCAATAGACGAGTTGATATTAAACAAGAAAGTCACCGAAAAACTGACTGGAACATGCTCATACGCCAGAGTATTAGATTTGATGGCTAAAAGTGGTCATAATCTAAGAAATAAAATTATATGGGTAGGGTCGGAATGATGGCACGACCCAACTAGAAAATAGAAATTATATAGGAAAGGTTGGATTGACGGCACGACCCTATTGAAAAAGAGAAATAACATGGGTAGGGTCAGAATGATGGCACGACCCTACTGAAAAAAAGAAATTATACGAGTAGGGTCGGAATGATGGCACAACCCTACGTAAATCAAATTTGAGGAGTCACCGGAAAGACGAATGGAACTATGCAAATCAAATCTGAGGAGTCACCGAAAAGGCACACATTGCTCTGCAACTCAGATATGAGAAAGTAGTTGGAAAAATCCACGATAATACGCAAATCAAATATGACAAGTAGTCCGGAGAGATGCACGGTGCTACACAAATCAGATATGCAAGAAAAAGGTAGTCACCGGAAGGATGGCACGGTGCTACACAAATTAAATATGAAAAAGTAGTCACCGGAAAGATGGCGTGATGCTACACAAATACCGATGGATATGAGGTTTACACAAAACAGCCCTAGAAAATCACCGGAAATTGACGCGCGATGGCCTAAGTTTTCTTCTCTTGAATATGGGGTTCATGCATATATCATTGGTCCTACTTTTGTTAACATAATCATTGGCCAGACGGGCGGCATATATGGGTAATAGCCACCCGCCGGCAGCGGAAGCTCTTTGATTGTTTACCAAGATCGTAGAGGCTCTGATACCATGTGAGAAATATTGAAAAAGAATATTATTGAATTGTTGTATCTACATTATTACATAGATACCCTATTTATAGACACTACAATATAATCCTTTACCAAGTAGGATACCATTTACTATTCCTATTTCTATTACTATTCATATTCCTATTCCTATTCTAACACTCAATTTACTTTACATTAGAAGTTACAACACATCAACTATCTTTTGGTTACAACCGCACTTGTTCATCTTAATAGTTTAACTTGAGTTAGTTATTCACTAAGGAGTCTTGTCCCTGTGGGGGTTCGACATCTGGTTCCTGAAAAGAGCCACTATATTACTTGTACGACTGCGTACACTTGCATGTGCATTTGGACGCAACAACATGTTCCATGTACTTCAACTTTAGTTCATTTGTAATTGTAAGAGAAAGAGATAGCTTGAGAGAAGTTCAAAGTTATTTGAGAAGGTTACATTGTATATGGATGTTAGGAACAAGGCAGATACCTCTCCTTTTGTGATCTATTTTTCTAGTTTTTCAATTATTAGCTAGTTATTAGTTTGTACAACAAGGCCAGATGCTAAAAGCTACTAACTGATTTCACTTGCATGAACAATAGATCAAACAACAAAGAAAGTTGATGTTTTCTCAATTCATATTAGAAATTGAAAACTACATTGGTGGCAAACAATTTCAGTTTCAATGATTTGCAAATTACATGCAAATTCTGGACCTCAACGCCAGCAGAAAGAAATTGCAAGTAAATTCCTACAGTCCTCCTCATTTTGTTTTTGTTTCTATTCATCCTACTTAATTTTAGTTAGCTTAATAATTTGAACAGAATCAGCCGTCAGTTTTTAGCATAATTGCAAAGCAACGAAACAAGAGAAAAGAATACCTGCAAGTAGATTAGGCCACCGTCCGACGGGTTCCATTTTGAGAAAGCCTTCCAATCCTTTATACATCCCTTGAAGACCTAAACCAAAAAGAAACAAAAAAAAATGTTGAGCACACCAGCACAAACAAATTTATGTGTTCATATAGAGCGATATGCATATTTTCTAAGTTAGAGAAGTCACCGCTGGAACGTTTTTGGGTTCAATTTGAGAAGAGAATATCTCCGGCGACGGAATCTCGGTAAACGTGTGAATTCGCAAATTTTCTTCCACCATTGTTACACTGGTGCTCTGCTGTTCTCTTGCAACAGAAGATACTCGCTGCTTGATGTTTACGTGGAGTGGACTGGACCAGGCGGTACAAGGGCTTTCGAAAGAATTTACGAAGCCCAATAGCGTTGAATTTTGAAAACTCGGCCCAGAACGCTCGGTCATCTAGTAAGAGCCTGTTTGGATTGACTTTTATTTTTGGGTAATTACATTAAATGATCATTCAGTCAATTTGATTAGAAAAAGGGAAAATTTCATATATGGCAAACGGATTTAATGAAATAACGCTCTATGGGTATAGTTTATATAATTACACTCCATGTGTATAGTTTAGTTTTACGTGGAAAGGCCATCCTTAAGACTTAAATACATAAATAATAGTACTTTTCCAATATTACAAATATGAAAGTTTTTTTTACATATATAGCAGATTTAAGAAGTTGAAAAAGAAGTTCTTCCATATCTAAACTACCGTGAAAAAAAAAGGATAATCTTAAATCCTTCTCTCTTTGTATTTACAGAATTCTAAACATTCTTAAATACATTCAAGTCATTACTAATCTATATAATCTTTTCTCAGAATTCTTCCATTGTTTGGTCGAGTTTAATCTTTTATTTGAGATATGATTGGTAACTACTAGGTAGTTATCAAAAGTGTTCATTCGTCTGCATCTCTTCCGATTTAATCTTAATTTATTATTTTTTCACAAAGTTCAGGTATGAATATTATATAATATTGTTGAGTTTCATTCAATTCTTTTTGTACACTGTTTGTGGTAAGCTTCATCTTTGGTTGTAACTGATGTTCATTTTTTCTTTTTATACACAGTAATTTAAAGAATGGCGAAGGAAGATTCATCATCTTAAATGGAACTACGCGATGAATTTGTTGAGACGGTATCACCCGTTGGAGAGCCAAACTTTCGTTTGTTGTCTCTAACACCTGTATCTGATTCAGAATGTTGTAACATCCAAAGTGTTAATGTTATGCCATTGCCGACAGTTGATCATAGTGTTGTTGATCGACAGAAGAAGGAGGGGTCAAAAGAGTACATGAGAAAGTTAGAGGAGATCAAAAAGGGGAAATATGTTGCACTTGATCCTGAAGATCAAAGTCGGAGTGTCAACGTCAAAAGGAGAAAATTTATTTATAAGTATATATACTTTGTTGTATTTATATATAAGTATATGTTTTTTTTTCTTCAGAAATTGTATCTCTTAATATATGTATTCATTGTAGGCTGTCCCATCAACTGACTACATTTATTCAATGAGCGATGAAGGAAAGCATTTTATCGTATGCTTTGAAATAAAAGTTGCACTTGCAAGAGGTTTCAAATGGATGGACGAAATCCCATGCCCACATGCTTGGGCAGTCTTGAATAGCAAAAATATGCTTTCAGATGCATATTGTTCAAACTTTTACAAGCCAAAAACAGTGTTGAAGACATACAAAGCTATTTTATTTGCATACAACTGCTTTTGATTCTTTGTTAATTTAGGAATTTAACTTTAAACATGTACATAATGTTAAGACCGATGTGATATTTTAGGAGCCACAATAAATCCTATTATAAAACCATCTTGAATAAAGTTATGTTATAGATATTTGATTCCTACTAAACCGTGTGGGCAATAACTAATTTGCAAAACTCTTATCACCCTCATCTGAATTTACATGGGCGTATTATCAATTCCTCGCGTGGTCATATTATATACAAATAGAAAGTACGAGCACTCTACCCATTTGTTTCAGGGTTATCAAGATTGACATCAGATCCTTGATCAACTATAAGAAAAAATGCATTGGAAGTTCTGTTCAACATCTTGTCTATTCCCGTCTCTAATGGGAGATGTGGAGAGATGCTCTCTCTTACTTTCTGTTGCATTTCTATCTTTTTATGCCTTTTAAGGTCTTTTGTTGACGCAATGTATCGATTGGATACATCACTTTACACGATGTATCGAAAGGTTGAGCGATGTATCCAAAATCGAGACGTAATATACCGGGATGATCACTGCTTGTGTCACTTTAGGAACTGGGAATTCCTTAGGACCAGAAGGCCCAAGTGTTTAAATTGGTACTTCAGTTGCCAAGGGAATTGGAGCTCTGCTCGACTAATTGGCCTTGTCATTTTGTCAACAAATAACATCTTCTTTTTCTTATGTTTCGTAGGTTACAATGGTTATACTTACCATGGTGGCAACTTATAACACAGAGCATCTAATTTAGTATCTATCTAAATTCACTTTGAAAGAAGAAAAAGAAAATACATTATTTCATTTCAATTTGCAAGTTTTTGACAACTATATTAGAAATGACATCTGATAGATATATATGATTTAAGTTTTAACAGACAACAAATGTAATAAAAAAATAGGAAAAGTCTTCAAACATGAGAATCAACACACTAATTATAAAAAACAGAGTAAAATAAACATAATTACTATTGTCAACTATGTTCTATAGGAAGAAGCCAAAGCTAAAATTTTAGAACTAAATTTAAAAAGCTAAGTTGTCTGTGGAACGTTTCGGCATGTTTGCCTAATGTGATCTTCCACATAACCCACATGTAATTCTTGACTTCTTTGACCTTGATTCACCACCATTTTTGTATCTTATCTTTTGTGGCCTGCCAGGTTTGATATTTCCTTTGGGTGGTAGGACAATATCCGCTGCGACATCTTGATGAATTTTCCATATACTCTCGTCAGGAATAGGATACACTGGAACTTCATAGGTGTTCAATAGGTTATCTTTCTTGTAGTATATAGAGCAATATTCATATTTATTTATGTAGTATTTTCTCACAATAGCCAAAGCATGCCTACACGGCATAACATCCATTTGAAATCGCCTACACGTGCATATCCTTTCACACATATTGACCACATGACGTTTTCCTCCATCATAAACTGTATACAAATATTCAGTTGACAGGACAACCTACATTTTAAAAATTATTTTTAGAGGTAGCACATCGACTTTTTTACAATGTATAAAAAAGAATATATCACAAACAAATTACATACCGCCATCCCCTGTGATTCTTTCATTTTCTCCCTCATTAGGTTTTCATACTTTGTGCTGAGTGTAGTGCTTGTTGCAATTGCTTCATTCCTGTTTGCATTGTTCCAACGACTAATCATCTTCATTAAGTAATCCAGCAAATCATATATAGGAAGATCTCTGGCCTCTTTATCAGCTGCATTCACATATTCTGCAAAATTTGAAGTCATTACCATGAATCTATTGACGTTGGAGTGAGCAATCGACCATCTGTGATATCCAATATCGAATAAGTATTCTTTCATCCTCTTGTCAATTTTATATGTCTCAGCCATGTATTGATCGAATTCCTCTGTTATGTATGCGTTAGTCATTGCAAAAAATATTGTTCTCAGAAGCTTATAATGCTTCCTGAAATTTTTCTTTACATTGCCCCAAAGGTGGTATAAGCATACACAATAAGGCACCCCTGGATACACAACAGAAATGGCGTTCAGAATGCTTTCATGCCTATCAGATACGATACACATACCATCTCTCGTGCCATAGGTCTCTCGAATACTTTCGAAAAACCATTTCCATGGTGCATCATTCTCTGAATCAACTACAACAAAAGCCAATGGAAGTATTTTACCTGATTCATTGACAAAATACATATATAATGAATTAGGAGACAATATCATGTTTAACTATTTCTAATAGTAAACTATATATAACAAGAATAAGAAGATAACATTTGGGGGGAAATTATCCTAACTCGTTCAATAACCAATTGATATTCAATTTAACCTAACCTGTCGCATCCTATGTGCAAGCCGTAAAAATTGTTCCCCTGTATGCTGCTTTTAAGAAGCTACCATCAACAACAACAATAGGCATGCAATATTCCCATCCTTTAATTGAGGCGTAAAAAGCTACATATGCATATAAAAAACGTCCATCCTCTGCCTTTTCCAATCTTGTAACAGACCCAGGATTTGTATGCTTCACCATGTTTAAGTAACTAGGCAACTTTCTATACGAATCTCTAGGTTTACCTCTTAATATCTCTAGTGCCTTTTCTTTTGCCCTCCATGCTTTCATGTAGTTCAACTCAACACCATATTGCTTTCTAATTCACGTTGTATATCGGCTGGAGTATATATTGTCTTAGGATCGTCGACATTATTCGTTATCAAGCCTCCAACAAACTTTGAAGTAGCATGGCATTGTGAAAAAAATCTTGATTCATTTTCACATGTGTGAACATTGTAAAATTTTCTCACCTTGCATGTATTTGAATTATTAAGGCTGAAAGACTTAAAATGCCATGAGCATTGATCATCAACACACACAAGATAATACCTGCAAAATTGAATGGCATCATATTGGATTGTAACATATTATAGACTAATATTTCAAGGATCATTAGCATGAAGAATTCTGAAGTTTAGTATTTGTATAAAAATACTTTATATCTTCCATATACTTGATATGATGCTTTTGTGATTTTACCAAGTATTATTTCTATTACTTACATGATTATAAGTCACAAACAATACAAATATTATGAGTTAAAAGGTTATTATTATGTCAAACTCATTTTGTATTTCTATTGTCAGGTGCAATGGCAAGGCACTAAGAATCCGACAAATGCACCAGCTATGACTTCAAGCTATGATTATTTTAACTCAAATATACTTTATACCAAGTATTATATACTCAAATATACTTTTTAACCAGTAAAACATACTAGGATATACTTTATACCATGTATTATATAATAGAATATACTTTATACGAAGTATTTTATACTAGACTATACTTTATACCAAGTATTATATTCTAAAGGTTTGTGTTCGGTGACAGCAAACACAACAACAAGTACTACTATGAATTTGACACCAACTTACAAAACAATTGTTACTATTGGTTGAAGTTCATATATTACCTCGTCAAACTCGAACGCTTAGCTTTGAATTGAAAATTCTCCTTGATGGCAATGTGATTTAAAACATCTTGGAGTATCTCCTTGTTCATATACAACTGACCTTTTTTTATGTCTTTATGAAATTTGTTGTCGATTATACCATCTTCATCAATTTTCATTTCATCACGCGAGTAATTTCCGCTTATTGTCATAAGTGCTTGAGTGAGTTCAACACGTTCTACCAGTTGCATATCATGGGTAGAATTAAAACTTGAATTGATAGAATTCGAATTTGACAAAATTCTGTCACAGTTTTTCTCCTTCAATGTTATACACAAAGGAAAATCTGTGAAGGAACTTTTTCGATTCAAATCCAAGTACCATCCCAAACTCCTATCGTTGTATTGTATATCTTCACTGGAGTATAATTTTGCTTCACAAAATATTTAATTTCAATTGTATCCATAGAAGCATAAACCCCAAGTATCTTCGTTATTTCATCAAGAATGGTATCCAAATTCGAACCCACTTTTAGTGTCACGCCATCAACTATGAAATTGTTGAAATTGTGTTCACTATCCCATTGACCGTCGTGTTGAACCAAAATTGCAATTTCCTCTTCCATGTCAAAAATTTAGATATGATTCATACGAGTAATTTTCAATTGAAGGAAAAAAACATAATCTCTCAGTTAATAATCGTTTGCCTGATTTTGTATAAGGAAGTTATGACTTATGTTTTAGAATTCTTATGAAAGACAGTTAATGTTACCTTATAAAAAGGAACTGAAAAGTTTGTGGTTCCTTAAATCTCTACCATATTCTACACACGATCTATTCAAATTGCAAAATGGCTATGGGAGTAAATATTAAATTGCCATAATTGTTATTCACTGAATACGGCCATATATGTGTAATTATTTACAAAAAAATCTACTTATGTTTTTCCCCATTAATTTTGTATATAACGTTTTTTTTGTTTATAATTTATACAATATTTTATTTTTTAAATAAATGGATACATGAGCGCTAAATACGGAAACAGAAAACTCACATAATCCCATGATTCAAGCTAATCGTCCAAAATCAAATATTTTTCCAAAAAAGAGTTCTATAGCAATAGAAACACCATAACAATTGTTTTAAATAAATGGATACATGAGTTCAAAATACGGAAACAAAAAATTTACATAATCCTATGATTCAAGCTAATCGTCCAAAATCAAATATTTTTCCAAAAAAGAGTTCTATAGCAATAGAAACACCATAACAACTGGTTTCTTCCTCAAACGACTGAAGCATATGATTAATCAATATTCTTGTATATTCAACGCCAGGTAAGCGTTTCTTTCAAGTAAATTTCATATTTTGAACGGCAAGAAAGTATACGATCGATTCGTATGGTATATAATTGAAATTTTGAAAAACGAATTATTTTTTTGTTTTGTTTATTTTCATAGTTCGCAAAAAAATATTTTTATTTATACAAGATTAGAGAAATTGTATATTAACAATTATATTCTAATATACAAATACCTCAAGCAATTTTGTATATACTAACTTAATTTACAAATCGCTATATACATATACTTCAAGCAATTTGTATATAACTAATAAAATATACAAATACCAATATACAATTGTGATTTAAGCAGAAAATATACATAGACTTCAAGCAATCTTGTATATAACTAACAAAATATACAAATATCTATATACAAATGTGATTTAAGCAGAAAATATACATATACTTCAACCAATCTTGTATATAACTAACAAAATATACAAATATCTACATACAATTGTGTTTTAAGCAGAAAATATACATATACTTCATGCAATTTTGTATATAGCTATTCGATCTGTATAGTCTTTGGCTTTCCTCTTACTTCCTCCTTCAACAATTTTAATGTCGTTTACCTTGGCTTTGTTGATGACTTCTTGAAGTTAATTAGGTCGCTTTTTTTCTTGGATCTCAATTCTTCAATGATTTTTTCATCTAGAACTTGTTTAGATTTTGTCATAGACCTTGCATTGACTCCAAAATCTTGAGTTAAACCGATTGAAAACGATGGTCGATTATCAACAATTTTGACATGCAATAGCGTACATCTCGTAATCCTCTTAGATGGAGTTCCATCTTCCATTTTGTTTTTGAAAAGGTTGATAACCTAATGACTGATGATAGACTTTAGAGAAAAAATTAGCCAAAAAATAAGAAGCATAATACATATACAAACGAAAAAACAAAGAGGTTTAGAAAAGATTTAGGCGATTGATTACCTGCAGATTTGGGAAATCAATTAGGAGGGAGATGGGGATTTCAGATTTCAAATTGGGAGTGTAGGAGTGATTTTAGGAGAGAAAAGGGGAATTTGAAGAGGAGAAATGAAAATTAGATTGTATAAAATCATATAAAAAAATCGATAAAAGTTTTTTTAGTTCGGTAAACAAAGAAACGTGGGTCACATAATTAATTACAAAAAATTGAAACTGTAACCACTGATAGTAATTAATTAAATTATACCCTCTTTGGCTAATAACATAGTAATGTTTGCCAAATTTTCCCTAAAAAAATGGTTAATTTCTTCTCCATCTTTGTTGTTGTCGTGCACGATTCTTCTTCTTCTTCCAGTTTTTTCTTCTTTTTAAAAATTCGATGTATTACAAACGTAAATGGTTTCGAGCGAATTATATATTAACAGAATCGAAAAATCGAGAGGATTTCATATCTATATTTTGAGACTGTTTAGAGGTGATTTTGAGTTGATTGAATAGTAGGTGTATACTACATTTATACTCTGTATATATATTTCATGTATAGTTAAGCTATATTCAGTTTTTTGAGTGTATCATAACATATAGTCAGTGTATAGTTCATGTATAGATAAACTATATTTTATAGTCAGTGTATACTTTCTATGACTTTTGACAAGCCATATTGTATGGTCACTGTATATTCCTTATGATTTTCGGTTATTTATTATGTAAATAAAACATGGCTATATTTGTTGTAAACTAATTACTTTATTTTATATATTTGAAACTACCCCTTTATTTTTTTCTTAAGTTAGAAATCCTAACTTATGGGCTTTCGACTTATTTGATGAACTTTCAAAAAATGGTTATAGTTTGGGATTAGTTAGAATTGTATAGCTATAGTTTTCTTAATTACGATTCGTACCTAAATGTTAGGAGGACGAGAGAGGCGAGCAAGGTTAGGAGCGGGAGGAGAGAGGATAGCAAGATCTGGGAGAGAGAGTTGCGAGAGATATAATAGATTTTTATATATGATCGATAGTTGTATCATGAATATAATTGATTTGTATTAATAAATATAATTGATTAAAAACTAACTACATGTTAGAAGGAGGAGAGAGATGAGCGAGATTGGAAGAGGGAGGAAGAGAGATGAGCTGCATACAATAGATTTGTATATCTGATTGATAATTATATATTTGATCAATGATTGTATCACGAATACAATTGATACATTTGATTTGTATCAATGAAATATTTGTATAAAAAAATTATGGTATTCGTTGATATAAATCAGTTGTATGAAGTGTATTAAAGAATACAATTCCTATCAATGAATACAATTGTATTAATGAATGCAATTGTATCAAGTTGTATCATGTTCAAATGTATTAACGAAATACAATTTCTTATAAACAAAGGCAATTTGCATCAACGAATACAATTGTATCGGTATTGTATTTCGTAACAAATTGTATTAGTAATATTCATGTGTTTTGTACCATTTGTATTTGTAGCATTATAATACACTATTTGTATTTTAAATCATAAACAAGGATCTATATCATCAAAATATCTCGTCTATATTTTGTATCACTGAAAATGACATGTATAGTTGATAGTTACCATTTGTATTTGTATCACTGATTGTTACAATTTAATTAGTATCATTGACTGTTGTCATTGATATTTGTAACACAGAGAGGAGAGAGGAGAGAGGCGAGAGGCAAGAAAGGAGTGCAAAGAGAGAAGAGAGAGAGAGATGAGAGAGGTGAGTGAGAAAATGCAGAGAGAGAGTGGAGAGACGAGAGAGGAGAGAGTGCTATAAAACCCTAAGGGGTCGTTTGGTAGAGTATATAAGAATAATGTTAAATAGAGTGTATTAATAATGTTTGCATTAGCAAAGCATGTATTTGTTATGTTTGCATTAATTATACATAGATTATTTTTATGTATTATTTGGTTTGATGCATAAAAAAAATAGCATGCCTTGCATAAAATTTTTTTATATAAAGATACTCTCCACTATGATGGTGGGAAAGATGTAAAAAGGGGGTGGGTTTGAAGGGTAATTAGGTCTTTAACCATGCTAATGCATGCATTAAAATCATTGCATAGTTAATACATAGAAATCCATGGTATTAGCAATACACACCTCAATACACAATAGAGTGTATTAGTTATACATAGGTTGAAAAAGAGTACCAAACAAGGTAGTAGACTACTAGTAATAGACAAGGCTAATGTATGCATTATTTTTCCTAATACATTCTACCAAATGACCCCTAACAATAATTATGAATTGTAATTATTTTAAACTATAGTTGCGTATAATAAATTTATATCACAGTTTATTTTACTATGTACTTTTTTGTTATTTCTATCATTTTAACTTAAAATCAAGTGACTATAAGCATTTTTAAAATTCATCCAAACACTAAAAAAGTACTTAAAATATATTTTAGCTTTAAAACACTTAAATAAATCAATCCGAACAGGATCTAAGTTATAAATTTGATTGGTTGGTGCTAAAAATAATAGGTTTCTTACTTAAATATACAAGCAACAAAGAACAATTTTTACAAAATGATTGCATGGATATGTAATGTATTGATATTGTAGACAATGTATAATCATGTATCAGATAGGTATGTATTTCCATATACATTATTTATTTAATATTTATATGTTGTAAAAAGTCACCTTTCTCAACCAGTTGCTTTTTTATCCAATTCCAATCAAAAATATTTTTAGCATAACTAATCTCGACATTACTATTACATCTTATTCACATTATATTTATACACCTTACCAAATTACCACTTGTAATTTCACTTCATTTTCGGTCAATCAAACCAATTAGAGCAAAGTATATAAATAATAGTCAAACATGGGCTCTGTTGTGGCATTTATATTAGAAAAAAATATATATATATATTTTTTATGTTTTGCTTTTTCCTTGTATGTTTACTCCTTTTTCTTTTTTTACCTTTTATTTTTGGTTGAGTGTATGGATTTTATTTTAAAAGTTTCGATATTAAGAAAAGGTGATATCATAAAGGGATTCACCTATACTATATATATAAGATCAAAAATATTTTTTATGTATATAAAGTGAATATTGCATCTCCTTAATTTCTTTGTGTGTTTGAATCTCCTTAGTAACAATCTTGGCTTCCCTAATTTACTCAGTACTACTATAGAAAGATTCTAAGTGCGGTGCAATGCTAGTTTAAAAAATATTAATACAATCAATCACTTCTAAGGTAATTAGATATATATTTTTATGATGTACTTCAATTAGCAACCTGATAAAAAGGGTAAAGATGGAATGATGATGTAGGAAAAATCTTTACATTGATTATACAGTCTTTAATTTGTTTATTTTTAAAAATATCTTGTGAAAAATCTTTACATTGATTATGCATATAATTTAAGTTTTCTGTTTAGTTTTTTTTTTAAAAAAAATATCTTGTGACTAATGGTAACAAACAAACAGGACAAAAAAATAAATTAAAAACCACGAAAAATATGACATTGTGAGAAAGATTTTATTGCACATTACAAAATAAGAAATAATTTTTTTTATATTCTTATATTTGAAAAATAAGTTGGGTGAATTTGACTTTTTAAGTGCCTATATTAATTATTATTATAGTCAATTAATGTAATGGAGTTATAAGAGCCAATCATGGGCCAATGTAATGCTAAATTATTGGTACGTGAATTCATGATTTCATTGTAAAATTAGTTCCTCCCTCTATTTCAAAATAAGTGAATTGTTGAGGTAATGCACATTCATTAAGAAAAAAAAGATTAGAACATAAAATAAACACCACTTTCCACGTTTGCCCTTTTAGATATTCTTAAATTGTTCTTGAAAATATAAATAAGGCGAAATGGTCTGGTGGACCCTTGTACTTGTATCGGTTTGTATTGTGGATCCTTCTACTTACTCCTTTGTCATCTGGACCCCTGAACTCATCCAAACGCAACAATTTAAACACATTTTTTCCTACTCAGCTGTGTGTGTATCACAAACGCTTGACACATAATTTTAAAAATAATTATAAATTGAAATGTATGATTATAAAATGACAAATGTATATATAACCCCTCCACATCATCATTTCCTTTTATTATATTTGATTAATGTATATGTACTTCTTTTTCCAATTTTTATTTTCCTCTGTCATACCTATCCTTATTCCCACAATTTCATTCCATTTTTCTCTCTCATCTTCCTTACACTTTTCCTTTCCCAACCTCTTCTACTCTTTCCATTGAAGAAAAAATGTCGGAATGATTTCTTGTAGTTCACAATCTCCCCAGAACTCGGAGTTGATTTTGGGTTCTGTTGGGTTGGGATTTTGGTGGTGACTGGTGGCGTTGAGGAAGAGTGGGGATTTGTTGGGTGGTTTGGTTGTTCACAATCTAGCCGGAGTTTGGGGCTGGCGGCATTGTGAAGATCGAAGTTTATTGGTGGAGTTGCTTTGGGATTTTTATCTTTTGTGAAGGGTTTTTCGTGATGAGCTTTGTTTTGCCCTAGTTTTCTGATGCTTCAAGAAATTCTTGAAGAGATTGTTGTTTTTTAGTTTTTAATTTAAAATAGGAGGACTACTATTTGGAAATGAGCTTGAAGCATTTAAATCAAACCAACAAAAATACAATAGAATCGCACAAAGAGGAAGAAGAAATGCCTTTAAATCGAAGGAAAAAAAAATAAAGGAGAAGAAATTTGGAGAGACAAGATCGAGAAGAGAAGAAAAAAAAGCTTCAGTTTGGCCAACAATGGTGATGAATGCAAATGAGGTAGAAGAGATAACTTTAATGTCTCAAAAAGGACCATTAATGCCTTTTTGGAATGTCTCACGCTCTTGCTTTGTGTGTTTCACACGCTCCGTGTGGACTCTTGCCACATAGGATGCCACATCAAAAAATGTGTTTAAAATGTTGGGTTTGGATGGGTTCAGGGGTCTAAATGACAAATGGGTAAGTAGAAGGGCCCACAATACAAATCGATATAAGTACAAGGGTCCACCAGACCATTTCGCTTATAAATAATTCAAAGTAAAATCATAAATATAAGCAATTAACTCCCTTGGAATTATCACCTAAAACTTTGAACTTTGAACAATTAATTTATTTTGAACTATGAAAGAAGCCTCAACAATTCACTTATTTCGAAATGGAGGGAGTACTATATATGTATATATATATTTCATAAAATCAATATAATACTCCTTCCGTTCCTATTTATATGTCGTCCTTAATAAAAATAAATGTTCCTTAATACTTGTCATTTCACAAAATCAATGCATAAATAACATGTTGGTGTAATATACCACAAATACAATAAATGACAGTTGAAAATAAAATGAACAAAAAATGAATAAATTATCATTCATGCTGAGGCGCGGATATATCGCTCTCTTTAAGGAGATTCAAGCCCACTGCGGCATAATCTACACCGATCCAGCAATATCACTCTTGACTTGTCTCCTCCAGGATACAACAATCCAACAACGTCGTACAACTCAAGCATCTCCGGATTAGTTGAAGAGTCCAAATCTCCACAAACATCTTCCCTCAACATATAATTACTCTTTTTATGTATAGTGAATATAGTTGAAGACTTAGAATATTATTATTTATCTCAACTGTCTCTTTTACCACACTAGTCTCAATATAATACTACTCATCTTTTTCACTCTATATTTTCTTGTACATCTCTTGTTATACTCAACCCAAAGGAAGACCACACTATTTATAGGTGAGGAATTCTTCCTTGCAATGAATAGGAAGATAATGGGTAGTAAATTGTGTAAGTGAATGGCCTGTAGGTTACATATGTTACAAGAATAAAGAGGTAGAATAATGGGTAAAATGAAGAGTTAGTGGTTGCATAAGTTACTAACAACTAATGACCACTTGCTTCCATAATTGACGAGAGTAAAGAGGCACAAATGTAATGTCCGCCAATAGACATAACATGATACATAATGTGACATATGATATATTTTTATTAATATTAAAATGTCATACTAACAATCCCCCACTCATTTTAATATTAAGACAAGAGAGTATTTCACAATTTAGTTGAAGGTAGACTATCATGCATAATAAAGGTGTGCTCTGCATTGACTAGTAAAACAATAACTTTTACTCCAGAGCCAGTAGTGGTCTCAAACTTGAACTATGACTGCTTAAGGAAAATAAAGCATCTCTGCTTACACACAATAATCAAGGTGTTGACATGAACTTTAATAGCCAGCACATTACGGCCTTGTGCTATCCCGATTTTCATGAATGTTTTTGAGAATAAGCCCGTTCTCATAGAAAGCGGCCTACTTTCACACTCATATAGGTGAAATTTGTCAAGGGTGCTCCTATAATTTAACACCCCACTCATACGAGATACAGACTTTCATTAAGAGTTCATGGACTCAACCTCCACAAATCATTATAGGATAAATGCACTCACATCATAGGGATTGAATAAAATAAAAATTAGTGCATTTCACAATAAGTTATCATATGATTCGTTCTTCCCTTCGAACCTGGTTATAGGATCTCTAGTCCCAGGTTGGGTTTCCTCATATATGACTCAGAATTTTTTTGAGCTTCAATTTTATCCTTCTCGTTGTGCTTCAGACCCTTTATCCTGCTAAGGCCTTAATTTATGAATCTGCAAGATTTAACACAATTAATATTGATAGTATACCATTAAATAATATGATCTCACACTTTTGTGTTTTTTTCCTCATGAGTTTGAATTTACCGTTATAAAAATGATTTTTTAGCTCTACCAATAATATTGGTGCTATCACAATTATCAAAATTTGAAAAATTAATTTCTCATAATAAAGTGTTTGATATAGTAAAATCAATTCATTTTTTCACTAGTTGAAGCTTAATTTTTTTTTACTTCAACCTCCAAAGTAGAGTTAGCAAGCAACATGATTTGTTTTTCTCACTTCCATCAAATAGCACCAAGTTTTCTCATCTGCACCAACAAAATTTTTGAGTATATCATAATATTTTTTTCTCATAAAACAAGCCACCAAATTTTGTACCAAGTAAATTTACCTGATTTGCTTGTACATGCTATACTTTATACACAATATCATATAAAGTGCACTTAGTCACACATCTCATATTTTTTATTAGGCTAGAAAACTCCTTCTTTCTTTGTCACACCATTTTCACAATTGAATCAAAAAGAGTTGCAAGACTCACACAACCAATAAGATTGTATTTCACAATTTTTTCAACATTATGTGACACAAGGAAAATTTTATTACATACTTTATGCTATTTTTCATTCCAAGAACAAAATTTATCTCACCCTAAATTTCATGTTAAATGGCTATCTTTTTCATAATTTATCTATAACTCTCATGTTAAAGTCAAAAGTCATCCCATTATAGTCAAACTACAACATGTGACTTATTCCAAAATAAATATATGCACTTGTAATCCTCTTTCTTTTGAGCATTTCTCAAAGATGCAAAAATCACAATTTCACAATGATCTTTTTCATCATTTTATGAACCCCCACTATTTTAAGAATTTATATATAATTTTTTCATAAAAAGTACACTTTATTCATGAAAAATATTTTAGGTAAAATTTTTTTTTTCCATTACTTTTTCTCCACTTGAATTGAGCAACTAGAAAAATATTTTACCGTACACCTCTTCTCTTCCATCTCTTGAAGAGAGCGACGTTGAGCGGAATTATGTTGAGATCATCTCCTATCTTCATATCCGTACTTTTTCAAACTGTAACAAAAACACGAATCTCCTTAAATTTTTTGATGTCATATACCGCAAATATAATAAATTACAGTTGAAAATAAAATGAATAAATTATCATTCAGGCTGAGGCGAATATATCTCGCTCTCTTTAAGGAGATTCAAGCCAGCTGCGGCATAATCTACACTGATCCAGCAGTGTCACTCTTGACTTGTCCCCTCCAGGATACAACAGCCCAAAAACGTCGTACAACTCAAGCAACTCTAGATTAGTTGAAGAGTCCAAAGCTCCACAAAAAGAACACCTTCCTTCAACATATAATTACTCTCTTTATGTATAGTGAATATAGTTGAAGAGTTAGAATATTATTCTTTGTCTCAACTGTCTCTTTTACCACACTAATCTCAATGTAAACACAATATAATACTGCTCATCTTTTTAACTCTATATTTTCTTGTACATCTCTTATTATACTCAACCCAGAGGAAGCCCACACTATTTATAGGTGAGGAATTTTTTCTTGCAATGAATAGAAAGATAATGGGTAGTAAATTGTGTAAGTGAATGACTTATATGTTAGTTGGTGGTTACATAAGTTACTAACAACTAATGTCCACTTTCTTCCTTGATGAGAGTAAAGAGGCACAGATGTAATGTCCACCAATAGACATAACATGATACATAATGTAACATATGATATATTTTTATTAATATTAAAATGTCACAATTATTCTTCCTATTTACCCTTGATAGTTAGTAGCCTTGAAAATATGAATTTGACAAACATAGGAAAATTAAATAATTTATTCATGTTCATTGGTCAAATTAATTAATCAAAATAAATTAATTGATGTTCATTTATTGAAAACTTGACTTCAAGAGAACACTATCTTAAGTGATGTGAAATCTAAAATGGCGATACACAAATAGGAACTAAAGGAGTATTATCTCTTGACACCCTAATACTAAAAAAAAACCTAGAGGGTGAATTGTTTACCTAGAGGTCTAGAGATTAATTTCCACTTAATACAATTTTTTTTTTTTAATGATGCACACATGTGCTACAAATCCTACACTGGTCATTAGAGCCAGCACTATTGTTTTATGTTATAAGCTATCAATAAAAGAAAAAATAAGACATAAAGAAAGGATGCTAAAAGCTCGTTTGGATGGGATTTTAAGTTGGTCAAACTAATTTTTAAATCAGTTTTTGATTTATTAGAGTGTTTGACAATTAAAGAATAACTTAAAATAAATCAAAAGTAACTTAAAATAAGTTAGAAGTTGAAAGTAGGGTGCCCCCTACTTATTTTTTTTAACTTATAAATCATTCTATTTTGACCAAGTATATTACTTTTTTACCCTTAATTCTTTTATAATGTTAACAATTGTAAATGTATTTAAGACATTTTGATAAAAAAAAGTGACTTTCAACACTTTTAAAAAGTTACTTTAAAGTTATTTATTTTAAGCCAATCCAAACGGGCTCTAATAATACTTAATAATACTGTTGAAGATAGTATTAGATTATTAGGATAACGACATGTATAGGGCAGTTGAATACTTAGACATTTAAGTGCTTAATTTGCTTTCAAGCAACACAATGGTGAATTAATTGTGTGAACATATTATTGTTCACACCATGTTACACCTAGTCTTCTAGTTGAAACATTCAGCCATTCACCAAACATTGTCATCACTTCAACATAAAGAAAAACAAAAAAAACAACATGCAGTGTCGTATAATTAATTGACCTAATCCACTTCAACTAGATTGTTTTATAAATACAATTGTAAGGTTTCATCTTGTGGAAAACTCTCGTTAAAAAAAATAATTCAAAGTGTGACCTAGTAATTCATGAAAGGATTGAATCGCAGATCGATTTTCAGTTCTTAGTGAAAAAAATATTAGACAGTAATTTTTTCTCGTTTGTTAAAATCTTGGTGGATAAAGTTATTTAATACGTGTGATAGGCGAAGGGTAATAAATATTAGTGAAATTAGTTAAGATATGCGTAAGCCGTATTTGAATATGGTGAGTATTAAAAGAAAAATGGATGACTTGTATTAGATCTCAATTTTCAGGTCAATCTCCACTAATTAATGGAAATGGAACATGTCAAGCTATACGACGTCGGCTTTGATTTTGACTTCTCCAATATGACGGTTTGGTTTTTTTTTGAAATCTTAAAGGGAGCCAATGTGTTTTTCTATTAAAAAATGACAATGACAATGACAAATTTGGAATAGACAAATAGGGGCTAGTGCTTAATATCTTCTACTGATATAATATAAATTAAAAAATAAAACTAGTGGCACTTTAAACCTCCCACACTTGTTAAATTTCCCCTGTGATTGAAATTGTATATTTGACTAATGAAATTTATAGAAAATGTATAAATTATTAAATTTAAAATTTAATTATAATTTTAAAAAATTAAAACTTCAAATTCATAAATTTCATATTTTGTCCTTGCTTATGCAATATTAAATCAATTAATAACATGAATATTGTTACTAATTGACAAGTCAACACACTTCTTTTTTTTTAAAAAAAAAACAAAGTACGCTATTACTTATCTCATACATGGGAGATTATGATCCCGCAAATTCCGAACATAAAAATTACGAATATTAAAAGTTTTTTTTGAAAGACAAATATATAATTTGAATCAAAACTATTTCATTTCGTAAAATCATATTATGTACGTAGTTCTTAATGAATATGGATCAGTGAACTCATAAACTAGTGAATTTGAAATAAGATGTTTGTTTGAGATGTTATTTTACTTATATGTGAATTCAATTTTTCAAGTCCAGTCATGTGTTCTATCATGAATGTGCATGAACGCCAAAGCAAATCAAGTGAAAAGTACCATCATTAGAATCAAACAATTCAAATCATAGTAGCCATATATAGAAGCAATTCAAAATCTTGTCATGTGTAATAAATAGGATATATTTCTTTCCCTTTAATTAATAGGTACTGTATAGAAAAATTTATTTTTTGTTCTTGATATGTGACTAGACAAAAACATTTACCATTAATTTATTATCTTCTATTTCCTCATAAGAAAAACAAAAAACTTTTATCTCATGAGATACTGAAAAAAAATAATCTTTGTCTCATGAATAAGAAGAAGAAAAGATTAAAAATTTGATTGTAACTGAATGAAATTATATAATTTTAATATATTCATCTGATTTGTGGGGTTACCACTACATTCTTTTTCGATAAATTTGAAGTTCTTTGTAAGGACCAATTAGTAATTACGTAATTAAGGTACAGTAATTATATACTCTTAAATTATTCGGGGGAGGGAGAATTGTTTGCTTTACATGGTGTTATTTCTACTTATAAAAAAAAATAATAGTAACTTTTACTTTCTTTTTTTAAATTTATTTTTTATTTTTATATATTATTTTTTTCTTTAATAAGTGATATTATTAAACTTGAATTTCATTGTTGAATGAGGTTATAAAGTATATATAGATAAAATTAACTTATATCGAATGATGTCAAAATTGATAAAAAATTTTAATCAACTATTTGAACAATATCATGAACTCATGGTTATGAATATAATTTTTTTTGTCAAACATGCAATTCATAACGTTCTTGCAAAATGTGTGCCTAGTTAATTGTTTATTAATAAATTTAATTAGAAGCTACATATCAATTGCTTCCTACAATATAGTTACAAATCTATAATTGTTTTATATTATATTTTCAGAAAATGATATGTATCTTGAATACCTAGTGATGTGTGAAATTTAATAATATTTCTTATATAGATATATATATTTTTCAAACATTAATGTTTAGTTTTTGGCAATCTATTTTTTTATTCTTAAAATTTAAAAGATTTAACGGTGTAGTTATATTTGTACAATCAAATATTATATTTATAATATTATAATTATGTTATGAAAAATAATTTATCTTTGTAAATTGTAATAATCATATAATGCAATTACTAAACCGTATAATTACATTAAATTCAATTACCAAAATGCCTTTCAAAGGAAATTAGTTTCGAATTGTTAATAGTACTCTAATTTACTAAAGTAGGTTGTACAATTCCCAAAGATAATGAATATTGATAATTGCTGATTATCCGCATTGAAATCTATTATTGGTAGGTATTATTTATTTCATGAGAATAATTAAGCAATCTTATAAGCAATAGTTGTTAATTAGAGGTACAAGTAGATGGGTAGAAAAATATTGAAAACTGGTATTTTCTTTGTTTCAATTTATATTATTTTTAGTCAGTTTAAAAAAAAGATATATTTCTATATTTAGTAATAATTTAATTTTAAAATATTTATTTTATTTTTGATGAAATGACTTATAGCTACACAAATATTTATGATTCAATTTAGATAAAAAATTTCAAAATTTTTTCTTTCTTAAACTCTATCAAATTAAACTAATTCATATAAATTGAGACGAAAAGAGTAATACGTAGTCTATAGACAATAATCAACTGCTCTTCCTAGTTCCTTCTGCTTGAAGCATCATCAATGAAGACCAATAAAAAGGAAAACACACAACCATATGCCATAAGACGGAAAGAAACAAAAGACAAGAAACCAGTTTTTGACGTAAAAAGAATAGTCAGTACAACTATGCTATTGTAGTATTTTTTTATCAGAAATATTTGGTGATGACACAAATATGAACCATATTGTTATCATCACCAACAATAACAACAAATACAAATATTTTGGATTCGAGCTTTGAGTATAGAAAAATTCTTGATAGAAAGTATTTTTTCGAATGAGATTTGAAATAATCAGGTTCTAATATAGGTATCAAACATCGGATGGAAACAGAGGCGTATCTAAGATTTTGAAAGGATGAGTGCGCTATTACAAAAAGATGCATCTAAGATATTAATTTAACTGGTTTGACCTTTAAGTTCTTAATATTGAATCGTTAAATTTAAAAATTATAGGTCCAAAATATATAATACTAATAGTTTTAAATTTTAACATACATATTTGATTTAATTATAAATTTCCAATGTAACACACTTGAAAATTTTGAAAAATTAAAGAAAAAAAACAAAAGAAAAATTAATCGAAACGTCAAAAGTGTTATTGATAACCACTTGGAGAGGTGGTTACTAAAAAAACAAGATAGATATAAGATTTAAATTTCTTTCATCACTTGAAGAAGTGCACTCAATCATCATCGTACTATTATATGATACTTTGAACCCTATATTATTTTAAAAAAATAATATTAACACTACTATATATGATCTAGAAAGGGAAGCATGAGTTCACATGAACCCCACGAAATCCCCTCCAGATATACCCCTAGATGAAAAAATTAAAAATATAAAAATAACAACAGCAAATACGAATCATGTCCTCACATATTCGAATAAATGACGTTCAAACAACGGTATAATGCAGATTGTTCTATTCTCTTTAACTATATATCAATATTATGATAAAGCAAAATCTAATAATAGGAACCATTTCAATACTTTATTCACGTTTTATGTTAACACAATATATGGAAGAAAATTTTCAAATTTGAACGTAAAAGAAATAATAATTTATCGGTGATGTCTTAATACTCGTACCCCAATACTTTTGAAATAAAAAAAAAGGTAGTACTATAGTATATGCTTTTAATATATTCAAAATTTAAAATGCAAGGTGAGATTTAGAGGCCATCACGTTGGGGTTAATCATCGCATGAAGCCACGTGGCTATCTGGTAGTCGTGGATCCCACTGCTGACGTGGTAATTAAAAAAAAGAGATTTATGGTAGAGGGTTTATAGACTTTAGATAGGGGAGAAATATTAGGGAGCGATTAGTGTATGTTGATAGAGAGAGAAAGTAAAAGAGAGGAGGAGCAGACTTTAGAGCGAGAAACAAGGCGCGGAGAGGCCGTCCGAAATCAAGCACGCCGAGAGAGAGAGAGAGGAGAGAGAAAACTCTTTGCCATTTTTCTTCTTTCCTTCTTCGTCTTCGTCTTCGTCTTCTTCCTTTTTCTCCCTTTCTTCTAGGGCACAAAATATTCCTACTGTTTTCATTTCCAGAAAGTATACATACATATTCAAAGCAGCAACAAGAAGAACAAGCTAGATCACTGTAGTTACAAATTTATACACTAAACTAATCATTTTTACTTTTAATTTTGTTAATTAAATAGATCTTGCTGCTTTGAATCTCTTATTTTTAGTTCAATCAATTGATTGTTTATTATACCGATCACATTTTGTATGTGCGATTCCTGGAAAATTGATTGAGCTAAGGAGATCTATCTAGAAGGTTCCGGACCGGATCTGTGGGGAGATATTCAATCTGCCGTTGGTAGCGTCTGATGATAGAGGTATTGCAGGTTTAAGAAATCCGTCGGGAAAACGATGAAATGGGCAACATTGCTTAAAGACTTCAAAGAAAAAGTCGGTCTCGCTGCTCAGTCTCCTTCTGCTGCATCATCTCCTTCATCTTCTGCTTCCTCACCTTTTCGTGATAGCAATGCTTCTTTTCCTATACAAGACTTCACCTACTCCCCTTCAAGGTTTGACATCATTTCTTCAAAAATAAATAAATAATAATATTCGTCTCTATTGATTTTTTTTAGTTTTGTATTTGAGTTCCTGCTGCAATTCGTTATATTATCCCTTTTAATATTTTTGCCTAGTTCTGATTTGCCGCGCAATCCATGTGCTGAATTGGAGGAGTTACTTTTCATAAGTTTTGTTCAATCAGATGCTAAATTTTAAATGCACTATGTTAAAATGAGCTTGTTAATCTTAACCTGTCAATGATCAGAATTATTTCCCATAGAATTTCATTTATACTGAGGATAGTAACTGTTTTATCTTTATAGCCAAGCCCGACTAGTTCGGATTGAGGTTTAGTTTTTGTTAAATAGTAAGCCTGTTTCAGTTCATCGAGCAAAGGGTTCCAAGTGCCAAATGAAGCTGCAGCTCTAAAGCTGACTGTCTAGTTTGTGGGTCATGTTTATCCTTCCGGGTGGCCCAGTGGTTTGGGCTTGGTACTTCCATGTTGGAGGTCTCAAGTTTGAAACCCCTTGCCAGTGAAAGCAAGGGGTTTGCCTTTTGGGTCAATCTCGTCGCACCGGGCTTGCCTAGTGCGGGTTACCTCTCCTGTGTGGTTTGCGAGCTATTGCATAGGAGCTGGGGTTTTACCCGGTGCGTACCCAAAGAGTAGCGGCTGCGGGTTTCCCTTGTCATAAAAAAAACAAAAAGTTTGTGGGTCACATTTTGCTCATCTTGTGCACTTTATCCTGCTACCTATCCTTATGACACAAATGCAATTCGATGAAGGAGTTTTCACTTGAATTTATTGATGAGTGATAAATGAGAACAGACTACATTTTTTTTCTCCTATCAAACTAACTACATCAAGTGCATGCAATTTGTGCACTCTTTAGTTCAGTGATTTTTTTCCCATCCAAATTGTGGAAAAAATTGTTCTGTGGTTACTGATAAAGAAGGCTCAATGACTGTTGAGGAGTCAATATTTTAATGGTCCATATCTTCTCTTTGCTTTTGAAATCATTTAAATCTGCAAGAGTGTCATAAAAAATTAGAAAACTGCTTACCGAAGAGTGGAAACTAAGATGAAATTGGTGTATGCTTTTTTTCTTCTCAAGTAAGGAAAGAGTGTATGATTGATGATTTTACATGGAATTAGTTGTGCTGTTGGCTTTTACCTCTGTTAACTGGAACACGAAAGATTTCCCCAAGAGCATTTTGTCACTGTTACTTGCGAACTAATGGATAGAAGTCTTAATTAACCAATAGGGAACCTACGTGGTAAAATTCCAGAGCTTGATGTAAAGACTAATGGGAAATTGAGAGGTATTGTCCTTACAACTTGAATCTGTAGGTGTCACTGGATTTCTATTTTCTTTATGTAGGTGTTGGTGAATCAAATGATAGTAGGAACCAAGTGGATCTGTAAAATTAAATTATTGACGTTATGGCCTGAATTATGGGTATGATTATATGGGTTATTTTTGGAGAACATTTGCTAAGTTTCAAGGGTTTTGTAGTTGAATGGTTCCGCAGTCGTGTCTGTCCTTGAATAGTATTTTGTATATGAAGTAATAAATTGGACTTTTGTTGAGTGTTTGCCTGTTCCTAGTTGCACTACTGAGTGAAAAACTGGTATAATTTCTATCACAGATAGTTTTGCAAATGACAAAGCACGTTAATCCTATACTCCTATATCCTTAGAGGTGAAATGATCTTTGCCGTAACTATCTTGTTACTATACTGTTACACCAATGACTTCAGCTAATGTGTTTAACCTGTTGTAAGTTACTTCAATCATGTGGACTTTTTTTTCTCGAGATTGTACTATGATTTTTCAGGTTAACTTCAAGAGAATTTTCGTATGATATAAGCTCTTGTTAAATAAAGTTTAAGAAGTTTTTGATCTAACTTTCCATTACCTTTTTTTGGTTCTGTTATTTAAAACAGTGATAAACATGAACTGGAGTTGGATTTTAAGAGATATTGGGAAGAATTCCGCTCCTCTAGCTCGGAAAAGGTTATTTTCATATATATATATATATATATATGAAACAAAGTAATGCTTGCTCTATTCATCGAAGTTATTAATGGGTCATTTCTTTTCTTTGTTTCAGGAGAAGGAAAAGGCCTTGAACTTGACTGTTGATGTTTTCTGTAGATTAGTGAAGCAACAAGCAAATGTAGCACAGTTGATTACTATGTATGGAAATTGTAGTTATAGCTGTTTGTGCAATTTGTTTTTGACTTCCATTTTCCACTCCATGCACCTGAATCGGCACTGCTGTCAACACCTCTCTCTCCCACACTGAAAAAAATAAATGAAAATTAAAGCTCCCCATGGTTAAGTTATTTATTCAGTCTAACCCCGTCAAATGCACTGAGACACGGATGATATTTTTATATGCTTTATTCTGTTGTCAGCATATGGTTGTTAACCAGTACTTTGTTCCTTTTTACAGGTTAGTAGAGACGCACATATTTTCCTTTGTTGTTGGAAGAGCTTTTGTAACAGATATTGAAAAGTTGAAACTTAGTAGCAAAATAAGATCTTTGGAAGTTGAAAGAGTGTTAAATTTTTTCTCTGAAGTTACCAAGGTTGTTTACTTTTCTGTTTATATCTGAAATTCGTGTTTTCTTCTGAGCCCATACCTAGTTTGAGTTATTTATCTATGGGTGTTTGTTTTGATTATATTAAGCAGGATGGCATCCGGCCTGGTGCAAGTCTGTTGTATGCAATAGAGGTCCTTGTCTCTGGTGTATGTCCTCTACCCTCCTGACTTCTTAATATTTTGATTACTCTCTTTGTTCATGCTAATGAATTTTCATAGTATTTAGACTTCAGGTAATTTGTTTCTTTAAATGTCACTGGCATATGTTAATATCTTCATCAAATTGGCAGTCTTAAATATAGAAATCGCTACACTTTTATCAAGGTAGTAAATTTGTTACTTAGTATTGCAGTCTAATTTAGTCGTATATGAATTGTGTTGCTCGGACACTTCAAAATCCTTCCGCACCCATCTCAACACGACATGGGTGTGGGCGTGAGATCCACACTAGATTTGGTCAACTTACCTCGAGTGATTTGACTACATAGATGACCGAGAAGTATAGATTGATTGGGTATGTGTTTTGATTTTTGGATTTGTCAACAACATCCACAAATGGGATCCGGGGAGGGTGGGATCTAGGCAGACCTTATCCCTGCCTTTGCTAAATGAGTATAAGAATGTTTTGCTATTACACGGGATATTTTATGAATAAAATTTAAGGTGGTTATAAATAATTAAATATTTATTAGTTTTAGTTCAATAGCTTTAATTAATCGAGGTATATACTTTATATGTCGTAATATACATTAATCTACACTCATGGGCGTGACCTAGCGGTCAATGACGCGGGTTATGAACCATGAGACAAGTTCAAATCCCAACAGAGACAAAAAAACACTAGGTGATTTCTTTTCATCTGTCCTACCCTTGGTGGACAGAGTTACTTGAAACCTGTTGTTGGTGGGAGGTGGCAGGTATCTCGTGAAATTAGTTGAGGTGCGTGAAAGCTAGCCCGGACACCACAGTTATAAACAAAATAATACATTTATTGGTCGTACTTCGTAGCCCATCACTTGTATATTTACCCGAATCCTATGTGATGAAGAATCCGACCTTTAGATCCACACCCAAGTCTGAGCAACTTAGGGATGGAGTGCTGCTTAAGGTTCATGAGAGGATAGAGAAGAAACTTAGTTCTGTGATGTGAATCATACTTTCCCAATTGTAACAAATATACATGTATCTACAGCCTGTCGACAAACAATCTCTCCTTGATTCTGGAATCTTGTGCTGTCTCATTCATATTCTCAACTCTCTTCTTGGTCCTAATGAGGGATATCTGAGGCAAAAAGTTAGTAATGATGAGGAATTGATACAGACAGAGGAAAATCAGGATAACATGGAATCGAGCCGCCGGCTTGAGGTACCTTCCTTGAATGTTCTTTCTTCGTTGTAACTTTTTAATTTCCGATTGGTGCAGTTCAAAACAAACATTGTATTATGTTGTCAAGATTTGTAATTTATTTGAGGATAATCATAACTTTTTGAAGTGAAATTTCAATATTGTCACGTCATTTGCTTAATTGTATGAATTTTCAGAGGTTCGGATATTCTCATCCATGCAGGTTGAAGGAAGTGTGGTGCATATTATGAAGGCATTGGCCTCTCACCCTTCTGCTGCACAAAGTTTGATAGAAGACAACTCCCTTATGTTACTTTTTCAAATGGTTGCCAATGGTTCTTTAGTTGCTTTTTCTCAGTATATGGAAGGCCTCGTGCCACTGCATACCATTCAGTTACACAGACATGCTATGCAGGTAGAGCTTATCCTTGCAGCTGTAAAAGAGATTCACAATGCTGAAGCAGTGGGAGTAATTTTTTTTCAATCATATGATGAAATTTCAGTTCTTAATTCTCTTTCTGTTCTATATTGTTTACTCTCCAGATTCTTGGTCTTCTTCTGGGTAATGACAATGGTAGCACTGCCAAGTATATTCGGAAGCATCATTTGGTATGCCTTTCTAATTTGTACTCTAGCTAATAATGTGTTTAAATAGATTGCGGTAATCTTATAGAGTTATTTTTGTTACCTTTTGGTCCTTCCCAAAAGTGGGATGTTTTTTTTCTTTGAGGATCTATGAAGAAGGTTAGATAAGACTTAACTATGTATCCTGCTTTCCCGTGCATAAGATCATTAGATTGATCTATACTATCTCTGAAGGTGGTACACAAATTTCATGAGCATTTACAAGCTTTTTCCCAAACTCTAGGATTGCTGTTTCATAATTGATGAAATGCTGTTTAATTGATTTGTTGTTCAATATTTTAGGCGTACAAGAAAAATGGAAATACATATCCAAAGTGAACCTCATTGTGTTTTTAAAAATCTCGTTTCTGAATATGAAAAATAACAGTTCAATTGGATATCTCTTTTATTTTACTTAGATTTGGTATTTGTTCTCTGTTGAATGGTTAATGCTGGCTATTTTCTCGGGATGTTGGATAATAATTTGGTTCAACCATTTTAGATCTTTACATTGATGAGTATGTTCTGTTTCTCCGCAAGGGTTATTCCTCTTTTATGTGTGGATAAATTCTAGTCTCTCCTCAAGGAGGCTTGGGTCCCGTGCAACAAATTTTCATTTTGAGAAGTCCTTTGTAGGATATTTTAACCTTTAGGTGCTTGTCTCAATCATCATATGTAACCATCACATTTGGGAATCTTTCCAATACTTGTGTTCTCGAAGGAAAAAAATTGCTTGTAGTGATAGCTTCTTGAGAAACTACTTTCTGAAGTCCTTTCTTGAGTGCTTTTGAGATTCAAGAAAAGCTATCCCAGCATTATACTGAGGGCTTAATATCTGATAACAAGCGAGTTAATATTCAGAAGTCCTTGTATTGTCTGCATTTTCTTCAGAACGCATTGAAATACTCTTGTTTGGACTTGTCAAGAGATCTGAAGCCTTTGTGTGCTTAATCTTTCTGTGGGGTTTGTGTCAGCGTAATATGCCCAATTTAGTAGTGCCACATCGCACACTTGGTTGATGAAGGTTTTATTTGAAACATTGATGTCTAGGGTTTGATTGTAAGTTGGATGCATTAACTTGGATGTTGTACTGCGATGATTCAGTGTGAAGTCTCTTTTACTTTTGTTCTTTCTGATTTTAATAATTGAGGGGTCACTTTAAGCTTGTTCATCGTTCGAAATACTATACAATTTACATGAGCAATGTGCCTCTTTTCATTCTTTTTGAGTCAGGAAATAGTTTCTTTTTTCTTGGTGACTTGCTGAATATATTTTACCATTTGTAAAATGAATATTGGAATATTGTGGAGAAGTTGGTGTATACATCATTATCTGTTTCATTGTTTACAGGATATTGTCATTTAGCACTGCACTGTTTGTACTCAGAAATTTGATATTCTTTGCACGTCTTTGCTGATGCTCATCATCTTTGATGCCCCAGATAAAAGTTCTTCTCTTGGCTGTCAAGGATTTTAACCCTGATTGTGGAGATTCTGCCTATACGATGAGCATTGTGGACTTGCTTCTTGAGTGTGTTGAATTGTCGTATAGGCCAGGTAAATCTCTTGCATTTTCTTCTTGTAGCCAATGTCCTCATGTGATTATTGAAGGCTTGAAACTTTCTCTTAAACTGTTGGGCCATCGTTCCACAGTTCTGTAGACATACTTTCAGAAAATAATCAGTTGGGTCCTTTATCCGTTCATAGCCTTGTTTTTTTGTCTCTGTTTGTTGCTGATTCTAGAAAACTTTGACTTGTAGAGGCTGGTGGGATCAGGCTTAGGGAGGATATCCACAATGCTCATGGTTATCAGTTCTTGGTTCAGTTTGCTTTAATTCTCGCAAAGGGTCAAGATCAGAATTCCCATTTTAAGTTCCTTCCTGATCAAGGAGTTACTTCAGATTATCCGCGTTTGGCTAATCATGTGGGTAAAAGCGATTTGGAGGAAAAAGGAGGGGAAGCTTTATCACAAGATGTGTCCCCTACACTCTCTAGGTTACTTGATGTACTTGTTAGTCTTGCTCAAACTGGTCCTACTGGTGCATCTGGCTTAAAAGCTTCAAAAGCTTCTCATGTTAAGCCTAGTGGGCATGGCAGAAGTCGCACGTCATCATCTGACAGAATAGTTGATGATGTCTGGGATAAGGATAATGACAAAGTTAAAGACCTGGAAGCTGTTCAGATGTTGCAAGACATTTTTCTGAAGGCTGATAGCAGGACGCTGCAGGGTGAAGTACTCAACAGAATGTTCAAAATATTCTCAAGCCATCTTGACAATTACAAGCTTTGTCAGCAGTTACGGACTGTGCCTCTGTTGATCCTTAACATGGATGGCTTCCCACCGTCCTTGCAAGAGATAATTTTGAAGATACTTGAATATGCTGTGACTGTTGTAAATTGCATACCTGAGCAAGAGTTGCTTTCACTTTGTTGTTTGTTGCAGCAACCAATCACACCCGATTTGAAGCATACAATTTTGTCTTTCTTTGTAAAGCTCTTATCCTTCGATCAACAATACAAGAAAGTTCTTAGGGAAGTTGGTGTATTGGAAGTTCTGCTGGAGGATCTGAAACAATGTGGTTCAGAGCAGCACGCTGATGAGCCTAATCATTTAGAGAGGAAATTGGATTCAAGCTCAAGCAGCTTTAAGAAACACTTAGACAATAAGAATGCTATACTTTCTTCACCCAAACTAACGGAATCTGATTCAGGGATGTTCCGTCTTTTTGAAGTTGAAGGCACAGTAGGGGTTGCCTGGGACTGTATGGTCTCATTGTTGAAGAAAGCAGAAGTAAATCAAGCATCATTCCGATCTGCTAGTGGGGTGACTATTATACTCCCTCTCTTGGCATCTGACATTCATCGTCCAGGTGTCCTTAGGGTGTTGTCATGCTTAATTATTGAAGATGTTGCACAGGTAAAATCTGAAGTTTTTATTTTGTAATAATCACCATAAAAACTCCAAAAGTGCTCTTATATTTTTTGTGCCTGGCATTTGATGAAATATTAATGTAAAATCTTTAGAGTTACTTTTTTTACAAATCCCAGTTCCGTAAGTTACTATTCTAAAAGCTACCAAACTTTCAAGTCCCCCCCTAAAATTGATGGATCTTACATACTTTGGTGCTTATTGTTTGTATGATTTCTGAATATGTTCTTCCCTAGTTGATGGAGCGAACCGTACCATTGGTGAAATTTTAGATCAGGTTGCTTAGCATGAAATCTTTTGGAATATAAATTTCCTGCTGATTTACCCGTGTTTCTTGATTGTTGATATGCTTTTGCAAGTGTGAAGAGGCTGCAGACAGAGCTCGAAAAAACGTAAAGATTGTTGAACTGTTAGTAGTTGTTTGGTGTTGAGGTATTAGATATAATAATCCCAGGATAAAATGTAGGATTACTTTATCCCATGTTTTGTTGGAGGTATTAGGTAGTCCTTTGATTATTTATCCCACCATTTTTGCCATAGTTATCCCATATACATGGTGGAATAACTTATCCTTATCCCGGGATTAATTATCTTGTGATAACTTGTTCCCAACCAAATGACCCCTTATATTAACCAACAAGTAGCTTTGGTATTCTTGGAAGAACATGGTGCCTTCCAAAACAGCTGCTATCTCTTTAAGTTTTAGTTTATGGCAATCTACCTCTTCAGCAGTTAGTTGCTAGTATAGTCCTCTTAGCTTATAAATTCCTCCCTTGTCAGTTGTAACAATAGATTAAATTCATACTGGCGTGTATATCTGATATGTCTTTTGTTTGTCATATAAGTCGGATTGGTTCCCCTGCATATTTTCTGATCCTAGATTATGTCTTGTTTTGAACATTTGCTGCAAACAAAGGTTGACGGTATCTGTTTTTGTCAGGCCCATCCAGAGGAGTTAGGAGCACTGGTTGACATTTCAAAAAGTGGGATGATTACAAGTGCTTTGGGAACTCATTACACACTTCATAATGATGCTAAGTGTGACACTTTCGGAGCTTTATGGCGCATCCTAGGAGTTAATAGTTCAGCTCAGAGGGTCTTTGGTGAAGCCACTGGGTTCTCTCTTTTGTTGACCACACTTCATGGTTTTCAAAGTGAAGGAGAACCCGCTAATCAGTCAAATTTGACAATTTACTTTAAAGTGTTCACATACTTATTACGCCTAATGACAGCAGCTGTTTGTGATAACACTATTAACAGGACAAAGTTGCACGCAGTCGTATCTTCTCAGACATTCTATGATCTTCTGTCTGATTCTGGTTTGGTAAGTGTTGATTGTGAACGACAAGTTGTACAGCTATTGTTGGAGCTTGCTCTTGAGATAGTGCTTCCTCCCTTCGTGATGTCTGAGGGTGCCACATTATCTAATGCCTCTGACGAGGAAACAACTGGATTTATTCTAGTTACCCCATCTGGAACTTTTGTCCCTGACATGGAACGTGTCTATAATGCTGGTGCTGTGAGGGTGCTCTTGCGTGCTTTGTTGCTGTTTACTCCGAAGCTGCAATTAGAGGTACTAAACCTTGTTGATAAGCTTGCTCGTGCTAGTGCCTACAACCAGGAAAACCTTACTTCTGTAGGTAAGAAGAGATTTTACTTTCCGTCAATCTTTCAGTTCTAATCCCATATTAATAGTTGATGATCGTCAGGTTGCGTTGAACTTCTCCTTGAAACAATTTACCCCTTCCTATCGGGGTCATCGCCGATACTTTCTCACGCTTTGAATATCATCGAAGTTCTTGGGGCATACAGGTAATGTCACTCGACTGCTATTGACCAAGTGATAAAGATGTAAACTACTCGTGTTGGACACAGAGACAGGTTTTGGATAAGTGCAAAATTAGTGTTAATATTAAAAGAGTTTAATTTGCATATTTTATTTCTAAAACAGTCTCAACTGAACAAGGAATCCTAAATTAATGACCATCAAACCAATGGTGTAAAGAACATACTCCATAATCCATATATTTAATGTATCTCAACAGACCTGGGCCCTCAAATTATGTTGTCCAAGCTCTACTTTGCAGACCTGGGAGTGTTGAGTTGTCCGACATCCGGGGATGTGGATTTCTTGGTCTCCTTATATGGTCTTGGGAAATCCCCACCTCATGAGCTAGCTTTTGGGGTTGAGTTAGGTCCAAGGTCATTTCTTATCTATCACTATAACCATCCTTTTTTTTAAAATCAAGTAAACGTATTTTCATTCATACACATGGCCAAATGGCTGTATACAAGGGGTATACCAAAAGGTAAAGAATCGACAAAAAGATATGATACTCTACAAATTCCACTCAATCTATCTTTCCATCCTTCCGAGTGTAGGGAGTCAGTGTCTTTTTTCTGTCTAGTAGAAAGACGGGGGTGTTCCAAATGAATAAGCTGAGGTTCTAACTTTAAAAGCATTTCAGGAAGGAACACACCTATTTTGTTTTCGGACACTTCTTTGTTTGTCCTTGAATATGTAATATTTTTTCTACCTAAAGTGTTGTCCGTGCTTCCTACATTGCTGGCAACTGTTGTTTGTTTTAGTGTGCAGATACATAAACTAACAATAGTCATGATGGCAGGTTATCTGCATCTGAACTTCGAGTGCTCGTTAGATACATTCTGCAGATGCGACAAGCCACTTCAGGTCGTTATCTAGTTGATATGATGGAAAGGTTGATTCTTACAGAGGATATGGCCTCAGAAGATGTCTCCCTAGCACCGTTTGTCGAGATGAACATGAGCAAGGTTGGGAGTGCTTCAATCCAAGTTCCCTTAGGAGAAAGGTCTTGGCCACCTGCTGCTGGTTATTCTTTTGTTTGTTGGTTTCAGTTCCGAAATTTATTCAAGTCACAGGCAAAGGAGAATGATGCTTCTAAAACGGGATACACTAAAGGGCAAGGCGTAGGTGGGCAGCATCATGGGCCACATACCCTGAGGATATTTTCTGTTGGAGCAGTAGACAATTCAAGCACTTTCTATGCCGAACTTCGTCTTCAGGAGGATGGTGTTCTCACCCTTGCAACTAGCAATTCTTCCTCTTTGTCATTTTCAGGATTAGAAATGGAGGAAGGGAGGTGGCATCACCTCGCTGTTGTGCATAGCAAACCAAATGCGCTGGCTGGCCTCTTTCAGTCTAGCTTTGCTTATGTTTACCTCAATGGAAAGTTAAGACACACTGGTCGATTAGGATATTCTCCTTCTCCAGCTGGCAAGTCGTTGCAGGTGATTGTTGGTACCCCGGTTGCTTGTGCACGGATTAGTGACTTGTCATGGAAGCTTAGATCTTGCTATCTTTTTGAAGAAGTTCTTTCCCCTGGTTCAATCTGCTTTATGTATATACTTGGAAGAGGGTATAGGGGTCTCTTCCAGGACACAGATTTGCTGCAATTTGTTCCTAATCAAGCCTGTGGTGGTGGCAGCATGGCAATTTTAGATTCTCTGGATGCTGACTTACCTCTGGCTTCCAACCCACAAAAGCCAGATAATGCAGGAAAGCCAGGGAGTGTGCAGTGTGATCGGAGTGGATTTGTTTGGGATTTGGACAAATTAGGCAATCTCTCCCTTCAACTTTCTGGTAAGAAGCTCATTTTTGCATTTGATGGGACAAGTACAGAGTTACTTCGAGCTTCTGGAACATTCTCTGTGCTCAATCTGGTTGATCCAATGTCAGCTGCTGCTTCTCCTATTGGAGGTGAGTAGATTAATTTAATCTTTGTTTTTCTTGTTACTGGTAAATTTCTCAAATCAAAGTGAGAATTACAATTTATTTCATCAGTTTTCTCTCTTTGATTTCCTAAATCCTGATTATCCACAGGTATACCACGCTTTGGACGACTTATTGGGGATATCTATATTTGCAAGCATTGTGTTATCGGTGAGACAATCCGTCCCATTGGTGGCATGGCTGTTATTCTAGCTCTTGTAGAAGCAGCTGAAACGAGGGACATGCTGCACATGGCTTTGACATTACTTGCTTGTGCTCTTCATCAAAATCCACAGAATGTTAGAGACATGCAGCAATACAGGGGATACCATTTGCTGGCTCTCTTTTTGCACCGGCGAATGCCATTATTTGACATGCAATCGCTTGAAATCTTTTTCCAGATTGCTGCATGTGAGGCCTCTTTCTCTGAACCAAAGAAGTTCTATAGTTCCCAGAAGACACTGCCACCTGTCACACCTGTCAATGAAGGAAGCATTGAAGACCTTACTTTATCCAAATTCCGGGAAGAATTTTCTTCAGTTGGATCTCATGGAGACATGGATGATTTTTCTGCACCTAAAGATTCCTTGAGTCAGATTTCTGAGCTTGAAAATGCTGAAATGCCAACTGAAACATCTAATTGCATTGTTCTTTCAAATGCTGATATGGTTGAGCATGTTTTATTGGACTGGACTGTTTGGGTAACAGCCCCAATTCCAATACAGATTGCTTTACTTGGTTTCCTTGAGCATCTGGTTTCAATGCATTGGTATAGGAATCATAATCTGACAATTCTGCGCAGAATTAACCTTGTTCAACATTTACTTGTAACATTACAAAGAGGTGATGTGGAAGTACCGGTGCTAGAAAAATTAGTTGTATTGTTAGGAGTTATATTGGAAGATGGATTCTTACCCTCTGAACTAGAGCAAGTGGTTAGATTTGTGATAATGACATTTGATCCACCAGAGTTAACATCACGGCATCAAATTATGAGAGAATCTATGGGGAAGCATGTTATTGTAAGGAACATGTTGCTTGAGATGCTGATTGATCTGCAAGTGACAATAAAATCAGAGGATTTGCTAGAGCAGTGGCACAAAATTGTTTCATCAAAATTAATAACTTATTTTCTTGATGAAGCTGTACATCCTACAAGTATGAGGTGGGTCATGACTCTTCTTGGCGTGTGCCTTGTGTCTTCTCCAACATTTGCACTTAAATTTCGCTCCAGTGGAGGTTATCAAGGTTTGGCAAGAGTACTTCCAAGTTTCTATGACTCCCCTGATATATACTATATCCTGTTTTGTCTTATTTTTGGCAAGCCTGTATACCCAAGACTGCCAGAAGTTCGGATGCTAGACTTTCATGCCCTAATGCCAAGTGATGGCATTTATGGAGATCTGAAATTTACTGAGCTGTTGGAATCTGTGATTGCTATGGCAAAGGCAACTTTTGATAGGTTGTCTATGCAGGCAATGCTTGCCCATCAAACTGGCAACCTTTCCCAGATCAGTGCTGGAGTTGTAGCAGAGCTGGCAGAAGACAATACTGACATAGCTGGAGAGCTTCAGGGTGAAGCTCTTATGCACAAAACTTATGCAGCACGGCTGATGGGTGGCGAGGCTTCAGCACCTGCTGCTGCTACCTCTGTCCTTAGGTTCATGGTTGATCTTGCAAAAATGTGTCTTTCTTTCTCAGCTGTTTGCCGAAGAGCAGATTTTCTTGAAAGTTGCATCGACCTTTATTTTTCTTGTGTCAGGTTCATTCAAAATTTCCTTCCTGTATGCTTATAGTTATTTTATATTTGACTATATTGAAGGCATTCTTTGCTTGCTTTTCATTTTTTTCTGTTCTCTGACATGTAGGGCTGCACAAGCTGTGAAAATGGCTAAAAAACTTTCTGTAACCGTGGAAGAGAAGAACTTAAATGATGGTGATGAAACTAGTAGCTCCCAAAATACTTTCTCTAGTTTGCCTCATGAACAGGAACAGTCGGCCAAGACCTCTATAAGTATGGGAAGCTTTCCTCAGGGACAGACTAGTACAAGTTCTGAAGATCTGCCGGTGATGTCGAACAATGTAGGTACAACAGATATTGATGTTACGTCATCCCAGCCAGTTCTTGACAAAGCAGTACAGGAAGAAGTACAAGCCGCTGCAACAATAGACAATGATGTTGTTGACCATGTGTCTGCTGTCACATCCAGCAGCAATCATCTTAGCTTCCGCGATGTGAAACTCACAGTAGATCCTGTCCGGCAAACTGATTCACTGAGTTCAGCATCCTTTAACATGTTTGAATCTCCTATATTGTCGGAGAGATCCTACTCCCAAACGGCGCAAACCCCTTCCACGTCTCCAGTGGTGACATCTTGGATGGGAGGTGAATCAAAAGTCAACCTAGCATCAACACCCCTGATGGAGTCTGCTGCATCTATCAGTGAATTGGATTCCTCTCCTGAGATGAAATCCGCTTCTCAAGGACAATGTGCTGCAAACACAATGTTTATGATTGGTTCAAATTTGCTTCTTGAGGTGGATGATTGTGGGTATGGTGGAGGGCCATGCTCCGCTGGAGCTACAGCTGTTCTTGATTTTATGGCGGAAGTTTTATCTGGTTTGGTAACTGAACAAGTGAAGGCGGTACCTGTCATCGAGGGTATTTTGGAGAGTGCTCCATTGTATGTTGATGCTGAATCTGTTTTGGTATTTCAGGGACTGTGCCTCACTAGACTACTGAACTTCCTCGAAAGGCGTCTTTTGCGGGATGATGAGGAAGATGAGAAAAAGTTGGATAAGGGCCGTTGGTCTCTTAACTTGGAGGCATTATGCTGGCTGATAGTTGATAGAGTTTATATGGGTGCTTTTCCTCGGCCTGCTGGTGTACTGAAGACTCTGGAGTTCTTGTTATCTATGCTACAGTTGGCTAATAAGGATGGGCGCGTTGAAGAAGCTGCTCCAACTGGGAAAGGGATCCTGTCCATTGGTAGAGGAAGTAGACAACTCGATGCTTATGTACATGCAATTCTGAAGAACACCAACAGAATGATTTTATTCTCTTTCCTCCCAATGTTCTTGATAACCATCGGAGAAGATGAACTACTTTCTTCTTTAGGTTTGCAAGTGGAGCCAAAGAAAAGAGTACACTTGAACCCATCCTCGGAGGATAGTGGAATTGATGTTTGCACGGTGTTACAGTTGCTAGTCGCTAATAGAAGGATAATATTTTGTCCCAGCAACATTGACACTGATTTAAATTGCTGTCTTTGCATAAATCTAATTTCTCTTCTTCGCGATCATAGGCGTCATGCACAGAACATGGCTATTGATATTCTCAAGTACTTGCTAGTACACCGAAGGGCTGCACTTGAAGATTTTCTCGTCTCTAAACCGAATCAAGGACCTCCTTTGGATGTTCTTCATGGTGGTTTTGACAAGCTCTTAACTGGAAACTTACCTGCATTTTTTGAGTGGCTTAATAGTTCTGAACATGAAGTTAATAAAGTGTTGGAACAGTGCGCTGCCATTATGTGGGTTCAGTTTATTACTGGGTCAGCTAAGTTTCCTGGGGTGAGGATTAAAGGCATGGATGGTCGACGTAAGAGAGAAATGGGGAGGAAACTAAAGGAGATCTCAAAGTTGGATGGAAGACATTGGGAGCAGATAAATGAACGAAGAATTGCTCTTGAGTTGGTTCGTGATGCAGTGGCTACTGAACTAAGAGTTATTCGCCAGGATAAGTATGGGTGGGTGCTACATGCAGAGAGTGAGTGGCAGACTCATCTACAACAACTTGTCCATGAGCGAGGAATCTTCCCATTGACGAAGTCCTCTCATAGTGAAGAATCTGAGTGGCAGCTTTGCCCCATTGAAGGTCCATATAGGATGCGGAAGAAGCTCGAGCGTTGCAAATTAACAATTGACACTATCCAAAATGTTCTGACTGGACAATTTGAGTTAGGAAGGCTAGAACTTTCAAAGGAGAGGACTGAGAATGAAACTAATGCCTCTGATGGTGAGTCTGATTATTTTATCAACCTCATGAGTGAAAATCCACAACAGGGCTCTTTCAGTAGTGAACTTTATGATGGATCAACTTTCAAAGACTCGGATGATGTTAGAGATGCAGCTTCTAGTAGAGCTGGATGGAATGATGACCATGATAGTAGCATTAATGAAACAAGTCTCAGCTCTGCTCTTGAACTTGGACCCAAGTCGAGTAGTGCTTCCATTCATAAAGCTGAGAGTGTTCAACGGAAGTCGGAACTAGGATCTCCCAGGCAATCTTCTTCTCTAAAAGCTGATGAAACAAGAACGGCGGAGGACAAACCGGAGAAGGAACTTAGTGATAATGGCGAATACTTGATTAGACCTCATTTGGAACCTTTTGAGAGAATAAAGTACAAATATAACTGCGAGAGAGTGGTTGGTCTTGATAAACATGATGGTATATTTCTGATTGGAGAATTATCATTGTACATCATTGAGAATTTTTACATCGATGACTCTGGGTGCATATGTGAAAAAGAATGCGAAGATGATCTATCTATCATTGATCAGGCTTTAGGTGTAAAAAAGGATTTTTCGTGTAGCATGGACTCCCACTCAAAGTCAAGTTCTTCCTGGGCTGTAACAACAAAGGCCTATGTTGGGGGACGGGCATGGGCATATAATGGTGGCGCATGGGGAAAGGAAAAGGTTTGTACTAGTAGTAATGTGCCCCATCTTTGGCATATGTGGAAGCTTGATAGTGTTCATGAGATTTTAAAGCGTGATTATCAACTTCGGCCTGTTGCCATTGAGATCTTTAGCATGGATGGCTGCAATGATCTTCTGGTTTTCCACAAAAAGGAGAGAGAAGAGGTTTTCAAGAATTTGGTGGCCATGAATCTTCCCAGGAACACCATGTATGTTTTACTCTAATTTGCTCAAGTCTTTTGCTTCTCTCATCTAACAATTGAATTGCTGGTTCCACTCTTATTTTGATTACTTTTCAATAAGATCACCAAAGATTAATTATACATAGCTGCAAACCAACATGCTCCTTTCTATAATGCTATGATGGTATTAATTATAGTGTTGTGGCTGGTTTCCTACGGATTAGGTGTACCAGTTTGTTGGTTATTTTTTTGATTAAAGAACACAGGGTAAAATCAACCGATTTTGTGCTTAATTGAGTAATACTTTTGCTTTAATCGATCTTCATAAATCTTTCCCTTTTTGTCTTTTAAGGAAGTCATTGCCTATTTTACAGGTTGGACACGACAATATCAGGGTCCATAAAACCAGATAGCAATGAAGGGAGCCGTCTTTTCAAGGTTATGGCAAACTCATTCTCTAAGAGATGGCAAAATGGTGAAATTAGCAATTTCCAGTACCTCATGCACCTCAACACGCTCGCAGGGCGTGGTTATAGTGATCTCACCCAGTATCCTGTGTTCCCCTGGATTTTAGCAGATTATGAGAGTGAGAATCTGAATTTCTCAGATCCCCAAACTTTCCGGAATCTTGATAAACCAATGGGCTGTCAAACAGCGGAAGGTGAAGAGGAGTTCAGAAAAAGGTTGGTGCTTTACCGCTCAATTAGAAATTCTGTTGAGTTCGCATTTTATTGGAATCATTTGCCCTTCTTGATCATTTAACTTCTCCGTGATTGTTATATTTTATGTTTGTCCATGTTTCAGATATGAAAGCTGGGATGATCCCGAGGTTCCCAAATTCCATTATGGTTCTCACTACTCTAGTGCTGGAATTGTCCTATTCTACCTCATACGCCTTCCCCCTTTCAGTGTTGAAAATCAGAAGCTGCAGGGTGGTCAATTCGATCATGCTGATCGTCTTTTCAATAATATAAAGGACACCTGGCTGAGTGCTGCAGGGAAAGGCAATACATCAGATGTTAAAGAATTAATTCCAGAGTTCTTTTATATGCCAGAGTTCCTGGAGAATATGTTCGATCTTGACCTTGGTGAGAAACAGTCTGGAGAGAAGGTTTGTCTTGCTTCTCTGTATTCTTTTTAGATATTCCTTTTTTTGTGAGAAGTAACTTGTCTAAATAGAAGAACTACTTCCATGCTAATCCAGATAAGTCTCCTAATAGTGTATGGTTCTTCACCAGGTTGGTGATGTTGTATTGCCTCCATGGGCTAAAGGTAGTGTTAGAGAGTTTATTAAAAAGCATAGAGAAGCGCTGGAGTCTGATTATGTTTCAGAGAATCTGCATCACTGGATAGACCTAATCTTTGGCTACAAGCAGAGAGGGAAAGTAAGTGTTTAGATATTCTCTTCTTCTGTCATTGCATCTCGATTACACATAATGTGAATATGAGGTTCTTTCTATGTTTTTTCTCAACCAAGTAATAAATTTTTATTAATGAAGGGCAGCAAACGCCCATATACAAGAAGTTAACCAAAATGTAGAGAACTTCACAAAAACATATGATTCTCTACAAACTATATCCAATCTTGTACACACAGGAACCTCATGGGTGCGCCAAAGTGAGTTAAGGAATAAGAGGTTACTCCTCAAATGATTAAAATCATTTTCTGTTCCATCAATAGCTTTCCTATTTCTCTCTCCAGACAGTCCACATAGGTTCCTTCTATGCTTTACTTGTTAGATCTGAATTTTGATTGGCATCGTGTTTTATGCAAGCACTAAACAACATATTGCTTGGAATACAGATCAATTCTTTCACTGTCAATTATTCGTCTTTCGTTTTAAGTCATTGCTTTTCCTGGATAAATTACCGCATTCCTTTTACCATTTCTCACATGATTTGTTAGAATTTGAGAGTCAAATATTATTTTATCCCTTTTGATATGACTCTCTATCTTGTTGAATAGAAAAATAAACTGTAAATGTTTTGTTGTTGTACTTTCTCAAAAAAAGAATATGTTTTGTTGTTGTCAGGCAGCTGAAGAAGCAGTTAATGTCTTCTATCACTACACTTATGAAGGCAGTGTTGACATTGACTCGGTTAGTGATCCAGCAATGAAAGCCTCAATTCTTGCTCAAATTAATCACTTTGGGCAAACACCAAAACAACTATTCCTCAAACCCCATGCCAAGAGGCGAACTAATCGGAAGCTTCCTCCTCACCCTTTGAAGTACTCTCAGCATCTTGTTCCGCACGAGATACGTAAAACCTCATCTTCTATATCTCAGATTGTCACATCGGGTGACAAAATTCTAGTTGCAGGAGCAAATACCTTGCTGAAGCCTAGAACATTCATTAAATATGTTGCCTGGGGTTTTCCTGACCGCAGTTTGAGATTTATTAGCTATGATCAAGATAGGCTTCTCTCCACTCATGAGAATCTTCATGGAGGGAACCAGATACAGTGTGCCAGTGCTAGTCATGATGGCCACATTCTAGTTACAGGGGCTGACGAGGGATTGGTTTGTGTTTGGAGGATTGGTAAAGAGGCACCCCGTTCTGTAAGGCGCTTGCAGTTGGAGAAGACTCTCTGTGCTCATACAGGCAAAATCACATGCCTACAAGTTAGTCAGCCGTACATGATGATTGTGAGTGGATCGGAAGACTGTACTGTTATCTTGTGGGACCTTAGCTCCATGGTTTTTGTTAGGCAGCTTCCTGAGTTACCCGCTCCTGTTTCAGCAATTTACGTAAATGATCTGACTGGGGAAATTATTACTGCTGCTGGTGTAATGCTTGCTGTTTGGAGCATCAATGGGGATTGCCTTGCTGTCATCAACACATCACAGCTTCCGTCGGACTTCATCCTTTCACTTGCTGGTTGCACATTCTCTGATTGGCTGCAAACTAACTGGTATATTTCAGGCCACCAGAGTGGAGCCATTAAAATTTGGAGAATGGTGCATTGCTCTTGCGAGGACAGTACCCAAAGCAAATCAAGTGGGAATCCTACTGGAGGGTTAGGACTCGGGGATAGAGTACCAGAGTATAGGTTGATCCTTCACAAGGTACTGAAGTTTCATAAGCATCCTGTAACTGCCCTCCACCTTACTAGTGATTTGAAACAGTTGTTGAGTGGAGATTCTGGAGGACATTTGCTTTCGTGGACACTCTCTGAAGAGGGCTTGAAAAGCATGATTAGTCGGGGGTGATTCTGGGATTAGCAATCTGTGTTTTGTATTCTAAAAATATACTTGGCTTCTTAGGGGCAATTAAAGGACAACCTGAATGGTTTCAATCCGCTCAGTGAGCAACTTGAATTCGTGTGCACGTCGCGCAGTAACCACTGATAAGATTGCTGACTTGGAACAGATCCAAGGAAACAGAAGGATCTGTGTAATGGCGCTTCCTGGAAGACATGAAGCATATGATCTTTCATGAGCAAAGTGCCTAGTGGCTCCAGATGTAGGACTCGGGAACAAGTTGGTCGCATATGTTGTTGTCGGTTATTGTAGAGTGATTTTGGCTATTGGGATGGGAGATTGGTGAGTCTCTTGAAACTGTTGTACATAGGACAGTTATTGACAGTGTATACTGAGGTTGTAAATGTGCAAGTTTTTGCCAGGAACATCATGTTGGCTGTAATTTGATCCAGCTAACTTTAGGGGCAGATGTAGCAGTTCGTTTTGGCTTCACTTCATTTAAATGATTGCAAGGGGAAGTTGCAGGCCTGTTTTTTGCTTTGTAAAAAAAATTCTCCCAGGTTATTTATTAAGATTGAATTGGGGTCATATGCTCCTTGGTTTTCCTGTTAGAAAGGGAGTTTGCTTGCTGTTTTTTTTCTTCTTTTCCTTTTATTATTCTTGGTTGGTCTCTAGCATTTAGTCAAAATCTGCATGTCTCAATGGTAGCTAAAATGCCAGTCATTTTGAACTTACAAATGTTTGTACAGTTATTTCTGCATCAGATTGTCCAATACGAAGTAAATATTAGACTGATAAAATTAGTGGAGAATGATAATGATTTCTCATTACTAATCCCTTTACTAGTTTTTGATGTTCATGTTTCTGGTATGTGATTTCGCTGAATGGTGTTGTTTTCAAATGCACACATAACTATACGCGGAATATCCTTCCACAAAGACTTATGATAAACTATTGATCTAGTTAAAAACTAAAACTAATTATTTCGAGCGATGCTGTGATTATGTTTCAGAGAATCTCTATCACTGGATAGACTGTAGTGCTAAATTGAGATAAAAATAAAAATATATCGAGAGTAGAAAAGAAGAATGGATCTTTTAATATCTTTAATTTTGGCATTCAGAATAAATATAAATATTTAAAAAGTTCCGTTACCGGGAATCGAACCCGGGTCTCCTGGGTGAAAGCCAGATATCCTAACCGCTGGACGATAACGGAAGTGCTGATAACTCGTCTCTCTTTTAAATATATAAATAGATAGATGATATATTACATTAGATTAAAGTGCACGTAACAAATAAAACAAACAAACCAAAATAAAGGGATTAGAATGTATTAAATTAAACTTTTAGCAACACTACTACACTACTTCCTCGATCCGTTTTCGTTTTAAGAAAAAATAATTTATGGTCACACAAATATGAATTGTTTTAGATATAAGTTTCATAAATTTTCATCTTTATTTTTTATTTTTATCATGCTTTATTATTGTTTAATAGTCTATCCTAGTATGTTATTTATTGAGTTTTAATTATTGATTTTATTGTTGTTTTGGTTTCTATTTGGTAGTCTTTGCAGAATTTATCTTATTATTTGTTATATCTAATTTATGTTTCCTTCGGTTTTATGATATCTCTCAAAAACCATCTTTCTACTTTCTCTGGATATTTATAGGTTTATATCACCGCACTCCGAGTCTCCGACTTTACTGGTTAGATTTTGTTGAATATGCTATTGTTATTTTTTCCTTAAGCATTCTGCCAAGTGAAAAGAGAAGCATTATCTACTCCATTTCCCAACTTCTCTAGCAGTATTTGATTCTTGGAATTTTCTTATGCTACAATATGGCTGCCAATGCGACTTTCCAAAACATGTCTTTGTTTTCCTCATCAGCACCTACTTTAGCAACGAATTCTCAGAAAGTTCCAACATTCCAAATCTTACCCAATTCTCAAAAACCCGCCATAATCCCTTCTCTCAAACAAATTTGCCGGCAAGACAATTTCAAAGAATCAGTTTTTACCCTCTCTAATTTAATCGAGATTTGTGCATTTGAAAAAGCTTTACTACAAGGCCAACAAACCCATGCCCATGTCCTCAAATTGGGTTTATCGGGTGATGATTCAGTTTTCTTGAACACCAAGATTGTTTTCATGTATGGTAAGTGTGGGTCAATTGGTGATGCCCAGAAGGTGTTTGATAGAATGACTGAAAGAACTATCTTTACTTGGAATGCTATGATTGGTGCTTGTGTTGTAAATGGGGTACCTAGTAGAGCAATTGAGTTGTACGGGGACATGCGTTTCTTGGGTGTTGCGTTAGATGCTCACACTCTTTCTAGTACATTGAAGGCAACTAGTCAGCTCGAGTTTTTGTACTGTGGAAGTGAAATACATGGGGTCGCGATAAAGCTTGGTCTTATTTCTAATGTTTTTGTGGTGAATTCACTGGTGACTATGTATACTAAGTGCAATGATATTGGGTCAGCAACATTGTTGTTTAATGGAATGAGTGAAAAAGAGGACACTGTTTCATGGAATTCTATGATTTCTGCTTGTGCTATAAATGGGATGAATCGGGAAGCTTTAAGTCTCTTCGTAGAAATGCTGAATGCTAGTGTTGAACCGACCACGTATACGTTTGTTGCTGCGATTCAAGCATGTGAGGAGACAATGTTTGGAAAATTTGGGATTGAGATTCATGCTGTTGTTCTGAAATTGGGTTATTCTTTTGATACGTACGTTGTGAATGCTTTGTTAATGATGTACGTTAAAAACAATAGATTAGATGAAGCTGCTAAAATATTCTTCCATATGCAAGAAAAGGACAACATTTCTTGGAATTCCATGATATCAGGATATGTACAAAATGGACTTTATGATGAAGCAATTAGTTTGTTTCATGAGATGAAGAATGCAGGTCAGAAACCGGACCACGTCTCACTTATGAGTATGCTTGTCGCATCTGGAAGACAGGGAAATTTGTTAAATGGGATGGAAATTCATGCCTTTTTACTGCGAAATGATATGGATAGTGATTTGCAGGTTGGCAATACTCTTGTAGATATGTATGCCAAGTGTGGTAAGTTAGATTACATGGAATTTGTCTTTGGTAGGATGCTGTATAGAGATAATGTCTCTTGGACAACAATTATTGCTGCTTATGCTCAGAATAATTCTCCCTGGAAGGCTGTGCAATTATTTTGCGAGGTACAGGCAGAAGGAAGCAATGTTGATGCCCTTATGATTGGAAGTGTCCTCCTTGCTTGTACTGAGTTGAGGTGCAACTTAATTGCAAAAGAAATTCATTGCTACGTGATTAAAAGAGGAATATATGATCCTTTTATGCAGAAAACTCTTGTGAGTGTTTATGGAGATTGTGGGAACGTGGACTATGCAAATAGTATTTTTAGGTTGAGTGAAGTTAAAGATGTCGTGTCCTTTACAAGCATGATGTGCAGTTATGTTCAAAATGGACTTGCAAATGAGGCTCTTGGTCTCATGCTCTGTATGAATGAAATGGGAATCGAGGCAGATTTCGTTGCAGTTCTAAGCATGCTCACTGCTGCTGCTGATTTATCTTCCTTAAGGAAAGGAAAAGAGATTCATGGATTTTTGGTTAGAAAAGGCCTCCTTCTGCAAGATTCCATTAGAAGCTCTCTAATAGATATGTATGCCAGCTGTGGGACTCTGGAGAATTCATATAAGGTGTTTAATTATTTAAAGAGCAAAGATCCGGTTTGTTGGACGAGCATGATAAATGCTTGGGGATTACATGGATGTGGTAGGAAAGCAATTGATTTATTTATGAGGATGGAGAAGGAAAATATTCACCCAGATCACATAACCTTCTTGGCTGTTCTTCGTGCATGTAGCCATGCCGCACTAATTGAAGATGGCAAAAGAATTTTCAAGATAATGCAAAGGAAGTACACATTGGAGCCTTGGCCAGAACACTATGCTTGTTTTGTTGATTTGCTTGGACGTGCAAATCACTTGGAAGAGGCGTTCCAAATTGTAAAAACAATGAACTTGGAGGATATACCTGCCGTCTGGTGTGCTCTCCTTGGTGCTTGTCAGGTATACTCCAATAAAGAGTTAGGAGAAATTGCTGCAATGAAGCTTCTTGAACTAGAGCCCAAGAATCCAGGAAACTATGTTCTTGTATCTAATGTGTATGCTGCGACTAATAGATGGGCCGATGTGGAAGAAGTCAGAGTTACAATGAAAGGAAAAGGGCTGAAGAAAGATCCCGCATGTAGCTGGATAGAGGTAGGAGATAAGGTTCATACATTTGTTGCTCAAGACAAGTCGCACCCAGAGTGTGATAAGATTTATGAAAAATTAGCCCATCTCACTGAGAAATTGGAGAAAGAAGCAGGTTATGTGGCTCAAACCAAATATGTTTTGCACAAGGTGGAGGAGAAAGAAAAAGTTAAGTTGCTTAAAGGACACAGTGAAAGACTAGCTATTGCATATGGTTTACTTGGTAGTACTGATAGAAACCCCATTCGAATCACAAAAAATCTCCGTGTCTGTAGTGATTGCCATACTTTCAGTAAGCTAGCTTCAAAGTACCTAGAGCGAGAAATTATAGTTAGAGATGCCAAAAGATTTCACCATTTCAGGGATGGGATATGTTCCTGTGGAGATTTCTGGTGAAACTAGTAGTTGGTTATTCTATTAAGAACTTTATGATGATAACTAACTTTACTGCTTGGTAACACCCACTTATAAGACATACTCAACATCTATGAGAAGCTTCTGGTGAGGGTGGAGGATATTTTTCCATATGGTGCGGTATGGATATCAAAGGTGCCGAGGAAGGTGTGCTTCACGTGGTTAGCTACTAGTGCGGTGATTTACAACGGCAGATAACCTTAGAAAGCGAAAGGCTGTCTACATGAGCTGGTGTTTCCTATGTAAGGAGACTGGTGAGGACATGGATCATATTCTGTTATATTGCAAATTAGCCACGAGGTTATGGGAGAGTTGATGTTCAGTTGGAAGAGTGGAGCTAGGAGAAGAAGGCACAAGGCATGGAATGTTACTCCTCTAGCTCTAATGTGGATCATTTGGAAAGAGAAATAGGAGAGTTTTAGGAAGGGGTGGAGATGAACTTTGCTCAATTCAGAAGTAGTTTCCGATCTCTTATTTTCTTTTGGTGCACCCATGTAGTTCCCGATTGTATAGAGGATTGGGTGTCTTTTGGAGAGAACCATATTTTGTAGGTCTCTCCTTTTTTTGTATTATCTCTTGTATATAGCCAAGTTGGCCTTGTTATTATCAATGAAAAACTTACTTGATAAAAAAGAAGACATACTCAGCATATTTTTCAATAAGAGATGTTAGTTCTTGACATGTCCTCTTGCAGTGAGCCAACGACAATATTAGTTCAGAGAATTTGGAGGTGGTTCGAGTCTTTGGCAACTCTGAGGAGCTCATGAGCTCTACAACAATCAAGACTCCTCTTTCTAAAAGAAAAAAGGAGTGTTGTTCATATGAATACTCCACGTCAGTCTGTTGGAAGGCAACTTTTTAATTGCTGAGAATTCAGAGATTGGCGCAATTTGCCATGGAGATTTAGATCAATTGTCCTGCTTGAGCTTCCAGTTTGAACTTGCTTCAGATCAACGTACAGCAAAACATCCTCTTTATTGCTGCTCTTGGCACTTAATAGCATCCAAATCAGAGTCAGGTTGAAAAGGTGAGAATGGACTCGAAACAATTGCAAACTATAATAACTGTTGTTTGAGTGTCAGAGCTCTCCAACTTGTCCTCTCATTAGACTATCAAAATTGGAATTTATTACTCATGGCATGAGAACTATAATCCAAGTTCAAGAGCCAACAATACGAAAATGTTCAGGTAATGGGAAAAGTTAAATTGCATTAAAGATTAACTTATTGACTAAAGCAACTGAGGCTGGAATATGGTGTACTTGGATCAAGTTGATCTAACACCAGGCGTTATAATGTGAAATCTTGTAAAAGAACAGTTTTCCACGTTATCAGAAATGATTGAATAATACAGCTTAATCTAAAGAAATTTCATGGAACACTCGCTACTGTATGATGGCCAACGAGCCAATGTTTTCCATTTGCATGTCATGTTTTATTAATTCAGTATGATTCGATAGATATGTAATCTGGTTTGAGATACATTCTCTTGTTACCGTATTGATTTTCATATTGAGTGGATTGTATCTAATCTTCCATTTCTGCATCAGAATTTGATATCATAACCTGTATTTTGCTTATATAAGTCAAATGGTAAGAACAGAAACTGCTGACATTGAGATCGAATAACTACCAAATTGCTTAATGAGATTTCAGTTTGCAGGTTCAGCGCTTTTGTTAAAGTGCAATGTCAGCAACCAATCATGTAGCTGGATTTGGTTCCTTCCTTGGCCGAAGGAAGAGGGGCGGGGCAGCCCTTCGTCTACCTTGTTGGTTTTAGTGACTGTTATGAATAGAAGATGCTTTTGAGAACAAGAGAATAGAGTTTCATTATAATCTAAAGGCTTATCTAAATACAAAGGAAGTAGGAGATTATATAGAAAAACCTAACTAAGAGAATGACCTAAACATATGGGCCTAATAACAAAGCAGCCCAAACATATGGGCTAACATCCTCCCTCAAACTCACAATGCAATAGCAATGAGCATTGAGAGTTTGTCACACAAAAAACGAAACCGAGACGCCGACTGTGCCTTCGTAAAGAGATCAGCAATCTGTAAGGATGATGGAACAAAAGGAAGCGATATGGTCCCGAGCTGTAAATGATGACGGGTGAAGTGACAATCAATTTCAATGTGCTTCGTCCGCTCATGGAAAACAGAATTCTTTGCAATTTGTACTGCACTTTTGTTATCACAATGCAAGGGAGTAGGCATAGAAATGTGAACCCCCATATCTGCAAGAAGCCAACGTAACCAAACAATCTCACATGTAGTCACAGCCATAGCACGATACTCAGCCTCCGTGGAAGATCTAGAGACAACATCCTGTTTCTTGCTCTTCCATGAGATTAAAGAGTCTCCAAGAAACACACAAAAACCAGTGGTGGATTTACGATCATTGCGATCGCCATCCCAATCAGCATCACTATAGGCTCGCAACTCGAGAGATGACGTCGAGGAAAACAAGAGGTTCTGAAACTGAGTGCCACGAAGATATCTCAGAATACGAAGTACAGCTCCCCAGTGAACAGAAGTAGGAGCAGTAACAAACTGGCTTACAACATGAACTGCATGAGCTATATCCGGGCGAGTAACGGTAAGATAAACCAAACTACCTACAACCGTCCGATAAAGACTCGGATCTGATAATGGAACACCATCACTAGGAGAGTACCGTGCATTGGTTTCAAGGGGAGTATCTACAGTCCTGTTATCAGAAAGACGCGCCCGTTTGAACAAGTCAGATATATATTTAGTCTGAGAAAGAAGATACCCTTTCTTTGACTGAGCCACCTCAATACCCAAAAAATAACGTAGCAAGCCCAAGTCCTTCATAGCAAACCGATGAGCCAAATCACGCTTCAATGACTCAATACCACCATGATCATCACCAGTAATAACCATATCATCTACATATAAGGACAAAAGAATTCTCCCTGCACTCGTACATCTAACAAACAATGCCGAATCATGATTACTCGGGACAAATCCAAGAGAAGTAATCACAGTGGAGAATTTCTCAAACCAAGCACGAGGGGCTTGCTTGAGACCATATAAAGCTTTTCGAAGCCGACAAACTTCACCCTGCTGGTGGTCAATACCTGGGGGAGGAGTCATATAAACTTCATCATGGAGATCACCATTCAAAAATGCATTCTTTACATCCATTTGAAATATCTTCCACTGTCGAACGGATGCAATAGCAATAATAGTGCGAACAGTCGTCATCTTTGCCACCGGGGCAAAAGTCTCCTCATAGTCCATACCATATTTTTGTGAGTACCCTTTTGCCACAAGTCTGGCCTTGTATCGCTCAACAGACCCATCAGACTTTGTTTTTATCTTATACACCCATCGACAGCCAATCGTATGTTTACCTGGTGGTAGGGTAACCAAATCCCATGTATGTGTCTGATAAAGAGCAGCAAGTTCCTCAGCCATAGCATTCTGCCAAAGAGGATCAGTCACAGCCTCTCGATACGACTCAGGCTCAGACAAATGATGTATGTTTGCAATAAAGGTAGCAAATGAGTCTGAGTATGCAGAGTAAGCGAAATCAGGTAGTTTGGTGGACTTAGAGGGACGAGTAGACCTCCTCAGAGGTGGTGGGTCTCCAGTCTCAACAATCAAAGGAGCAGACTCAGGTACAGACGGATCTGAAGCACTATCAGGTGGCATGGATGAATCTGGAACTGGAACCTCCATGTCAACGCCAAAGGGATCAATATGCCGAAGATCTGATTTCATTACATCATGGGATTTTGCTGGAACCGAATAGAAAGGAATATGTTCCAAAAAAGTGACATGCCGTGAGACATATAATTTCTGACTAACAGGGTCATAGCAACGATATCCTTTTTGTCCAACACCATACCCCAAAAACACACATATAGCTGATTTTGGCCCCAGCTTATTTCGTTCAACATGAGGACGAAGCACAAAGCAAGTACATCCAAAAACTCGTAATGCAGAATAATCTGGTAGGTGACCATATAATTTCTCGAATGGAGACATCCCTGAAGTCAATGCAGTAGGGATATGATTAATCACATATACAGCAGTTAGGACTGCTTCTCCCCAAAAAATACTAGGAACCTCTGCAGATAAGAGCAAAGAGCGTGCTGTCTCAACAATATGGCGGTGTTTCCTTTCGGCAACACCATTCTGCTCAGGAGTGTCGGTACAAGATGACTGGTGTATGGTACCATCAGAGGCCAGTAACTGAGTGAAATCATTAGAGGTATATTCACCTCCTAAGTCACACCTGAAACACTTTATCACAGCTGAATGTTGCGTTTTAACAAGGGCTCTAAAGTTGCTGTAAATGCCAAAGAAATCTGATCTGCGTTTCATAAGATAAACCCAGGTATAACGAGTATAGTCATCTATAAACGAAACATAATAGGTCGAGCCACCCTTAGTGGATACTGGCGATGGGCCCCACACATCAGAATGAATAATATCAAAAGGAGCAACAGAATAAGACACACTTTTATTAAACGGTAAAGCAGAGAATTTGGCCAGTTTACAACCACTACAATCTGAAATATCACAAGTGTTCAAATGACCCAAAGCACCAGTAGAGGCTAAAAAACGCAAACGTGACACTGACACATGTCCCAAACGGGAATGCCAAAGATAAAACTGAGAAGACAAAGGACTCAAACGAAACGAAGACAAATCAATACTAGAGGCAGCAACAGCAGACACTTTGAGAATCTCCAAGACATAGAGTTCCCCCACCCTACGGCCAATCCCAATCACTTTCTGAGTGTGTTGGTCCTGTACAACACAAACAGAATCAGAAAAGAGCACCCAATTACCAGCCTTACACAACTGACTGACCGAAGCAAGATTCAAAGCAAGTTTGGGAATGTAATAAACATCAGAGAGAACAATGTGAGGAGTAGTGACAGAACCCACACCCTCGACTGTCATAGATGCAGCACTAGCAGACATAACAGAGATTGGTGAAATGGGTGACAAAGAACCAAACGACGACAAATAGGGTGACATATGATGAGACGCACCAGAATCCAAAATCCACAGGGATGAAGGAATACCTGAGGTACTAGAAGTAGCAAGACCTGAATGAGACATAGATGCCGACATGGCACTAGGATTAGAAGCCAGAAACTGTCTGAACTGTTCGAAAACATGGGGATCCAACGCAGAGGGTGGCATAGTGCTAACAGACTCAGATGGTGCAGCAGCAGCAGCAACAGCAGCAACACTCCACTGTGGAGGATGAGGGGACCATGGAAGAGCACCAGAGGATTGGGACTGAGACTTCCAAGACTTCTGCTGCCCATACTTCTGCTGCTGCCCAGATTGAGCCTGTTTAGCCTTGTTCAGCAATAGCGGGCACTGAGCCTTCCAATGATTTTTCTGTTTGCAGAATTCACACTCATCTAATGCAACTTTAGGAGATTGTCTAGATTGATTTGAAGTCTGAGAACGTGGTAGTCTAGACTGATCCGTTGAAACAGCAAACACGGCAGGGGTAGTAGTTGCTTTAGACCCTTTATCGACTTGAGACTTAATACGAGTCTCTTCTGCAATCAGTTCATGAACAACTGAATCAACTGTTGGGAGGGGAGATCGATGAAGGATCGTTCCACGCAGTCCTTCAAAATCAGAACGTAATGCCATTAAAAACTGAACCAGCCGCTGTCCTTCCCTCCTAGCAATGTATGGCGCAAAACCTTTTAAATCTGCAGATTCAGTAAGGGCCAATTGATCCCACAAATCCGACATGGCAGCATAGAAGTCTTGAATACACATATCATTCTGTTGAAGAGCACGAATATCATATTCCAACTGGTACTGCTTAGCAAAATTAGACTGAGTATACAGTCTCTCCAAATGATCCCAAACTTTCTTTGCGGTGTCATACTTAGCCAATTGTATACCAATTGACTGAGTTACAGAGTTGTTGATCCAAGTGATAACCTTGGAGTTATCAGTTTCCCATGAGTCGACCAACAGTGCAAAATTCTCAACCTTATCATCCGTAGGTTTGGCTTTAACTCCAGTGACATAGCCCCACATATTCTTCCCACGAAGAAAATTTTTCATGACATAACTCCAATATGCATAGTTTTTACCATCTAATTGAGTACTAATGGACTGGAGAGAATCATCCTTTCCAGTCATATTGTCAAAAGGGATGGCAAAGACAGCAAGACACAAACAATTCCAAAGCAAAAAGTAAAATACCTAGGTCGAACCAATCCAACAAACAGCAGCAACAGCAACGGAAGAAAACAATGACTCAATCCAAACGAACAGCAATAGCATCAAACGAAGAACCCTAGATCGGAAGCAGCAAATCAAGAACCCAACCAAATCAAGAACCCAATCCAAACGAATAGCAGTAGCAGTAAACGAAAACAAATCGAGAACCCAGCAGTGGCAGCAAACGAAGACAGTAGCGGAAGCAGCAAATCGAGAACTAAAAAATAAAAAAAAATAAAAAAAATCGGGCCTCCGCCCCGAACCCCAAACGGGGGCGCGCTGCCCCTCGTACCCCCCAGCGAACTCACCGCGGAGTTCGATCCGCACAGTAGGTGACTGCTACAAAATCTTCAACAAACAAATCAAAGAGCATGGATCGCTTTAGCTCTTGATACCATGTTATGAATAGAAGATGCTTTTGAGAACAAGAGAATAGAGTTTCATTATAATCTGAAGGCTTATCTAAATACAAAGGAAGTAGGAGATTATATAGAAAAACCTAACTAAGAGAATGGCCTAAACATATGGGCCTAATAACAAAGCAGCCCAAACATATGGGCTAACAGTGACCAGTTCACAGCTGATATTATATTGCACTAACAGGGAGTTGGTGAAGCTGTCTAGTGCTCCTAATCGCATCATACACTATTTGAGAGAAATAAAGAACTTATTGGAGAAAGACTTTTTTTTTTTGGTTTCCCATATGGTGTCCTGTGCCCCACATTGGAGCTCCGACTAAATCTGGATTGTGCACTGCAGGCCCATTATTGGAGAAGACTTTTGAATTTTGATGTTGCAGAAAACCAGTTTGGAGTGTTATACATGTGTTTTAGTCTCATAGATAAATTATGCGTTAGTCCAATCATACCAAATAAAAGGAGACAGGATGAAGTATTGAATAACACGGACAATGTTTTCATAGTAAGAAGTTAATAGTTTTGTTTTATCTCTGGATTAGTAATCTTAAAATAGTTATACTACATATAGTGTGATGTAAACATACAATAACATGCTTGTGATTTTATAAGTGAGTATGGACAAAATAAGATATGTGTAAATTTTATCTTATTTTTGTGGGTAGAGGTCGTTTTTTTTTTATAGACCCTCGATTTAAAAGAGAAGTTTTTGAAGTAGAGAAAATATGATAATAAAATAGCAAGATATAAAGCAAATGAATTAATAAATAGTACCACACAATGAAAAATAAGAAACTAAGCTATTACTATACCTACTACTACTAAAAGAGGGGGAAGGGATGAGGCCAGCCCCTTGCCTCTACCATATAAAATGTGGTAACATTTGACTACCTAATAATTGTCCACTATAATTGTCTCCTATAATCTTCAACTACCATGCCTTTCTATTTTTGGTCCTGTTCTCAGTAAGATGGAGTTGAGTCACACCCTCTAATCACCTCCTCCAGTTCTACTCCGATTTATCTCGGCCTTTTTTAACTCTTTCTATTGCCAACCTCTCACAATTTCTTACTGATACACATATCTCTTTACATTTTTGAACAATCTCAGTGTATATTAGTGTATAAGTGTGTTTTAATATTAAAATTAAAATATTAAAGTGCATGATAATTAGTAAACATAAAGTGGAGTCATTATTTTTTTTAATTCACGTAACTATAATTTTATGATTTGCTCATTATCTCCTACTACTATTCATATTCTTGATATTTATTTGTGGAAGAATTCCTAAGCCGATATAAATGACGTTTTCATCCTTGTGTAGTAATAGATGAAAAAGATAAAAATTGGATGAAAAGTATTATATTGTGTTTATATTTTGATGTTAATACCGTAGTGAAAAAGATAGTTGAGATAAGGAAAAATGTTCTAAAAGTCTCAATTTTATTTACTATACAAAATAAAGTAATTTTATATTGAAGGAAAGTGTTCTTTTGAACTCTTCAACTAATCTGGAATTGTTTGAGTTGTACGATGTTGTTAGATTGTTATATCCTGGAGGAACAAGTCAAAAGTTATATTGTTGATCGAGCAAGATTATACCGCAATGAGCTTGAATTTTCTTAAAGAAAAGAAGATATCCGTGCATTAGCTTGAATATTTATTTATTTACTTTTATCCATTTTAGTTTTCAATCGTAATTTATGGTATATTCAACAACAGTCTCGCTTCCCTTATTTTGTTTGTCGCGGACGGGGGCTTCTCCCACCTTTTCCCTTATAACTCAGTTTCTAGTCATATCTCTTGTATTGTGCCCATACATCCATCTAAGTATACTTATCTCCGCTATTAATCTTCTGAACGTAGATATCCTTGATTGACCAACACTGTATTTTACACAATAATATCGGTCTAACCACCACTTTGTATACTGAAAAAAAAAAAACCACCACTATGTAAAATTCACCCTTAAATCTTGATGACACATTCTTATCACAATATCCCGGATGCGAACCTCCATTTCACCTACTCCACTCCAATACGATGTGCGACATCATTATCAATGTTGGACCCTTGTCCCAACCAACCAAACGACCCCTCAAATACTTATAAAAAATGTGTTTTCCAATTACAAAAAAGTAGTAGTAGAGTATTTGATAAGAGTGAAAGCTCCAAAGAGAGAGAGCGACCTGAGGTATCATTTAGGTCTCTGCCTAAAAGATTGTGAAATTAGCAAACCAATGCATCTCTCTATCTAGATCTGCCTCTTCTGGAAAAAAGAATAATAAAGGACCACTCTATATAAGCTTGTAGACTTGTAGGTGTTTTAAACATTTGAAAGAGTCTCCTCTACTACTTATTATTACTCCTTTCATCATTTCATTTGCCTTTTGAGTTTTGACTAGCAGCTGGCTAGTTTAGTCCTATGTGATTAACAAGTATCATCATAGGTTCAATAAAAGTACACTATGCTAAACCTTGATTATTGGTTGAGTTGTCAACTTCAATTCCATTGTTGTATCTCTTGCTTCCTTATTTCTACATTGGGATTGTTTGATTGCATTCGTATATTAAAATCAACATAATTGAACACGTTTGGTAGTATTTTAGTTGCTATGTATGGTGTTTGGTTACTAATTTACAAAATTCGCATAATTAATATATATATAAGTTATGAGAGAATTTATACATTATTTTATATAGGATAAAAAATGGAATAACTAACGTTTGCATTATTAATAACTATTGAGTTACAAAAATAAAAGAAAATAATCTCCACGTAGAATCTAGCATAACTTATACAAAGTTGTAGTACAATTTAATTTCTCTCATTGTTCTAAGGTACTTGGATTAATTCCTCTGGCATAGAATGGAAAAACTATTCTTTGCGAACTCAAAAATATCAAAAAAAGAAATAATAAATAATGAAAATGAAAAATAAATTTGGTCCAAAGAATATATCAATCACTCAAATCATTTGATTGAATCTGAATCTAAAGTCGAACGATGACAACACGAGGCTTATTGTCTTCTCGAATCTTAAAGACCTAGAAGAAGTCTTCAATATATAAACACAATAATCTTTATCTTTCTATCCAATAAGGGATAAAGTTCCTTAGTAAAAGGAAGCATTTCAAATATTTCATTTTCCTCTATTTTTTTTCTTCTTTATTTGTCATTCACACTTTAATTAAAATCCAACAATTCCCTACATGAAAGGGGAATAGTTATATAATTAAAACTAGGTATATTATCCGTGTTTCGCGCGGGATTAAACTATTTTATTAAGTTTACATATGATTATTCGGTAATATTTGTATTTTCGATACATACACTACATTGTCAAGAACATTTTATCTTAAGGTACAACGTTCCTCCAAAATCTTAAAATGCTATATTTTTTTAATTTTCATTTTTATTGTACAAAAGTTATGAGTCATAGAGAGATTTTAAGTATAAGAAAGAAGTCTAAGAAAATCTCCATGGAAATAGTTGGTCAGAAGTAACGAAATTTTCTAAATTTCAAGAAGTTATAAAGAACAACATCAGACGTTAAAGAAGAGACCAAAAAGCCTCAAACAACAACACCCAAGTAAAGTGGAACATTACATCCATACAAGAACATAATTAACTAAATTCAAATGGAGAACCTTGGGCTCCTTTCTTATGAACCTCCATCAATTTCTTTTTTATTATGGTATGCCGTATCATATATATGTTAAAAATGACTCTAAAATTGTTAGTATCATAAAAGTTTTTCCTCATTGTCTCAGAATAGTCATTAATATTGCTTAGGTTTCATATCACAGGCCCCAACTTATTTGGAATTGAACCATAGTTATTGTTATGGTTATAGTATGCAGTTACAAAGAATTAATGCAATGATAAACCAAGCAGTAGGTGTCATCTGAATGGAACTGCTCACAACTGGATATTCTAAACCAAAATTTTAATACATAACATATTAAAATCTCACGGCATAATTTTGTGAGCATTTGAACTCACAAATATCCACAAATAATAATAAAGTCGACCTTACTTTCCTAAAAATCAAGAAGAAAAAGACAAGTTGCTTAACTTATTTTTCAAAAAGATAGTCTATCGGGTTATATCCAAGTTTACAGTTCACAAATTTAATTGAAAGAGGGCAAAAGAAAGAGTTATCACTATAGCAAAAATGATCTTTAACGGTAATTAATAGCTTAATTGCCGCTAAATATGTATTTTCAGTGGCAATTAGTACTCTCTATAAATGTCTCTAAAGTCTATAACGAGATTGAATCTAATGACAATTAATTAATGTTAGTAAAGGCTCTAGCACTCTTCGTTAATGTGCATATTTATTGCCTATAAAAAATATTTTTACTATAGTGTATTTTGAGCATCTGTTAGTTTCAAGAAAACTTGATCTCTTATTATGCCCAAAAAGAATAGAGGAAGAAATATGACAAATTAGTCAACTTGCGATAAAAGAAGTGGACTAATTGTCTCTATACTAATATTCTAGGAAGAGTAGAATGACATACAAAATATTTGTAACTAAGATAAAACAATCAAAATAATATACTAACTATGGCAAGCAAGAGAGCAATTTATTTGGTTCTTTTAACAAACTTCACCGTTGGTTCCGTATTAATTATCTCATATTTGTTATTGTGTGCTATCAAATATAGCACAGCCCACAATCAATTTTCACAAAAAGCATATGAATAAACCTATAGAAAGGGACAAAAAAAAAGATCAATTTTCAATCATCCTTGTTGGAATTTTTAACAGAGTTCAAAAAAAACTCACCAAAATAGCAAAAAGAAATTGCAATAGTTACATGAATCACTATGACTTACAATAAAAGATTAAGCTTCATGAAATAGAAGGTAGAAAACTTTGAGGAATGAAACACACTTAATAAGAAGCTTAATTAATGTATTTGAATTCGACTCCCCTATAGCGGAAAAAAACCTACAAATATAGTGACAGAAATAGAAGTTTTGTTTATTAAAGAACCAAATGTAATGAATTCAACCATTTAAACAATGTTTTGAGTTGTGGACTGAGAGATGCAAGAGTAGAAATGTCGCATTGCAATTGAAATCAATTTTCTTTGTTTATTCTTTCTTCTTTTGTGTCTTGGAATTATGTGTTGGGTTTTAAAAGGTGCGAATGAAAAATGAAGAGTTGTGACTTTTGTGAAAAATTGTGACTTTTATGAAAAATTGTGACTTTTATGAAAAGTTGTGACTTTTATGAAAAGTTGGAAATTTTCCATAAGGTTGTGATTTTTAAAAGGTGTGAATGAAAAATGAAGAGTTGTGACTTTTGTGAAAAGGTGTGACTTTAAATGAAGAGTTGTGACTTTTCTAAAGAGTTGTGACTTTTCCGTAAGGTTGTGACTTTTAAGAAGGATAATTTTGGAAATAAATAAATAAAAAGCGAATTCTTGCTTCTGGTGGCGCCTCGTCACCGTCACCGGATTGAAGGTTCTCTTATATATATATATATATGATTTTGCATGAAAAAAATTATGTGATTCACAAGTAAAGATTAATTGTATCTGAAAAGTTTGACTGAATTTGAATCTAAAATTGAAGTTGAAGTCAAAAGAGAAACGATGAGGCGCGAGATTTACTCTCTTCTTTTAACTCTTTAAGAGCTAAAAGAAGGATTTCTAAATATAAGCACAATAATCTCTCTTCTTATCCTCTAAGGGACAAAGTTTCTTTGTAAAATGAAGCATTTTAAATATTTCATTTTCCTTTTGTGTACCATTCACACCTTAACTAAAAATTCAAGACCTAAACTCCAAGATAATAATGACACGTACCTAAATCCACTAATAGGTAATTCAATTCTTCACATAACAAAAAAATATTAATATGCAAAATAAGTTAAATAATAGAATTTAATGGTCTTAAGAGAAAAATATTTCATAAATAAGACATAAGTTAGGAAAATATCCCAATACCCAAAATCTAGTGTCTTTAGTATAAGCAGCTAAAATAGAGTACAAGTATCACTATTACTATTGTTTAGAGTAACAAATAAGATAAAATAAAACATAGAATACAAGGTGCTTACCACAACTTTGAATTAATCATTTTTTTTCAGACAATCAAACTCAAAGGGGGCTATTAGTACCTAGATTTGCATTAGAAAAGTTACACTAAATGTAGTGTGAGTGCAAAATCACGCATACTCAATATGCATAATATGCTGATCGAGAAAGAATAATAGCCATATCACATAAAGAATATTAAGAATCAAAAAGTGAGAAAAAATTCAAAGCAAATGATAATATACATGTGATGCAATGACCAATGATCCTATCAATATATAGACCCTCTCCACAAAACTTTGCTATAGCAAATCATCTGAAACTATTTCTCTCGAGCATGCAAACTTTCTTTCAAAAACATGGTTCTTATAATATCAAATTTGTGATCCATGAGAAAGAATATGAATACATAATCATAATAAAATGGAAAATTTTAAATGCAACAGGTGGATCAAGATTTACTTTTGCACCAAAATAACCATAGGCTACAAGTCTTTTCGAATAATAGTTTATTTCCAAACATTGGCCTTAGGCCACACTTCCTCTATCAAGCAAATTCTTTTCAAACAATGCCCATCTTGGTGTAATAGTCTCTCATAACGATAAATGAATGAAACTGAATACAACTTAATAACGATACAATTTTATTACACACAATGTTATTTTATAATCTTCTTCAAACATCTACCTAATATAATTAATGAACATGTTATAATTCACTGATAGTTTCTTTTGAATTCGTTATACCTATAACAATTTATTTTTTAAAAAGGTCAAAGTCATTAGCATTTTTTGAAATTTAACTTTGAGAAATTATGAAATTCAGGATTAGACAATACTCACTAACTCAATTACCATACTTGTTTCCAAGAGTAAACAATACACTTTATGAACTCATTCGTATTGTATAAAGGTATGGTATGAATTTTGACAGTTGCTAAGAGTTTGTTGTTTTATTCTATTTTTGTTTGCATAAATTTATTCGATTTTTGTTTGCATAAATTTTGGTTGTATACATTGACAAATGACAATGGATTTTTTAATTATATATTATCGGTATATTTTGACTTATTATAGAAGAAGATTGCTTTCTATAATATTAAGGTTACCAATCATTATTTATTTAGAAAATTAGCCACATAAATTAATACATAAATAATCTGAATATTGCCTATGCCTCCTTATAAAACTTTTGAATACACTCTCCATCCTAGCATATATAATTATAGGTAGTTTGGTAGCTGAATAAAAAATAAATTATTTATGTATTAATTTTCATATAATTTACCTGACGTTTGGTAGATAGATAAAAAATAAGTGATGCATATATAAAATTATAATACAACGTTTGGACGTTTGGTTATCAATTTAGAAACACACATAACTAATACATGTATAAGTTATGGGAAAATTTATATATTATTTTATACAAAATAGAAGGTGAAATAACTAATACATGAATAATTAATTCCTACATAAAATAATGAGAGAAGTATTGAAAACACCCCTAAACTCTGTGTGAATTATTAGTTTCATTCCTGAACTATTAAAAGCTTTAAAAACACCCCTTTACTTGATTAACTGAACTTAAATACACCCCAATCTTGCAACATGAATGAAATACACCTCTAAGTTCTCGCTAAGTTTAGGGGTGTTTTCAACACTTTTCTCGACTTTTTATTAAGAGTCACACAAGCTCCTACAAGAGTTAGAGATTACTTGTTATGTCATGTGGCAAATCAAGGGTGCAACTCCCTAAGTTTAATTAATCAAGTAAAAGGTATTTTTTATATGGAATGAAATTAATAATTTACGTCAAGTTTATGAGTGTTTTTCAATACTTCTACATATATAGATTCATTGATAACTAATTCATACATTACTAATACATAAATAAATCTAACCCGTTTCCAAACGATCTCTAAAAGGACATTTTGATGCATTTTAGTTTATTTATTATTCTTTTACCAGGACATAGATCTTAAATCACGTTGATAGTACTAATAAAATCAAGAAAACAAGCAAACTTTAGAGCTGTTTTTTTTAAAAAAATATTATATTTTTGTGGGTCAAATGAACATTAAGATGAAATAGTGACAGATGGTTAGGTGCAGAGAGCTAATAAGATAGATAGATAGGTGGAGCTTTTTTCTGTGGCACTGAGCAGTGAAGTGAAAAGTCAATGTGTTATTTAAATTGAGTAGTTATCAACTTTAATTTCCTTGGGCAATTAAATTCAGCTTTTGTCCTGCCTTAATCAATCACGCATGCTACTGTCCAAAACCCTAAATACAACGTTTCTTTGGTTGGTAAGATAATGAAAATTATTTTATTGTATAGTATTTTACAGATTAATGATTTCAAAATTGATTATATTTATCTCACAAGATAACAACTCTTGGAATTAGTGATCTTCAGATAATATAGTACTCCCTTCGTTTCAAAAAAGAATGACCTCCTTTCTATTTTAATTTGTTTAAAAAAGAATGATCTCTTTCCTCTTTTGATAACATTTTAATTTAAACTTTCCACCTGATATGTTTAAGGCCACAAGATTAAAGGACATTTTGATACATTTGACATAACTTTAATTTAGGACGACAAAATAGAAAAGTCTTTTTTATTTTCTTAAACTCCGTGCCAAATCAAACCAGGTCATTCTTTGTGAAACGGAGGGAGTAATAGTTTTTCCCTTCCAAAAATTTCCTCCCAATTTTTTATAAACAAAATATGGTTATCATTAAAAATAAAAATCTAGTTAGATTTATTCAATTTAAACCATAAAATGTTTTATATTATACCTTGCATATCTTATTTTTCAACCGAATCAAGTATCCACTACATCAAAAATAATTTTTAGTGATAATTAGTTAATGACAATAGAGATTTTTAGCGACAATTAACATTTTTTGTAAATGTTTCTAAGGTTTTTAGTGACATTGGATCCAATGACAATTAACTATTACGGGTAAAATTTTTAGCCTTCTTTGTTATTGTGTATATTTAATGTCTCTAAAAAGTGTTTTTGTTGTAGTCATCATTTAATACAAAAATATCCATTAAATATATAATTTCTGTCATTATTTAATTTTTATATTATACCTTATAGTTGGTTAGTTGGGGATCGTTTTAGTTACTTTGGCCACAATAAGTTAGATCCCTAGAGTCGTTTGGTCCAATCAAATTATTTTAGAATTATAATTCTCATATTATAATTACCAAGATTATCTATCTCATATTTTGTATGGACTAAATAATTTCCGAATTACAATTTAAAAATTCAAGCACATACAAAGTTTAATCCCAATTTTTATTTTGGGACAACTCACATAATCCTTCGCAACTAAACAAATAGTACGAATCATTTGGAACGTGAGATAAGATGGAGTTTTTAGAATTAAGTCTGAAATGAAATTAATATTATATTTAATATAAATATCTTATTAAATTTGAAATTATTTAGTTCAAAATTTTGTCATTTCGAAATAATTTAGTCCGTATACCAAATAACGCCAAAGGAGTAAGGAGTAAGGAGTAGGGTTTTAGATAAGTAAGAAAGAAGACAAGGATCGCCTCCGTGTATCGTGTGCCGCCCTAATATTCCACTTTCGGCTAATTACAATTTACATGTTCAATCTGTACACCCTACCTATAGATATTAGTAGTAGCTATTCCATTTCACTTTATTTAATTTTTGCTTACACATTTTGGCTTTAATATATCCTTCCTTCCTTGTCCCTTCTTTATATACCAAAACACTTCATCCCCACATTTAATAGCACAAAGAAATACTAATAACAACTCAATCCCCACTTTCCCCTCTTCATATATATGTATAGTAGTTTCAAGCACAAATCACATACAAGTTTTTGTTTCAAAGGTCTAGAGTGGAACAAGTGAAGCTGCCAGCATGATCTAAACTTGGCCACTTATAAGAAAATGGGTGACCAAGGTTAGGTCATGCTCGGACAGCCTCACTCCTTCCTTTCTTGATGACTGATTATGAAAATACACACTATTTGTTTGATACCAAATCACTGCGTCAAGGGTATGTATAATGTATTGGTGGAGTGATAAGTATTCCTTCATTTTTTACCAAGAAGTTCTGTGTTCGAGTCTCTTCGGGCATAGAGTCGGAACGCATGTGGGATTTCTCGGCGGCGAATCTAAATTTAATCGGATCTATATGGTACTGGATATCGGTTGGGAAATCAAAAAAGGAAAAAGCCTTTAACCATATTCCTTGTTACTTTATTGAGATTAGATTTATATTGAGCTGTATAGATTAATGTAGGTAAACTCTACTCGATTCATTTTTCTATATGTTTTCAATATTGTTTGTTACTTAACTATGCATTTTTGTACCTTTTTTACATCCATTTTGACTTTTCTTGATTTAGATAGAAGGGAAAGGTCGTCAAGTAATTTTTGAATCTTCATCCTTGGATCTCTCCTCAGCTTATCAAAAACAAAAAAAAAAGAGGTGCAAAAAATGGATTACTAGTGTGTCATTGATTAATATTTTTCATTTTTGAATAAGTTTATATGAAAAGTAATTAGGAGGAAATGTACATGTGTATTAAGGTTTTTTAAAATAACAATGAGACGTCTTTTTCTCGCTTGACGAACTAATTTAATACAAATACCTTGTTAATGTATTCAATTGTATTTTCAATTTGTATAGCGAATCATATCTTTTAAATGGTAGATTCATATGGATTGCTTTCACATGTGAAGATAATTTTTTTTGATAGCGCCACCTCCAAAAAGATCTTGCATTGTTTGATCCAAATTTTACGACACTTGAACATTGGTTAGGAAACAAAAAAAAACATTGAGTTAATAATTTTGTCAATAAAATAATATATATTAATTATTGAGTTTTGTCATGTGAATTTTAGTTTTGCAAAGACACCAATTGTTTTGCAAAGATACCGAGGGGTTGTTTGGCATGCGAATTTTAGTTTTGTAGATATTATTTATTTAAGATTTAGAAATTATAATATATAAATATTTAATTTGTTATAATTAATATACAATATTTACAACAAAAAAGTAAATTTGATATGAGATTTATTTAATTTATAATTTAGAGTATTTTTATATACTTTTTGAATATCTAAATTTTAATTTTCAAGTATTGAATTTATCTAGTCTAATTTAACTTTAAAAAATAATAAATTTATTTTCGAGTAGCCAAGTATGATAACTATTTTGGATTGGAGGGAGTAGTAAAACGGCATAATACATAAATTGGACTTTTAATTTTGGCTTTAAATTATAACTTTGATCTTACTTTGACAGCGCACAAAGAGATACTTTAACTATTCAAAATTTAAACAAAAAAACACTTGAATATTTCAGGTAAATCGCGTGATGTACAAATGCTCCGACATGGATAAGTGAACCACTCAGTTGCTGCCAACTAACTAAAATAAATACAAGTAGATTTTAAAAATAATAAAAACAAATTATAATATAGAATAAGGTGAAAGTGAAAACAAATTCATATTTGGAAAAAAAAAAATTACTACGCTCCTCATCTTTATTCTAAAAAAAAATCCTAATCTAAATTTCTAAAATTCATGTTCCTTGTCTTCAAATCAAAGGAAAAATTGTTCAAGATATGAGCTGAAATTTCATATACTTGAATGATTACCTGTTCTTCTTCCTCAATTTAGTCCAGATATAAAGGTTCAACACTTTACAAACAAGAATTTGCATATTGTTGGTCAGATGCTTAAGCCAACATGGAAATCACAAGAGGAAACTAATGCTTTGGTTGTAAAATTATTTCAGAGTTGCCCGTAGATATGGAAAGACATAAGAATCAATGAACTTTTCCTTATTTTCTTTGGTTTGAAGTGTATTTATGCTTTAAGTTGTCAAATACTTAATGGAAAAAAAGGATGCCTTGTGTATTGTGATTGTCATAGTGTAGCAAACTACAATTATGAATTTTTGGAGGCTAAACAAAATAAACATAGAGTGCTAAAAATTATTAAATAAAATGGTGCACTTAAACTGTTTGATATATTGTTTGAATGAATTTTTCAGAGATTTTTGTCAAGTCTGAGTAGCAATCTGATATCTAATGAAAATGTAAGGAGTCCCTTAAGTATGGATCAAAGTCGTTGATTGAGAGTCTTCGGACTTAAATTGCATTCGTTTTTTTATAAGTGTATATTCATCCATCTTGCTTACAATAGATATAGGCAAAAAAAAACTTCATTATAACTTCTTCTTTTTTTCACAATAACGAAAAAATAATTATATGTCACTTACATTTTGCAATGAACAACAAATACTGCAAAAAAGAGGAAAAACTTGTTGAAGAAATTAGAAAGAGAATAAAGTGAAATTTAATTTTAAAAAATGAAGATATATATATATATATATATCTATATGATTGATTAAGGATTTAATTATCATTTCAATAATTTTTTTACTGTTGGGGCCCTCGAATTTTACATCTGACGCGCTTAACTTGGGTGTATTTCACGCATTTTACTAGATAGGATTCGAGTATTTTTTTGTTTAAGTTTTGTATAGTTAAAGTGCCTATTTATGCACTGACAAAGTTAAATGTCAAAATTATAATTTGAAACCAAGTTAAAGGTCCAATTTATGTATTATGCCTAGTAAAAATGTCTCTCCCAAAGTACTTATCAATTTACAAAATCAAGATATAATTAATTAATTTTTTACTATTTTGGTCTAAAAATTAATTATTTTTTAAAATAATCAAATATTGATTACATTGAAAAGAATTATGTGTCAATTAATTGAAAAAACTTTTTTTTATTTATGATTTATTAAAAATTGCGTGAAAGATAAATATGACAACTAATATGAAATAGAAAAACTATAATATTCTATACATATATAAAGAAAAAACATCGATAAGGTAATATGACACCTTTCTATAACCCCCATTGTATTTAACTTTTTCTTTTTTTCTAGTTTTAAAATTTAAATTATTATTTTATTATAAAAGTAATTTATTTAATCTATTAAAATAAATATTTTATTAGTGAAAAAATATTTACAACAAAGACTTTTCATATGCCAATTTACTAGGAATACATATTCATAACTCACATCTCTCTAATTTCTACTATTAATACAATATTTTTAAATGTTTCAAATATTTTTCTCTTTGTTACTTAATTTATTAAAGTTATGGGCTTTATATTGCCCCTAATTTTTATATTTTATAAAAACACAAATCATTTATAGTTTTGGGCGGCTGGATTTCAATCCTAGTTCTTTGTACAAAAGTTATACAATTATGTACATATTTTCTACAATTTTTATTGAAAAAGCTACCTAACTAAATATACTTTACTCCCATATATACTTAATTTACCTCTAATTTAAAAAAATTACACACAATACCACTTTTAATATTTATACCATATATTTTAAAATATTTAATCAGATATACAAAATCCCTTAAATATGGTATTAAATAATTATTTAAACTCTTTAATTAATGGTAAATTATCAATTTAGTTTTTTTTTCTCCCACCTCAATCTGTCGTTCCCCTCCCCCAATCTCATTACCTTCCATATCTCTCACACCCACCCCCACTATCTCCCTATCTTCCTTAATCCTCCCAATACATGTTTGCATGTCCAAATTCAAAATTAAATCATGATAATCACAAGTATACAAAGAGATAAATTACTTTTTTTTTCACTATTCTAATGTATTTTGGTTTTACATCTCATTCATGTATCTGAGATAGAGTTCACATTTCTCTAAAGTTTGATTGTATAAACTTTTACAAATTAGGCTCTGAGATACATGCTCGAGATACATGTAGCAATAATGGCGAGATACATGTGTATCCAGCAATTTTTAAAGTCGAGATGCCTTCAACTAGATCATTGTACGTTGCATTATCTCTCAAAAGTATTCCATCAATTCTATAATTTTCGTATTCAGTTTCTGAAATCCATGAACTAGAATGCTTCAACAATACTGTGATATTGACCATTTGAAAAAAAAAAACTCGAAACTTTCAGATACAAAGGAAGTAATCGGTGAAAAAGATGAAGAGTACAATAATAGAATTACTTGGATTTATGATTTCGTTATTTTAGAAAAACTTGTTAGAGTTGACACTCAAAAATCCTGTAAATCTGTTGGGTTGTTAATTAGTCAGCAATTAATCCTTTAATTAGGGAAGTAAGTTACACCCCATTTAATTCAAATTAATAAATCGTGTATCTCGACTTTAAAAACTGTTGGATATATGTATCTCGAGGCCAAAATATGGTATAAAAAGTAATATTACAAACTATCGGGAATCCTAGTAATTAGGATCTAAAGTAGTGGGATTTATGTATGATGCCCATTTTTATTCGATCTTACTTTTTGAAGTCACTTTCAATTACAAATAGTAATAGTAGTTTTTTGTATACAAATTAATAATATTTTTTCTTTTATTTTCTTCCTCTCTTTTTTTTCCAGATTCATATTAATTGTATTTCTTGTCACGGTTTTTTACGGAATATGTTCATTATAAATGATACTATACAAACTTATGGATATTTTAATAGTTTTTAGAACTTATAGATATAATCATATTTTTATAAAAAGAAAAATATTGCAATAATCTTTCATGACTTTCAATTCGTTCATCCAATTAAAATTTTGCAATCGTGTTCTTTTGTTCGTCCAACTATTTAAGGGCATACTATTATTTATTTTCTGCTGAAATTATTTTGTTTATCTATATTGGTGTTTTGTTTCTAATATTAGTTTAATTTGTTTTATTATAGATCTTTTCAGTTATTTTTTTTTTACATGAGGATTTTAGATTGTTCTGCTTTTTTCCTTCCTTGCTCTAGCAAAAGTCTAGAAACTACGATTCAATTAAATATGCTTCGATTTCTTCTATCCATTATTAAAACTAATATCATGTACTCCCTCTGTCCAACAATACTTGTCCACTATACTACTTTGGGATGTCCAACAATACTTGTCCACTTTATGAAATCAATGGATAATTTTACATTTAGTTCTTAATTTACTCTTATCATTAATTATAGTCATCTCCCTATTACATTTTTCAATACATTGTATTTATTATATTCAAAGGGTAATATAGTAAAATCACCCTTCTATTTATTGTTTCTTAAGGGGTGTGCCAAGTTAATAGTGGACAAGTATTGTTGGACAGAGGGAGTATCAATTAAATATTCTCTATGTACGCAAATACAAAAGTTAGTTAATCAACAAAGAAAATGGAAGAAGAAAGATAAAGGTGAAGTTATTACATTAGTCCTAATTTTTTATATTTTAAAATATCGATACATTCTAAACAAGAGTAAAGGAGGAATTGCCATTCTAAAATTTGATTATTTCGTTCATTATAACATAATCCTTAATTTTTAGTACTTAGTCTTTTTTTAAAACATCCGTCACTCTTTAAAAAATTAAATTAGTTTATTTGCGATTAAACCTTTCAATTTGATATATAGTACATATATTTTACTGAAATAACCTAATTATTCCATCATAGATAAGGAATTTTAAATTTAAGTGATGGTTCAATAAATAATGGTTATTTATAATTTTATTTCTGAAATATTTAACTGAAAAAAACGTAAACGTTTCAATTTTTTTAAAGAAACAAATTCAAACAATTATATTCTCAAAATTATTATAAACTAAGCGTAGAAGACATATAACGGGAAAACATGCTCTTGTGTGAGAGATATAAATGAGTAATGAAAATTAAAATATTTTTGAATGTTTAATTATTTAAAAAGTATTTGTGCAAGTATAAATATACATTAAAAAAAATTGTACTACTTTATATATAGATTTACTTTCCTCTATTTGCCAATAAAAGGATTTGACATTTTTATGCAAAATGACAACTTTATATAGCATTCGTAGAAGGTTGACAAATCTAATCTCTATCACTTAATTGATTGTATAATATTTTGTATTGTAGTATATGAAAGATGTATATTATTTCCTTCCATATCTTTTATAGGTTGTAAGTTACAATAATGATTGCCTTTTTTTTTAGTTTCTCACCCAGTATTTTGTACCCATATTGGAGTTTGATTAAATTTGAATTTGCGTCGAAAAGTCCTACATTGAGGGACAAAACGCTCGCTAACAAAGGCGACTACGGTACAATAATAATTGCCTTTTTTAGAGGTATGTGTTTGCAATAAAATTTAGAAAATATACAAAATATACATTAACTCACCTTTAAACTTGATAACCAAACTTCCTTTCATTTTTCCCGCTTCTTCTCTTCTCTCGTTAATAGATTGATCAGTCTTTGCATAGTAGAAGAAGTGGGGTGTTCGAATAAGGAAGAAGAAAGAGAGAAAAATTATTGGCTGAAAAAAAAGAAAAAGAAGAGCCCCACTTATCTTTTTCTCTTTATTTTTTTAACATTTTACACTCTTTTTTTTTAATTTATCACGTCAGCCATTTAGATGATATTAAATGCACTTGAAATGAGATTAGGGGGTAAAAAATTATCTATATAGTTAAAGTGCTACAGTAAATTCGGACAAGTTTAAGGGGGATTTTATATCTTTTCTCTAAATTTTAAATTATGAAGAATAAGTTTCAATCAAAAATAAAATATGAAGAAAAAATAATATTTTATTAATAAACAGTGTGGATACCGTTCTATTTCTCCCTTGATTTTTTTTTTTTTGAATTTTTCTCTGTGATTCAAGAGTTGTAAAAAACATCTTTCTTGAATGTAGGATGATTTAGACCTCATTGGGATTAATTTGATTTCCAAGTTAGGATGATTTTGAGGATCTTCTTGAAATATTTGATTATCAAGAAGGGTCCAGTCACATTTAGATCTCTTTATGATTTTGGGATACTAGATATGTCTATTCAAGGGAATATGTTACCCTTTATATAAGCATGAGTTAGAGTTTATGATAGAGTAGCCTCTAAGAACCCTAATAGAGATTGAGCTCATCTCGTAGAATCTTACAAAATTTTGATGTCTACAAATATCTCTTACTTCAAGGCATATTGTAATGTAGACTTGATAAAACTCAAAGACAAAACTTGAAGTACCCATAAAAATGGAGTTTCCATCTTCGCGGTCCAAATTTGCCAATATGAGAGAAGAGATGAAGGATGAATCTGGTCCCACTAGGCATGCCAATTTGTTCGCAACAAATTTAATATATGAAAAATAAACTCCAACCACAAATAAAATATGAAAAAAATAAGAATATTTTATGAGTAAATAATGTGGATACAATTTCGTGCATTGACTTGATTCTTCTCACCTAATTTTTTTCTTTGATTCAAGGACCGTTAGTACCATATTTCTCGAACGTAGGATGATTTGAACCTCCTTACATTATATTTAATCATCGGGTAGGCTTTGAGAAAACAATATTTAATATCTTGATCTCTTTGCGAAAGCCAAGATTTTCATGGAAAATTTGAGATCCCTCTTCAAGGAAATATATATGTTACCCTTTATATAAATATGAACTAAGATTTAGAATAAAATAGCCTCTAAAAAACCTAACAAATACTAAACTCATTTTGTAGTGTCCTATAAAATTTCAGTGTCTACAATAAGTCTACCCCCCTCACTTTTAATTTTGCAATAGTTCAATGGGCAAGTAATAGTTCAAGTCACAATCCCTTGGCCACCTTATTAAGTCATAAATGATAAAAAGTGCTAGGAATATAAACTAAAGTAGGGACTAAAGGAAAATTAATGAGGAAGGTAGAATTGAAAGTGTTGAAAAGCTGCTTACTCAACGACAAGGCTTTGTGCCTATATATAAAGCAATCTGCATAGGGACAATTTTTCTTTTTACTATGTCCCTAAATTTAGCTAAAATCTTATACTATATACTATATATAAAAAATATTTTAAAAGGAGAAGAGTGAATAGAATAGGTGTGTTATTGCCTTATTCAAACCAATAAGTTGGGAACTTGTTTATAAAAATACTGATTTTTTCTACTTTTGACATGCATACATCCAATTGGTTCCTATCTTGTCAAACCAACCAAAGGAATAAAAACAAGTTTAAAACAATAAAATGTCAAAATCACAACTGCTTGTCATCATAAGGATCATGAATTTCTTTTATTGTTTCATGAAAAAGTAATTCAAGCATAAAATAATACATCTTTACTGATTAGACTCCAATCTCCACAAATATACAACATAATAAATCATGGCTAGATTTAGCAACTCTCTTTTTATGAGTAATTGACAAGAAATAGAGAGGGGTATAAATTCACATTTTCATAAAGGAATTCAAATTAAAATATAAAGACATAAATTTAACATCTACCATACAAATATATAAAACAATTTTTAATATATATAGTGTAATTTTCCCGCAAGCACATGGTTTCGCCCTTGAAGGAAGAGATTCAATTGAATTTAAACGGTATTTTGAGCAAATAAGACAAAAATAACACTCTTTTTATTCATATTTACGTGGCATATACTTTCCTTTTCGTCCAAAAAGAATGTCACTTTTTAAAAAAACTTAGGAAGTCCTCTTATATTCTAAATAAAATAATTTCTAGTAACACAAATGTTCAAGGTTTCTTTTAGATTTCACAAATTTCAAAAGTTTTCTTTTATTTCTTAGATGTTGTATCAGGTCAAATAGTGTCACTTAAATTGGGACAGAGAGTAATTTTTTAAGAAAATATATAAACTTTTGAATCCCTTTAATATATAAGATAACATTTTTTGTTCATTTTCATAATTTCTGAATTTTTATTATATAAAAATTTGTGACTAATTTGCCATTGGCATAGGAAAAGCCACCAACAAACGACATTCCATATTTGTAAAGGAACCCTTCAATCCTCATTGAACAATTTAAAGACAAGACATACTTCAAAAGGAAAATGAACTTTATTTACATGAAATATTACTTTGATATGATATCATCGATTAGTCACCACAATCACATGAAAGTGAATGTATTGTTTGGTTTGACAAGTGAGAGAAGATCTCATCATGCTTTTATATATCTGACTTTTCTTGATGCTTTTAATAATTTTACTCGGAATCAGAATTTTTATTAAATAAATTCAAAATACAAGGAAAAATATACAAAAAAAAGTCAATAATGTTTATTATTTTGACTTTATACGTAATATAATTTTTCGTCAAAAGAAATTCAAATAAATCCCTTTCAGTATCCTAACTCCGCGCCATGCATTCAAATTATGAATTAACGGTCCCCCACCATGAAGATGAAGAAGCATGTGTTAATCTCTCGTTTTGCGTGGGATATTCAACTTGTTTATGTCTTACAAGTGGTGGAGACAGACAAGGATACATGTGATAAGAGAAGAAAACATGAATGGGTGGTTCATCATAAAGTAATTTTCCTACTTTAAAGACTAGACCAGCCCCATTGATTCAATTTGTTTGGTTGACACATAATATAAGTAATTACATTATCTCTTTATTTTTTTATAAGATAGATTTGATCCCTTTCTCTTAGGGAATCTCGACTAGACGAGGGAGATATAAAGGTAACGTTGACGCTACGAAAAAAAAAGTCATTGCATAAGTAATGAATGAGCAAATTTCTTATTAGAAGCCTATTTGACTAGATAGGTCTCCTTTACCGGGGGGTTCCCACAGAGAAATCTTGCTCTGGCTTGATTTATACAATTTAATATAGCATTATAATAGACGAGAGATCTTAACATGAGCGGAGCTAGGGGTTCATCTGAACTTTCTTTATTAGAAAATTACATTATACGTCATGTTAATTTTTTTTAATTGATCGTGGTGTCTGAGTTAGCTTTCGTGCACTTCGATTAATTATACGGGATACTTATCACCTCTCATCGGTAATATGTACCAGGTAACTCTCTCTACCGAGGCTATGACGGATGGGAATAATCGCCTAGTGATTTTTTGTCTCCATTGAGTTTTATAACGTCAAAATTATTTTTTCACATATATATGCTAGTAGATGTTCAATTTCTTTCATGACTTCTTCGTATATTTACATTTTTATATTTTAAATTCTCTTAGTAAACTCTTATTTTTCCACCGAGTCCTAGGTCTAAACATCATAGCCATCCCAAAAAAGAAATTAAAAATCTATGCAATGTATTTGACCATGAAAAAGAATCAGATTCACATATAAGAAAATTGAGGGACATAATAATTGGAAATATATATTTCTAATAACTTTTTTGCTTTTAAATGAAATTTGTCTCATAATTCAAACTGTGTTTCCTTTTTTCCTTTATTTTTACTTGTCATGTTTCGCTTCACGAGAGTCAAACTGCATAGACTTTGACCAACATTTTAAGATAATTTTTTTGTCATATTAATTAAAGAGAATGATTACAAGTATATTGTTTTTGTATATTTTTCGAACATTGGAATTTCAAATATCAAAATAATCTAATTTGATTTAATTTTAAAGATTAGTTAAATTAATTTTCATAAAATGAAGCGTGCCAAGTAAAAGTGAACGGATGAAGTATTATAGGCCAAACACATATCCACAAAAGTTCAGGCTTCAAAAGGGGGGTATATTTTGGAAAGTCTGAAAGAGGTGATTGCCTTTAATTTGTCTGCATGGGTTTGTGGCGTGGGCGTGATTATATTCAAGTTGTCTCACTATATGCTATGGCTATATAGGCTAAATGTATAGTTGGACCACTTCCATCTTCTTTTGTTTTTTTTTCTTACACAATGATGAATTATTACATTTATGCATCTTTCACAAGTAGCTTTTCACCCCCTACACCCTAATAAATTATACCTAGACTCATAAAGAAATATCCCAAAGACTTACCTAGATAGATCCCCAAAGATAAAGGGGTGCATTCTCTCCATCCACCCTTTTATATACACCTCCACTTCCTATACTTAATTTCAAGTACTTGTGTGTAAATCTTGAGTTCAACCATGGATATACGGAGTCAACACGACTCAGTATTTATATAGAGTTAGATATACATTTCAGAACTGTTCGTTCAGCTTAGAACCTAAAGAGTACTACTCTTAAGTTCTGGATCTAGGACCGATGTGGAGGATACTGGATCGTGAGTCACTAGCAGTTGAAGCTGCCAGCATGATCTAAACTTTTCTATTGCTCTGGACGAGGAAAGATCAGATCATGTGGCAGCATCACCTGTTGATGGTTTCGCGAAATTTGCATCTCCCTTGATTGAGGAATTGCTGCAAGTCTCAAGTAAGCCCTAGCTAGCAATAAGTAGCAACAATTTCTTCTTATTTATTACTTTTTGTTGCAAGAAGGGTCTAATTGTGCTTGTCGAAAATTATACAATTCCATTTAATTGAGCCATTATTTGTTGACTTCTTATACTCAGTGGTGGAACTACCCTTGTTTAGGGAGTCAATTGATATTCCTTTGCCAGAAAATAAACTATATATCTAGATAGGTCAATTTTTTTGTATGAACAGATATATACTATATGTCGAATTACTGTGATTTTTTTAAAATTTATTTTGGAAATTGTAATAGTGGTATTCATAAATATCACAAAGTAGGGTTGGAATTTAATTTCTATACAATTGAGCAAAAAAACAAACTTCTAGATCTTACTGTAGAAGGGCTCTAGGCATTCTAATAAAATGTTTCTGTTTCATTTGCATATTCCTTTGTATACTAAAAAAGTGAACCCCTTTTGACATTTTTTTATGTATTTACTTATTTGTGTTTTAATTTTTTTAGTAAAAATTCTAATCTTCGTCACTACTTATAGATGGAGAAATCATAGGAAAAGGTATAACCTTCAGTTAAATTGCTTAAGGTAAAAATATGGATATAATTGAGATTAATTAATATATAGATTTTTTTTCTTTCACATGCCAACCATATATATACGTTGAAAATAGTAAATTAAATATTTAAGTGTCTTGATTATATGTCTTTTTGTTATCCTAGATTCATGATCTTTTGTATTATATATCAAGATAACTTTTATGGTATTAATGTGATTAGATTCAAGTGTGTGTGAAAATACTTTAATTTATAGGTATTATTCCGGAAGACTCTACTAGCACCTGTATAAGCCCCTTGAAAGGATATTATGTAAAAGTGAAGTTTTTCTAATCATATCAAATGCAATAAATGTTTATCTCACTCTTCTATCCTCGATGTGTCTATGATATTATCAAGGGCCTGTTAATATTTCTAACAAATGATATAAGAGCATTATAAGTTCAATTTGAAATTGTAAAGGTGAAGATTTTGGCAATCTTCATTGAAAGGTGTCTCTAAATTTGAGGACTTGTTGGGAGGCCATCCATTTGTGAAAGAAGAGTTGATGCTCCGGATTTGTGAAGATAATCCGTCACAAAGATGTAAGTCTTGAAGGTCTTCACGAGATAGGAAAATAAGATCACAAGAGAAGTTTTTCGTGAGTTTGTGTTTAGAATATTAGCCAAAAGTTAGATGGCGATGGAGAATGAATTTGTCTATATATAGTTGTGAACATGGAAACAAAGAGTTAGGATGCTGAAAATGAAATTGAAATTGTTAAGAAAGATTGAAGAATATGAAGGAAAAAAAACATTTAAGTTTAAAAGGAGAAAGTTCAAAATATATAGTACACTTAAATGTTTGAGTGCCTAGATTCATGTCTTTTAGTTATTCTAGGTGCATGATCTTTTGTATTATATATCTAGGTAATTTGTATTATATCAATGTGGTTAGATTCAAGTGTATGTATTAGATTCAAATGTATGTCTGAAGAACCTCCACTTTCCACATCGAATTTAGAAATTCGATCTTTTTCATTAAAAAAAGTAATTAGCAATCCTCATTAAGAAAGGGGTTTTATTGCACATCCGATTCATGAACAAGGGATTCATAAATAGACATTCTTGACATTCCTTAGAAAGTGAAAAAGAAAGGATTTAAAAAAAGAAGTCTAATACAACTATGATCAAAAGTCTTGGAAGAGTAGTGCAGAGAAGATTATTTCTTTTATGAAAGTACTTATTTCATTCTTTAAACAGTTGTTATTGCTTCTAATCATATCATCAATTGCATAACAATAACAATAACATACCTAGTGAAATTTCAGAGGTGAAATCGAGAGAAAATAGAGTATATGCAGATTATATTCCTACGTCATAGAGATAAGGAAACTGATTCAGAAGGACCAACTGCATGCTCGTTGATATTTAATTTCAACTACCAGTGCACGTCCCTATCTGTTGGCATAATTTATTTGTCATTCTTCGAGGTTGAATACCAAAAAAGAAAAAGAAGGTTGAAGTAATGAAGGAAAAACACAAAAGATTAAAAAAGAAAAAGCATTTGAAACTTCAGTGGCATACAATGCTACTATCACCTTTTTCTGCACGAATTCTTTGACACTTAAAAGATAATTTTATTTACTCATAGGAATTACATAGTGTATGGGTAAGATTTTTAAAAAAGTGATTTTAATTACTTGTTATTAAATTAAAATTAAATCTATAAATTAGAATTCCTAACTCTTGACTTATGCTTATAATACATAAATTATAAGTACATTCAAACAAACTTTGGTTATATTTATGAGAAAAAACATAAATATGTTGTAAAATATAAGCAATACACTACAAGAAATATTGACAAAAGATATGGGGAGCAAAATGTAGATATCGTCTTATTCAAATGTCTTCATATTTCATTACAATGGTAAAAGAACAATCCTATTTATAGGTTGAGAAATCACTCCAAAAGTCACCATATTAAGTGTCATAATAAATAGATACATTCTTATCCAAAAAGGTTCATAGAACCTAGGGAATGTGTAATTAGTTCATGTATTAACTCAATTGACAATCCGCTCATTCAATGGATTTATAACACTCCCCCTTGGATGCCCATAGATAATGTGTCTCGTTAAAACCTTACTAGAAAAAAATCCAATGGGAAAAAGCCTAGTGAAGGAAAAGAGTACACACATCTCATAATACGCCTTGAATGCTGCCTAATTAAAAATCTTACCAGGAAAATCTAATTGGGACAAAACCATGGTTAAGGAAAAGAGTACATCGCATATTTCACTCCCCTTGATGAAAGCTTTACTTGATATTTTGGAGACATTGCATTCCAATCTCATATAACAACTTCTCAAATGTTGATATTGACAACGCTTTAATAAATAAGTCTACAAGATTATCACTTGAACAAATCTGTTGAACTTCTGTCTCGCCATTTTGTTGAAGATCATGTGTGAAGAAGAACTTTGGTGAAATGTACTTTGTCCAGTCTTCCTTTGATGTATCCTCCCTTCAATCGAGCTATACATGCAACATTATCTTCATACAAGGTGGTTGGAATATCTCTTTTCAAAGAAACATCATACAGCTTTCGGCGTCTACGTAATTAATAGTTTGTATGTGCACCAATTGCACTAATACATGATTTTTTTCAATCATTTTCATGAGATTAGAATTGATCTTTCTTTATGTTAAGCAATCTCACAACCATTGGGGTACTCAATGGAATTGCTTTAAGAACTTTTAAATCCTTCAAGGATTTTCATATAACCTTCATCGTCTAGCTAGACATGACAATCATTCATTACACATATTCAAGTATTTCATCTATTGCCAGACTAAAACAAGCTTCATTGCATCCATCACAGGAAAGGATATCTCCATTTAATAATATCAGGACTTTTGCGAAAACCCTTAATGCCCCGAAGCACACATCGTACTTTATATCTTACGATTATATTTTTGCACAATGATTCATTTGTACCCCACTGACATTATATCTTGATCTATGGACTGTAAGTCCAAAGCATCACTTTTCTAAGTGAAACATAATATACTTGAATTGTGCATTTTATTTGGTCAATCATTTATCTGTCTACATTATATGACAGATTCAAATTCAAGATCCTCGTCATCATCTGTAGCATTGAGCACTACTTCATATCAAATACCGTCGACAGTCATTTGACTCAATTCCAATATAACATAACTTATCGAGATCTCTTCATATTTCATCATTTCAGGTACCTAAGTCTTTGCTGATGTTTTATGAAGTGCTATGTCATCGTGCTTCTTTAAAGCACTTTGCCTCATTATTATGATCATCTTGATCATTTGCTCCTCTCCTTCCTTAAGAAGTTTTTCATTTGGAATCGATTGGTCTATCACGCTTCAGGCGTAACATAGACTCTGTCCTTCAAGGACTTCTTATTGGAGCATTTGTAGCTGAATTATAACATAGAGTCAGCAAATTCATCTGGAAATTAATTTACAACATTATGCAAATGAATTATCTCTTGAACTTTAAGTTTACATTTTTTTAACCAGGATCTAGATAATTCATCTCATAATTTTCAGCTGTCAATCATCTCTCCCCCTAATGTTAGAAAATCTAACATTCACCCCAACCTCATTTGGGGATCCATCTTTGTGCGTGGTGGAGCAATTAAATCAGATATCGCACATTCAAACTTTAGATGAAAATTATTTGGTTTCTGACCCTGAATTAATTATGATGGGAAAACCTTGTTGGCTTGATATATACATGTGTTGCTACATGCTAAATAAACTCATCTCATACCAAATTTTATTTGGGAGTTTTGTTCTCATACCCATGGTTTAGTTATAATTGGAGGCATACAATTTATGCTAAACCAACTTGCATTATCAATATAAATTTATAGTTTGGAACTGTGCTCTTAATTTAACAATTCGAGCAAACAACCTTACAAAAATCAATTTGTAAGTTGACAACAAAGCATATGTGACCATCCCATAGATGCAACTATCATATAGTTGCAAACGATCCACATAGCAAGTGAACGGACCCATATTCACCTTTTTATATATTCCAAAAGACTCAGGGAATACAATCCCAACCTTAGCTGGTATAATGATACAATGATCATTTTATCATGAGAACAAGCAACAAAAGAGAATTCTTGAAGAATCTTTTATTTCTTCATCATAAAGCCAGGTGAATTCTCAATTACTTTTGCATTACATTGGAACTGGAATGGTCAATCGATCATGCCAACTGATCTTTATTTTTCTCAAACCTTCCGTAGAGGTGAGTTGTAACATATATCATTTTTCTCAAACTTCCCATAGAGCTGAGTTGTGGCAATATCCAACCATAATGATTTTATCATATCTTGACCCATTCTCTTTCAGAATGATCGAGCATTCGCGATGGTTATCACAAGTCAAATTCTATTCAAGGAATGGACTAACCATTTATATGTGCTTCATAAATTTGCATTATAAGCACATGGTCATGCCTTTGCATGACCCACCTCAACATCACTTTGAAAGGTCAAGTGTACCACCACTTTATCTTCCTTTCTTTTGATGGAGGATTTTTATAAATTTATCAAATTATTAGGTCGCACAACGACCATGGGTCCAATGACCTTTCATACCATTATGATGATAAAAATTACCTTCACATTTTGAAGGACTATTTGGAGAACCCGTATTGTTCTTCCCTTTATAATTACCACAATGATGACTATTATAATTCTGTCTATCCATGCCCTTTTTCATACATTCAATCACTTGTCAGTTTTCAGACTTATTATTCACTACTACTACATTCATATGATAGAATGGAGCAATTGGGCGGATTTCAAACTTATCATGTACTGCTACCAGATTCGCATCAAGGAATGGAGCAAATTCAATGAGACGAATTTCATGGCTTTTCATCAAAGCCTTAGTCATCATTATATCATCACTATGGTGCATTGAGACTCAAACTCAATGTCTTACCCATATAAAGAGTGTTAGGACATAATTCTATGGGACTCGAATTCAATCCTTATCATCATGGTGCATCAAAACTCAAATTGATGTCTTATCCTCTTGGTGCGATAGAACATGAATCTACCGTCTTACCCTCAAATATTTTTCATTATGATATATCCGAACTTTAACATGATGTCTTACCCTTTTGGTGCGATGGGACTTGAATCCACCGTCTTACCCTTAACCAACGGTATAATAGACCGAAGTACAACATGACTCACTCTTTGAGTCTTTCAAAATAATCAAAATAATATTCAAACTCATGCTACTACAACTTTATACCTTCTTCCATTTAAGGAATTTTGTAGAGCAGGTCATATTCAACCAGTAGTAGTATATGCCTTTGGTTCCTGGTCAATGTTAGTGACCGAACACTATTGTATTCTAAATCATAAAAAGATTCTAGAAAATACATACATGATTTTATGCATATAATACCTTTATTGCAGTAGTTATCATTTTCCCTTCTCGATTCTCATAACGAGATCAACAAGAAAGTGAGCTAAAGAAAAATTAAAACTCAATCTCAATTGGCTAGAGTCTTGTGCTGATGACGTTTTGTAAAATATAAGCAATACACTATAAGAAATATAGACAAAATATATAGGGAGTAGAATGCAAAGATCATCTTATTCAAATGTCTTCATATCTCATTACAATGGTGAAAGAACTACCCTATTTATAGGTTGAGAAATCACTCCAAAAAGTCTGCGTATTAAGTGTCATAATAAATAGATACATTCTTATCCAAAAAGGTTCATAGAACCTAGGGAATATGTATATATGAATGTAAGTAGTTCATGTATTAACTCAATAGACAATCCACTCATTCAAGGGATTTATAACAAAATATACTATTTAAGAGTGAATATTATAAGTCATAACATGATTTTCTAGTTTTCAATATATTACCTTAGATTTCTATTAAAATCTAACAAAATAATAAATTATTTTTTTTAAAAAAGGAAAACGTTGTTAATAAATTTTGAATCATTAATTAAGTCAATTTTGCTTTCCATAAATAAAGAGTTTTAAAATTGACAGGAGATCTCAATTCCCTAACTTCTTCCAATTACTTGGTATTTATTCTATAAATTTCTCATACATTTTTGTTTCCTCGTATTCTCTCCTCTGAAAATTCAGAAATTATATTATGCATACCTTCATTCTCTTTTATTTCTTCAAAATTTCATTACTTAATTGAATTCGCTTCATTAACTAAATCAGTTTGTATTTACCATATTTTATACATAAATCATACCTAAAATATGTTTGTATAAAATTTGGTAATATAAAAAAAGATAACATAAATCAATTTGTATATCGTATTTTATACACAATCCATACAATAATATATGTTTGTATATAATGTGGTATAATTTTATTTTTCTATGGAAACCATATATATATATATATTACGAAAATCAATAAATCTGGTCATTCCCTCTAGGAGCCTCTTTTGAAACCGAAAATGCAGACGCTTGCCCCTCCGGACCAAATCACACCATGAATAAGGTCTTAACGGATGCCAATAAAAAGTTTCGGGCAAAAACGCATCTGGATCACGTATCACCAAAAATCTATGGACTATAGTACACGAAAATTGATACATCTGGTCATTCCCGCTCCGAGCCTCTTTTGAATCTGAAAATGCAGACTCTTGCCCCTCCGGACAAACACACGCCATTAATAAGGTCTTAATGGACGCTCGCAAAAAAATTCAGCCAAAAACGCGTCAGGACCACGTATCACAAAAAATTCATGGATTATAGTACACGAAAATCGGTAAATCTGGTCATTCCCGCTCCGGACCTCTTCTGAACCCGAAAATGCAGACGCTTGCCCCTCCATACCATTTCACTCCATTAATAAGGTCTTAACGGACGCCCAAAAAAAATTTCGGCCAAAAACGTGTCTGGACCACGTATCACCAAAAATCCATGGACTATAGTACACGAAAATTGATAAATCTGGTCATTTCCGCTCGGGCCTCTTTTGAACACGAAAAGTGTAGACGCTTGTTCCTCCGGACGGCCTTACGCCATTAATAAGGTCTTAACGGACGCCAACAAAAGATTTCAGCCAAAAACGCGTCTGGACCACGTATCACCAAAAATCCATGGACTATAGTATACGAAAATCGATAAATCTGGTCATTCCCACTTCGGTCCTCTTTTTACCGCAAAAATGCAGATGCTTGCCCCTCCGGACCAAGTCACGCCATTAATAAAGTCTTAACGGATGCCCACAATATTTTTTAGCCAAAACCGCATCTGGATCACGTATCAAAAAAAATTCATGGACTATAGTACAAGAAAATCGGTAAATCTTTTCATTTACTCTCCGGGCCTCTTTTGAACTCGAAAATGCAGACGCTTGCCTCTCCGGACCAACTCAGGCCGTTAATAAGGTCTTAACTGACGCCTACAAAAACTTTCAGCCAAAAACGCCTCTGGACCACGTATCACCAAAAATTCATAGACTATAGTACACGAAAATCTGTAAATCTGGTCATTCCCACTCTGTGCCTCTTTTGAACCCAAAAATGTAGACGATTGCCTCTCCGGACCAACTCGCGCCATTAATAAGGTCTTAACGGACGCCCTAAAAAATGTTCGACCAAAAACGCGTCTGGACTACGTATCACCAAAAATCCATGGACTATAGTATACCAAAATCAGTAAATCTGGTCATTCCCGCATCGGGCCTCTTTTGGACTCGAAAGTGCAGACGCTTGCCCCTCCGAATCAACTCACACCATTAATAAGGTCTTAACGGACGCTCACAAAAATTTCGGCCAAAAACGCGTCTGGACCACGTATCACCAAAAATCCATGGACTATAGCACACGAAAATTGGTAAATCTAATCATTCCCGCTTCGGGCCTCTTTTGAACTTGAAAATAAAGATGCTTGCCCCTACGGACCAACTCAGCCCATTTATAAGGTCTTAACGGACTCCCAAAAAAACTTTCGGCAAAAATGCGTCTGGACCACGTATCACCGAAAATCCATGGACTAAATAGTACCAAAATTTGGTAAATATGGTCATTCCCTCTCCGGGCCTCTTTTGAACCCGAAAATGCAAACGCTTGCCCTTTCGGACCAACTCACGCCATTAATAAGGTCTTAACGGACGCCCACAAAAATATTTTGGCCAAAAATGCGTCTGGACCACGTATCACCAAAAATTTATAGACTATAGTACATAAAAATTGGTAAATCTGGTCATTCCCGCTCCGAGCCTCTTTTGAACTCGAAAATGCAGACGCTTGCCCCTTTGGACCAACTAACACCATTAATAAGGTCTTAACGGACGCCCACAAAAACTTTCAGCCAAAAACGTGTTTGGACCACGTATCACAAAAATTCCATGGACTATAGTAGACGAAAATTGGTAAATTTGGTCATTCCCGCTACGAGCCTCTTTTGAACCCGAAATTACAGACGCTTGCCCCTTCGGACTAACTCAGCCCATTAATAAGATCTTAATGGACGCCCACAAAAAATTTCGGACAAAAACGCGTCTGGACGTTGTATCACCGAAAATCCATGGACTATAAGTACACGAAAATTGGTAAATTTGGTCATTCCTGCTACGAGCCTTTTTTGAACTCGAAAATGTAGATGCTTGGCCCTTCGAACTAACTTACGCCATTAATAAGATCTTAATGCACGCCCACAAAATCTTTCGGCCAAAAACACGTCTGGACCTTGTATCACCAATAATCCATGGACTATAGTACACGAATATCGATAAATCTTTTCATTCCCGGTCCGGGCATCTTTTGAACCCGAAAATGCAAACGCTTGCCTTTTCAGACCAACTCACGCCATTCATAAGGTCTTAACGGACGCCCATAAAGAAGTTCAGCAAAAACACGTCTGGATCACGTATCACTAAATATCCATGGACTATAGTGCACGAAAATCGGTAAATCTGGTCAATTCCACTTCTGGCATCTTTTGAACTTGAAAGTGCAGACGCTTGACCCTGTGGACCAACACACGCCATTAATAAGGTCATTACGGATGCCCACAAAAAATTTCAGCCAAAATCGCATCTGGACCACTTATCACAAAAAATCCATGGGCTATGGACACGAAAATCGGTAAATCTGGTCATTCCCGCTACGGGTCTCTTTTAATCCCGAAAATGCAAATGCTTGCTCCTCCGGACCAACTCACACCATTAATAAGGTCTTAACAGACACCTAGAAAAACTTTCAGCCAAAAACGCATCTGGACCGCGTATCCCCAAAAATCCATGGATTATAGTACATGAAAATCAGTACATCTGGTCAATCCCGCTCCGAGCCTCTTTTGAACCTGAATATGCAGACGCTTGCCCCTTCGGACCAACTCACGCCATTTATAAGGTCTTAACGGATGCCCACACAAATTTTTAGCCAAAAACGTGTCTGGACCACGTATCACCAAAAATCCATGGACTATAGTACAAAAAAATTGGTAAATCTGGTTATTCCCGCTCCGGGCCTCTATTGAACCCGAAAATGCAGATGCTTGCCCCTCCGAACCAACTCACACCATGAATAAGGTCTTAACGGACGGCCACAAAATTTTTTAGCCAGAAATGCGTCTGGATCACATATTACCAAAAATCCATGGACTTTAGCATACGAAAATCGATAAATCTTATCATTACCGCTACAAGCCTCTTTTGAGCTTGAAAGTGCAGACGCTTGACCCTCCGGACCAAATCACGCCATGAATAAGGTCTTAATGGAAGTCTAGAAAAATATTCGGCCAAAAACGCGTCTCTATAACGTTTCACCAAAAATTCATGGACTATAGTACTTGAAAATCGGTAAATCTGATCATTTATGCTCCGAGCCTCTTTTGAACCTGAAAATGCAAATGCTTGCCCCTCTGGACCAACTCACACCATTAATAAGGTCTTAACGGACACCCAGAAAAAATGTCAGCCAAAAACGCATCTGGACCGCGTAACCCCAAAAATCCATGGACTATAGTACATGAAAATCAGTACATCTGGTCATTCCCGCTCAGAGCCCCTTTTGAACCTGAAAATGCAGACGCTTGCCCCTTCGGACCGACTCATGCCATTTATGAGGTCTTAACGGATGTCCACAAAAAATTTCATCCAAAAACGCGTCTGGACTACGTATCACCAAAAATCCATGGACTATATAGTACATGAAAATCGGTAAAATTTGTCATTCCTGCTCCGGGCCTTTATTGAACCTGAAAATGCTGACGCTCTCACTTCCGGACCAAATCACGCCATGAATAAGGTTTTAATGGACGCCTAGAAAAACTTTCGGCCAAAAACGCGTCTGGATAACGTATCACCAAAAATCCATGGATTGTAGTACACGAAGATTGTTAAATCTGGTCAGTTACGCTCCAGGCCTCTTTTGAACCTAAAAATGGAGACGCTTGACCCTCCGGACCAACTCACGCCATAAATAAGGTCTTAACATACACCCACAAATCATTTCGGCCAAAAACGCATCTGGACCACATATCACCAAAAATCCAACACGAAAATCGATAAATTTGGTCAATCTCGCTCCGGGCCTTTTGTGAACTTTAAAATGCAGACGCTTGCTCCTCCGGACCAACTCACGCGATTAATAAGGTCTTAAATGACTCCCATAAAAAGTTCGGCCAAAAACGCGTCTGGACCACGTATGATCGAAAATCCATGGCCTATAGTACACGAAAATTGATAAATGTGGTAATTCCCATTCCGGGCCTCTTTTGAACTTGAAAATGCAGACGCTTACCCCTCCGAACCGACTCACGCCATTAATAAGGTCTTAACAGACGCCCAAAAATATTTTTGGCCAAAAACGCGTTTGGACCTTGTATCACCAAAAATCCATGGACTATATAGTACACAAAAATTGATAAATCTGCTCATTCTCACTCCGGGCCTCTTTTGAGCCTGCAAGTGCAAACACTTTCCACTCTGGACTAAGTCACGCCATTAATAAGGTCTTAACGGACGCCCACAAAAATATTTGGCCAAAAACGCGTCTAAACCACGTATCACCAAAAATCCATGAACTATATTACATGAAAATTGGTAAATCTGATCATTCCCGCTACGGGCCTCTTTTGAACCCGAAAATGTAGACGCTTGCCCCTCCGACCAAATCACGCCATTAATATGGTCTTAAAGGATGCCCAAAAATTTTTTTGGCCAAAAACGCGTCTGGATCACATATCACCAAAAATCCATGGACTATAGTACACGAAAATCGGTAAATCTGGTCATTCCCTCTCCGGGCCTCTTTTGAACTCGAAAATGCAGACGCTTGCCCTTTCGGACCAACTCACGCCATTAATAAGGTCTTAATAGACGCCCACAAAACTTTTTAGCCAAAAACACGTCTGGACTACGTATCACCTATAATCCATGGACTATAGTTCATGAAAATTGGTAAATTTAATCATTCCCGCTATGAGCCTCTTTTGAACCCAAAAATGCAGACGCTTGCCCATTCAGACTAACTCACGCCATTAATAGTATCTTAATGGACGCCCACAAAAATTTTGGACAAAAACGCGTCTTGGCCTTGTATCACCAAAAATCTATGGACTATAGTACACAAAAATTAGTAAATTTGGTCATTCCCGCTACGAGCCTCTTTTGAATCCGAAAATGCAAGCGCTTGCCCCTCCGGACCAACTCACGCCATTAATAAGGTCTTAATAGACGCCCACAAAAAATTTCAGCCAAAATGCGTCTGGACAGCGTATCACCAAAAATCTATGGACTATAGTACACAAAAATCGATAAATATGGTCATTGGTAGAATTGGATGAAGAAGGATATTGCGAAATTTGTGGCTATGTGTCCTAATTATCAATAAGTGAAGGTTGAGCATCAAAAGTCGGGAGGTTTGACCCAATATATTAGTATTTCTTGAAGGAAGTGGGAAGATGTGAGTATGGACTTTATTGTTGGTTTATGTCACGACCCAAGGTACCCCCTAGATGTGACATGGTGTACAAGACCCCGAGAGGCCTCATACAAGCCACTTAGCATATATTACATACAAGATAATAGAGAATAAAAGTTCGAAAGAGAATTTCATATCAAAGCTTTTTTTAAAAAAAACTTGCGGAAGTCTACATCTCATGTCTCAAAGATAATCTAATATAAAGAACAAGATTTGGGACGTAATCCAATACAATTCAAAACTGAAAGGAAATACATGAAAAAGAAATAAGAGCTAGGCTATGCCCTCGGATGAATGAGGACTCACCAAGTCTTTTATCAACTTTCTAATCAAGCTCTAGCCACGAGTGGAAGGTGAATCGCCAAGTCCTACACCAAAGAAGTTAATGTAGGCAAAAGTATGCGTTAGCACAATTAAGTACTAAGTATGATAGCAATGCACATAAATACATAAATCATGCTATAGAGAGAGACATAATCATGACATGCAATGGCCAATCTAAAAACATGAAAAAAAACATGAAACATAAAACATGTATCAAGGCCAAAGCATGCTAAATCATCTTTCCTTCTTTTCTTTACTTCATCATGAGAAAACTTGTTCATTAACTTGTCGGGAATAGCCTTAACCGACATGTAAGACCATGTGAGCTATCAACACGGAATTCGGTGTCTACCCCACACCGAAAAGAGGTGTCCTACTCTCCAAGGTAAAACCATGAACTTCTTAGCTTATGTGTATCCACTAGCTAATGTCTACTTAAAGACAACATCCTATGGTGGCAACATAGTTTATGGGATTGTGATTGCTTTAGGAAGCTCGGCCTCAACTAACGGGAGGGCTCCATCTAGAAAACCCGGCCTCTACTAATGGGAGGGCTTCCATCTTAATATCCACTCGGTGCTAAGCATAATTCCCACGGATTAGTCATTAACATATTATATCATTAAACATGAAAAGGTACAACTAGGGTTACCAATTCAAGCTAAAATCATGCTTATAGACGTTTCATCTTCCATGGACTTTGTCCAAGCTTACGTCATTAGAATAGCTGCTTAAGAACATGGGTAATCGCCTCTTTGTTCTTCTTTTATCATTGTGGGAGAATTACGTCAGAAAACCTTTCACTACTTAACCATATCATCATCATATCATAACTTTGGTACTTTACTCTCAAAACACCCTTAATTCATCATGCTTATATTTCATAGTTCATAGAGTTCATATGGGTTCATGCAAGTTCAACTCATATCATGCAATTCAATGCAAGCTCATGCTTAGAAAGCCATAATCAGGACAATTTACCCATACTTGAAGGAACTCACATAATAGAGGAAAATCATGCTTTTGACTTGATCATGCTAAATTCATAAGATTATCCTCAATTCATTCATAATTCATGCTTGATTTCATAGAGAATTCATAAACTTCATCAAATCATAGCTCAACCCAACAATCAAACCATAGATTATCAAATTGGGGAGAATTAGCTTGGGATCATGGGGGTTCATGCAATCTTTACATCAAATCATGTGATTCATGCTGATTCGTGCACTAAGTTACTTTATCACGCTAGATCATGCACTAGGAATAATAAAATCAACAATCGAAATCATAATTGAAGAACCCACAATGATTGATCAAAACCCTAATTCAATTGGGTTAGAGTAAACCTTTGAAAATCATGAAGAAGAGGAAGGGCCCATTGGAGGAAATGACTCCTAATGGTGAACACTATCATACATCAAAGAAATCCATAAGAAATTGGACAAGATTGAAGGTCTTCAATGGAGGATTCAAGCATTCTTCTTCTTCCTTGAAGCTTGAGAGAGTTTCTTTTAGAGAGAGAAATATTTGAGAGGAGAGTTTAGGAATGAGTTAGAATGAAAGAAATTAGGCTTAGAAAGTATTTATAGGTCTTAGATTAAGGGTATAACCGACCTAGCTTAATAGGTAAATAATTAGGGAAAAGACCAAAAAACCCTTAATTAAAAATTGTCGGGGCCAATCGATGGACAGGATCTACGGTCCGTACATCAATTGACGGACCGTCCTGCTCTTCCGTCAATTGATTCAGAAAATTCATTTTTGGCTGAAAATTTGGCGAAGTCTGGAAGGCATCTACGGAACCCATCTACGGCGCGTCAACTGAACTACGAACCGTCCTGCTATTCCTTAGGTCAAAGTTCAGAAACTTGGAAATCCTGAAAGTTCACAGTGCCATTGACGGTCCCCACTTACGGCCCGTCAATCAATCTACGGCCTGTAGGTGGCCTCCGTAGGTCACTGTCTTCAGGTGAGTTCTGCATTTAAAATTCCTTGAAAGCTTGGGGTATTACAGTTTACCATGCACCAGACGACAATATGATTCGATTTGGGTTATTATTGATCGTATGACAAAATCAGCCCATTTCATTCCTGTCAAGGTTTCTTATTCGGCGGAGGATTATGCTATGTTGTATTTGAGGGAAATGGTTAGTTGCATGGAGTGCCTTTATCCATTATCTTCACTCGTGGTGCACAATTCACATCTCAATTTTGGTAATCTTTCCAAAAGAGCCTTGGTACTCATGTCAAGCTTAGTACGGCCTTTCATCCTCAAATCGACGGGCAAGCGAACCATACTATCCAAACTTTGGAAGATATGTTAAGAGCTTGTGTAATTGATTTCAAGGGTAATTGGGATGATCATTTGCCTTTGATTGAGTTTTCTTATAATAATAGCTACCATTCTAGTATTGGCATGGTTCCGTTTGAGGCTCTTTATGGAAGGTGTCGTAGATCTCCTATAGGTTGGTTTGAAGTTGGTGAAGTTGCTTTGATAGGTCTTGAGTTAGTACATGAGGCTATGGAGGAAGTTTGACTTTTTAGAGAAAGGTTGAAATTGACTCAAAGTCGACAAAAGTCCTATGCCGATGTTAGTGAGAGAGATTTAGAATTTGATGTTGATGATTAGGTTTACTTGAAATTTTCACCCATGAAGGGTGTAATGAGATTCGGGAAGAAAGGGAAGTTTAGTCCCCGTTATGTAGGCCCATATCAAATTTTGAGACGTGTTGGTGAGGTTGCCTATGAACTTGATTTGCCTAATGATTTGGCATCAGTGCATCCGGTTTTTCATGTCTCATTGTTGAAGAAATGTGTTGGTGATCCGACGTCTATAGTGTCATTTGAGAATATTTGCATATAGGATAGTCTTTCCTATGAAGAAGTCCCGGTTGAGATTTTAGACCGGTAAGTCTGAAAGTTAAGAAATAAGGAAGTTGCTTCCGTGAAGGTTCTTTGGAGGAATCAATTAGTTGAGGGTGCTACTTGGGAGGCCGAGGCCGATATGAAGTCCCGATGTCCTCATCTTTTTCCCTCCGATCCTACTCTAGCTTGAGGTATCTGGTTCCTCATGGTTCATTCTTTTGGTTTCATGTGTCTTAGATTTTCCCTTGATTCCTCATTTATGCATGTTCATGAAGAGTCTAAATTTTGAGAAAATAAGTTGACTTGATTGATTTCTCTATGATTATGTGCATTTTAGTATGAGTTGCATATGGCCTTCATGAAATGATGTTTTGAACATGCTTTAGCTTGGAGTTGATGTTTCCTCTTCGGATATGTGCATTTATGTGATTGCATGCATGTTGGGCTGTTAGATTAAGTTCCTATCCTTCCTATGATGTCTTGAATCCCATTTGAGGACGAATGTTCCCAAGGGGGAGATATTGAAACACCTCAGATTTTGAAAGAAGAAAGTTGCAGATTCTGGCACCAGTGACGACGAAGGCCACCTACGGACCGTGGATGGACTAACGGACCGTAGGTGGGAATCGTAGTTGGGCCATTGAATGTCTTTAAAATGTCAAGTTCCAGAACCTTAATGATGGTCTGCCAGGACGGCCCGTCGATCTTTCAACGAGTCGTAGATGGGTCTCGTAGGTCTCCTCCAGACTTAGTTAAATTCTTAAACCATAAGTCCAGACCTACGTTTGCCATGTACGGTCCGTCGATTGACCCATAAACCGTACATAGGATCCGTTATTGCAGGGTCCAAGGTTGGAAGTTTCTAAATCTATCTACGGTAGGATAGGAAAGTTCGTAGGTCCAACCGTAGATAGGGGTCCTACAGTTATTTTAAATGGCTTTTTGGTCTTTTCCCTAGATGTTTAGTCCCTAATCTAAGTCGGTTACCCTTTAATCCTAGGCACTATATAAGCCTATTAAGCCTAATTTTACCCATTCTCAATCATTCCCAAAACTCTCCTCTCTCAAATATTTCTCTCTCTAGAAGTTAGAAGAAGAAGAAAAGTTGTTAAGCTAAGCTTTGAATTCACCCAATTACTCAAGGGCTTTGGAAACCAAGGTATGATAGTCTTCATCCATGGAGACCTTTCCTCCATGGAATCCCTAAAATCTCCAATTTTCAAGATAGAAATTCCCAATTGAAGTAAGGGTTTTCTTCTATGTCATGTGTTCTTTTTAATGCAGATTTAATTGATTGTTTAATGAACTATGAAGCATGAATTGAGTTGAATTTCATGAATTTAGATGAATTTCATGAATTTAGATGAATCCCCATGAACCCATGCCAATTCCCCCAATTTCAAAATTATGCTTTTGTTGAATTATGAAGTGATGAATTATATGAAATCTCTATGAATTCATGCATGAATTATGATTTCTAAGCTAAGGCTTTTCATGATGATATTATAAATGACCTAAGGATGGTTTTATGAAAGTAAGCATGTTCTCAATCAACAACTATGATTTTCTTCTATTGTGTGGGTTCCTTCAATTAAGGTCAAATTACCTTGTTTATGGTTTTCTAAGCATGAGTTTGAATTGAGTTGCATGATTTAAGATGAATCCTTATGAACCCATGTGAACTTTATGATTTGTAAGTGGTGAGCATGATGAACTATGTAAAGATGAAGTTTATGAAATCATGCATGTCTCTTATGAAGCTAATGATGAATTGAGGGTGCTTTGAGATTGAAGCATAGAAGTTTATGATATGTTGATGTTATGGTTGAGTTGTGAAAGGGTTTCTCGCGTAATACTCACCCTATGAATTTGAAACGAACAAGTGGCGATTACCCATGTTCTTAAGGAGCTATTCTAAGGGAAAAGAGGCGATCGCCCATGTTCCTTAATATAGACAAGAGGCGATAACCCATGGATACTAATAATGAACTTATGACTAATGATAGACAAGAGGCTACTACCCATGTCTACTTATGATAGATGACTATGTCTAATCCGTGGGAATTATGCTTAGCACCGAGTGGACAAGTGGTGATTACCCATGTGCCATAAACTATGTGCCACCATAGGACGATGGTCTTTGATAGACACAAGCTAGTGGATCCACGTAAGCTAAAAACTTATGGTCTTACCTTGGCAAGTAGGGCAACCCTCTTTCGGTGCAGGGTAAACACCAGATTTGATGTTGATAGCTCACATGGTCTTACATGTCGGTTAAGGATACTTCCCACAAATAAATAATTAAAGTGATCTTAAGATATTTCTCAAGTGATGTAAAGATGTTTAGCTTGCTTTGACCATGGTTTAATACTGATGTTTTCTAACCTTTTCTTCATGTTTTAGTTTGGTCATTGCATATTTATGAAAATGTCCAGTTTTAGCATGTTTTAAATTTTTTGTGCATTGCTATCATGCTATCATACTTGGTACTTGATTGTACTAACGCATATTCTTGCCTACATTGACTTGTTAATGTAGGCCTTAGCGATTCTCCATATATTCGTGGCTAGAGCTTAGTAGAAGGGTTGTTGAAGACTTGGTGAGTCCTCATCCAATCGAGGACATAACCTTGTTGATCTTACTTTTAAGTTCTTTCATTTTGGCATTGTATTGTATTACGTCCCAAACTTTATTTCTCATTCTTATGCTAGATTGGCTTTGAGACGAGATGTAGACTTCCGCTATATTCTTAAAAGATTTGATATGTCAGTGTCTTTTGAACTCTTAATTCTCTATGATCTTGTATGTATGTATGCTAAGTGGCCTATATGAGGCCTTTTGGGATCTTGTACGCCATGTCACGTCTAGGGGGTACCTTGGGTCGTGACATCGCCAAAAATCCATGTTTTATAGTACACGAAAATTGGTAATCTGGTCATTCCCACTATGAGCCTCTTTTGAACCCAAAAATGCAGACGATTGCCCTCTGGACCAACTCACACCATTAATAAGGTATTAACGGACGCCTACTAAATATTTCGACAAAAAACGCGTCTGGACCACGTAGCACCAAAAATCCATGGACTATAGTACACGAAAATCAGTAAATCTGATCATTCCAACTACGAGCCTCTTTTGAACTCGAAAATGGAGACGCTTGCCCCTTCGGACAAAATCACGCCATGAATAAGTCTTAACGGAAGCCCAGAAAATATTTCAGCCAAACACGCATCTGGATCACGTATCACCAAAAATCCATGGACTATAATACACGAAAATTGGTAAATCTGGTCATTCTCGGTACTTGCCACTTTTGAACACGAAAATGCAGATGATTTCCCTTCTGGACTAACTCATGCCATTAATAAGAACTAAACGGACGCGCACAAAAAAGTTTGGCTTAAAACACGTCTAGACCACGCATCAGTAAAAATTCATGGACTATAGTACATGAAAATCAATAAATCTGGTCATTCTCGATTCGGGCCTCTTTTGAACCCGAAAATGCAAACGCTTGCCCCTCTGGACCAACTCACGCCATTAATAAGGTCTTAATGGACGCCGAAAAAAATGTTCAGCCAAAAACATGTATGGACCACATATCACAAAAAAGTCCATGGATTATAGTACCAAAAAATTGGTAAATCTGGTCATTCACGCTCCGAGTCTCTTGTGAACCCGAAAATGCAGACCGTTGCCCCTCTGGACCAACTCATGCCATTAATAAGGTCTTAACGGACAACTACAAAGAAATTCAGTCAAAAATGCGTCTGGACCACGTATCACCAAAAATCCATGGACTATAGTACAAGAAAATCAGTAAATCTGGTCATTCATGCTACGGGCCTGTTTTGAACCCGAAAATGCAAACACTTGCCCCTCCAGACCCAATCACGCCATAAATAAGGTCTTAACGGACGCCCAAAAAATACTTAAGCCAAAAACGCGTTTAGACCACGTATCACCAAAAATCCATGGATTATAGTACACAAAAATTGATAAATCTGGTCATTCCCGCTCTGGGCCTCTTTTAAACCTGAAAATGCAAACGCTTGCCACTCCGGACCCACTCACGCCATTAATAAAGTCATAACGGACGCCCCCAAAAATGTTTTGCTAAAAACGTGTCTGGAGCACGTATCACCAAAAATACATGGACTATAATACAGAAAAATCGATAAATCTGGTCATTCCCACTCCTGGCCTCTTTTGAACCCAAAAATGAAGGCGCTTGCCCTCTAGACCAACTCACGCCATTAATAACGTCTTAACAGATGCCCACAAAAAATTTCAGCCAAAAAAGTATCAGGACCACGTATCACCAAAAATTCATGGACTATAGTTCACGAAAATAGATAAATCTGGTCATTCATGCTACGGGCCTATTTTGAACCCGAAAATGCAGACGCTGGCCCCTTTAGACCAAATCACACTATGAAAAAGGTCTAAACAGACGCCTAGAAATATTTTTGTCCAAAAACGCGTCTGGATCACGTATCACCAAAAATCCATGGATATTACATTAAAATCGGTAAATCTAGTCATTCTCATTTCGGGCCTCCTTTGATATCAATATTGCAGACGCTTGCCCTTCTGGACAAACTCACACCATTAATAAGGTCTTAACGGACACCCACAAAAAAGCTTCGGCCAAAAACGCGTCTGGACCACTTATCACAAAAGATCTATGGACTAAAGTACACAAAAATCGATAAATCTGGTCATTACCGCTCTGGGACTCTTTTGAACACGAAAATACAGACACTTTCCCCTACAGACCAACTCATGCCATCAATAAGGTCTTAACGGATGCCCTAAAAAAATTTAAGCCAAAAATGCGTCTGGGCCACGTAGCACCAAAAATCCATGAATTATAGTACATGAAAATCGATAAATCTAGTTATTTCCGCTCCGGGTCTCTTTTGAACCCGAAAATGTAGACGCTTGACACTTCGAAAAAATGCACGCCATAAATATAGTCTTAACGGACCCCATAAAAAATTTCGGCCAAAAACGCATCTAGACCACATTTCACCAAAAATCCAGGGACTATAGTACACGAAAATAAGTAAATCTTGTCATTCCCGGTATGGGCCTCTTTTGAACCTGAAAATGCAGACGCTTGCCCCTCTGGAACGAATCGCGCCATGAATATGGTCTTAACGGATGCCCAGAAAAACTTTCGGCTAAAAATGTATCTGGATCACGTATCACAAAAAATCCATGGACTATAGTACACGAAAATTGGTAAATCTGGTCATTCCCACTGCGGGCCTCTTTTGAACCAAAAAATGCAGATATTTGCCCCTCCAAAAGAACTAAAACCATTAATAAAGTCTTAACGGACGCCCACAAAAAGGTTTGGCCAAAAACGTGTCTGGACCACGTATCACCAAAAATCCATGGATGTTAGTACAAGAAAATTGGTAAATTTGGTCATTCTCGCTCCGAGCCTGTTTTGAACCCGAAAATGCAGACGCTTGCTCCTCTGGACAAACTCATGCCATTAATAAGGTCTTAACGGAGGTCTACAAAACATTTCTGCCAAAAATGCGTCTGGACCACGTATCACAAAAAATATATGGACTATAGTACACAAAAATTAGTAAATCTAGTCATTTCCTCTCCAGGCCTCTTTTGAACCCGAAAATGCAAACTGTTGTACCTCCGGACCAACTCACGCCATTAATAAGGTCTTTAACGGACGCCCACAAAATTTTTTGGCCAAATATGGGTCTGGACCACGTATCACAAAAGTCCATAAACTATAGTATACAAAAATCGGTAAATCTGTTTATTCCCGCTACGGGCCTTTTTTGAATCCAAAAATGCAGACGCTTGCCCCTCTGGACAAAATCACGCCATGAATAAGGTCTTAGCGGACGCCTAGAAAAAAAGCTCGGCCAAAAACGCCTCTGGATCACGTATCACCAAAAATCCATGGACTATAGTACACGAAAATTGGTAAATCTGGTCATCCCCGCTCTGGGCTTCGTTTGAACCCGAAAATGCCGACTGTTGCCGCTCCAAACCAACTCACACCATTAATAAGGTCTTAACGGACACCCACTAAAAATTTCAGCAAGAAACGCATTTGGACCACGTATCATCAAAAATTCGTACACGAAAATCGATAAATCTGGTCATTCATGCTACGAGCCTCTTTTGAACCCGAAAATGTAGATGCTTGCCTCTCTGGACCAAATTACGCCATGTAAAAGGTATTAACAGATGCCCAGAAAATATTTCAGCCAAAAACGCGTCTAGATCAAGTATCACCAAAAAATCATGGAATATAGAACACGAAAATCAGTAAATCTGGTCATTCATGCTACAGGCCTCTTTTGAACTCGAAAATGTAGATGCTTGCCCCTCCGGACCAAATCACACCATGAATAAGGTCTTAAAGGACGCCTCGAAAAATTTCGGCCAAAAATGCATTTTGATCACGTATCACAAAAAATCTATATACCATAGTACACGAAAATCTGTAAATTTGCTCATTCCCGCTCCGAGCCTCTTTTGAACCCAAAAATGCAGACGTTTGCCACTCAGGTCCAACTCACGCGATAAAAAAAATCTTAACGGACGCCCACCAAAAGGTTTGGCCAAAAACATATCTGAACCACGTATCACCAAAAATCCATGACTATAGTATACAAAAATTTGTAAATCTAGTCATTCCTACTCCGAGCCTCTTTTGAACCCGAAAATGCAGACGCTTGCCCCTCCGGACCAACTCAGGCCATTAATAAGGTCTTAACAGACGCCCACCAAAGATTTCAGCCAAAAACACATCTAGACCACGTATCACCAAAATCCAGAGACTATAGTACATGAAAATCGATAAATCTGGTCATTGATGCTACGGGCCTCTTTTGAACGCGAAAATGCAGACGCTTGCCCTTTTGGAACCAAATCACGCAATGAAAAAGGTCTTAACGGACGCCTAGAAAATATTTCAGCCAAAAACTCGTCTGGATCACGTATCACCTAAAATCCATGGAATAGAGTACACGAAAATCGATAAATCTTATCATTCCCGCTCCGGGCCTCTTTTGAACCTAAAAATGCAGACGCTTACCCCGACTGACCAACTCACGCCATTAATAAGTTCTTAATGGATGTTCATAAAAACATTCGGCTAAAACCGCGTCTGGACCACATATCACCAAAAATCAATGGACTATATTACACGAAAATTGATAAATCTGATCATTCTGGCTCCGGGCCTCTTTTGAACCTGAAAATGCAGACGCTTTCCCCTGTGGACCAACTCACACCATTAATAAGTTCTTAACAGACGCCCACAAAATGTTTTTGCCAAAAATGCATATAGACCACGTATCACCAAAAATCCATGGATTATAATACCGGAAAATCTGGTCATTTTCGCTACGGGCCTCTTTTGAACCCGAAAATGCGGATGCTTGCCCCTCCCGACCAAATAACGCCATCAAAAGAGTTTGGCTAAAAATGCGTCTGGACCACCAAAATCGGTAAATCTGCGCATTCCTGCTTCGGGCCTCTTTTGAACCCAAAAATGTAGATGCTTTCCCATTCGGACTAACTCATGCCATTAATAAGATATTAACGAACGTGCAAAAAATATATCGCCAAAAAAACGTCTGGACCACGTATCACCAAAAATCTATGGACTATAGTGCACTAAAATCGGTAAATCTGGTCATTTCTGCTATGTGCCTCTTTTGAACTCGAAAATGGAGACGCTTACCCCTATGGACCAAATCATGCCATAAATCAGGTCTTAACGAACGCCCCGAACAAATTTCAACCAAAACGCGTCTGGATCACCTATCACAAAAAATCCATAGTCTGTAGGACATGAAAATCGGTAAATCTCGTCATTCCTGCTCTGGGCCTCTTTTGAACTCGAAATAGAAGACGCTTGCCCCTCCGAACCAACTCACGCCATTAATAAGGTCTTAACGGACGCCAAAAAAAAGTTTTGGCCAAAAACGCATCGGGACCACGTATCTCTAAAAATCCAATGACTATAGTACACGAAAATTGATAAATCTGGTCATTTCCGCTCCGAGCCTCTTTTGAACCTAAAAATGTAGATGCTTGCTCCTCCGGACCAACTCACACCATTAATAAGGTTTTAACAGACGCCCACAAAAACGTTCGGCAAAAAACGTGTTAGGACCATGTGTCACCAAAAATCCATGGACTATAGTACACGAAAATCGGTAAATTTGGTCATTCCCGCTATGGACATCTTTTGAACCCGAAAATGCAGACGCTTGCCCCTCCGTACCAAATCACTCAATGAATAAGGTCTTAACGGATACCTAGAAAATTTCTTTGCTACAAATGCGTCTGGATCACGTATCACCAAAAATCTATGGACTACACGAAAATTGGTAAATCTTGTCATTCCCGCTCCGGGCCTCTTTTGTACCCGAAAATGGAGATGATTGCCCCTTTCGAACCAACTCACGCCATTAATAAGGTTTTAATGGACACCCACAAAAATGTTTAGTCAAAAACAAGTCAGGACCACGTATCACAAAAATTACATGGACTATAGTACACAAATATCGATAAATCTGGTCATTCCCACTCCGGGCCTCTTTTGAACCCAAAAATGACGACACTTGCCCCTTCGGACCAACTCACGCCATTAATAAGGTCTTAACAGACGGTCACAAAAAATTTTGACCAAAAAAGCGTCTGGACAACGTATCACAAAAAATCTATGAACTATAGTATCCGTAAATCGATAAATCTATTGATTCCCACTCCAACCCTCTTTTGAACCCATAAATTCAGACGCTTGCCCCTTCGGACCATCTCACGCCATTAATAAGGTCTTAACGGACGCCTTGAAAAACTTTCGATCAAAAATTCGTCTGGATCACATATTACCAAAAATTCATGGACAATAGTTCACGAAAATCGGTAAATCTGGTCATTCCAGCTCCGGGCTTCTTTTGAACCTGATAATGCAGACGGTTGCCCCTCCGGACAACCTGACGCTATTATTAAGGTCTTAACGGATGCCAACAAAAAAGTTCGGCCAAAATCGTGATCGGAGCATGTATCAACAAAAATCCATGGACTATAGTACACGAAAATCTGTAAATCTGGTCATTCCCGCTATGCCCTTCTTTAGAATCCGAAAATGTAGACGTTTGCCCCTCCGGACCAACTCATGCATTTAATAAGGTCTTAACAGACCCCCACAAAAAAATTCGGCCAGAAACGCATCGTGACGAAGTATCACAAAAAATCTATGGACTATAGTATAGAAAAATCGGTAAATCTGGTCATTTCCTCTATGGGCCTCATTTGAACCTGAAAATGCAAAAGTTTGCCCCTCCGGACAAAATTGCACCATGAATAAGGTCTTAACGGACGACAAGAAAAATTTTCGGCCAAAAACGCGTCTGGATCACGTATCACCAAAAATCCATAAACTGTACACGAAAATCGATAAATCTAGTCATTCCCACCCCAGGCCTCTTTTGAACCGGAAAATGATGACGCTTGCCCCTCCGGACACACTCACGTAATTAATAAGGTCTTAACGGACGACCATAAAAACTTTTAGCAAAAAATGCGTCAGGACCACGTATCACAAAAAATTAATGGACTATAGTACATGAAATTTTAAAAATCAGGTCATTCCCGCTACTGGCTTCTTTTAAACTAAAAAATGCAGACGCTTTCCCGTCCAGACCAAATGACATCATGAATAAGGCCTTAACGGATGCCCACAAAAAATATTAGCCAAAAACGCGTCTCGATCACGTATCACCAAAAAACTATGGACTATAGTACACAAAAATCTGTAAATCTGGTCATTCTCGCTCCAGACCTTTTTTGAATGCGAAAATGTAGACGCTTTCCCCTCCTGACCAACTCACACCATTAATAAGGTCTGAAATGATGCCCACAAAAAATCCAGGGATTATAGTACATGAAAATCGGTAAATCTGGACAATCCCGCCATGGGCCTCTTTTGAACCCGAAAATGCAGACGCTTGCCCCGCTGGACCAAATCACGCCATGAATAAGGTCTTAACGGACACCTAGAAAATTTTTTGGCCTAAAACGTATCTGGAACATGATCACCAAAAATTCTGGGACTATAGTACACGAAAATCAATAAATCTGGTCATTCTCGCTCCGGACCTCTTTTGTACCAAAAAATGCAGACGCTTGCCCCTTTGGACTAACTCACACAATTAATAATGTCTTAACGGATGCACACAAAACATTTCGACCAAAAACACGTCTCGACCACGTATCACTTAAAATCCATTGACTATAGTATACAAAAATCAGTAAATCTGGTCATTCGTGCTCTGGGCCTCCTTTGAACGCGAAAATGTAGATCCTTGCCCATTTAGACCAACTCACGTCATTAATAAGGTCTTAACGGATGCCCACAACAATGTTCGGCCAAAAATGCGTTTGGACCACGTATCACCAAAAATTGATGGACTATAGTACACGAAAATCGATAAATCTGGTCATTCCCGCTCCAAGCCTCTTTTGAACCCAAAAATGCAGACGCTTGCCCCTCCGTACAGACTCACGCCATTAATAAGGTCTTAACGGATGCCAATAAAATATTTTGGCCAAAAACGCGTCTAGACCACATATCACCAAAAATTCATTGACTATTGTACATGAAAATTTGTAAATTTGGTCATTCCCGCTCTGGGCCTCTTTTGAACCCAGAAATGCAGAACGCTTGCCCCTCCGAAGCAACTTACGCCATTAATAAGGTCTTAACGGACGCCCACAAATAATGTCAGCCAAAAGCACATCTAGACCACGTATCACAAAAAATCCATGGACTACAGTACACAAAAATCGGTAAATCAGGTCATTCCCGCTCCGAGCCTCTTTTGAACCCGAAAATGCTGATGCTTGCCCTTCCGAACCAACTCACGCCATTAATAATGTCTTAATGGATGCCCACCAAATATTTTGGCCAAAAACGCGTCTGGACCACGTATCACCAAAAATCGAAAGACTATAGTATCGAAAATCGATAAATCTGGTCATTCCTGCTACGGGCCTCTTTTGAAGCAAAAAATGCAGACGCTTGCCCCTTCGGACCAACTCACGCCATTAATAGTCTTAATGGACGCCCACAAATATTTTTTCCCAAAAACGCGTCTGGACCACATAGCACAAAAAATCCATGGTCTATTGTACACAAAAATGGGTAAATCTTGTCATTCCTGTTTCGGGCCTCTTTTGAACCTGAAAATGTAAACGATTGCCCCTCCGGACCAACTCACGCCATTAAAAATGTCTTAACGGAAGCCCACAAAAAATTTCCTTGAAAAATGCGTATGGACCACGTATAACAATAATCCATGGATTGTAGTACATGAAAATTGTTAAATCTGGTCATTCCCGCTACGGGCCTATTTTGAACCCGAAAATGCAATCGCTTGCTCTTTCGGACCATATCACGCCATAAATAAGGTCTTAACGGATACCCAAAAAATATTTTGACAAAAAAACGAGTCTGTATCAAGTATCACCAAAAATTCATGGACTATAGTACACAAAATTGGTAAATCTAGTCATTCCCGCTTCGGGCCTCTTTTTAACTCGAAAATGCAGACGCTTGCTCCTCTGGATCAACTCACGCCATTAATAAGGTTTTAACGGACGCCCGCAAAATATGTCAATCAAAAACCGTGTCTAGACCACGTATCACAGAAAATCCATGGACTATAGTACACGAAAATCGATAAATCTTGTTATTCCTGCTACATGCCTCTTTTTAACCAAAAAATGCAGACGCTTGCCCCTCCGAATCAAATCACTCCATGAATAAGGTCTTAACGGACGCCAACAAAATATTTCGGCCAAAAATGCGTCAGGACCACGTATCACCAAAAATCCATGGACTATAGTACACGAAAATTGGTTAATCTGGTCATTCCCGCTCCGAGCCTCTTTGGAACAAGAAAATGCAGACGTTTTTTCCTCCGGACCAACTCACACCATTATTAAGGTCTTAACGGATGCCCATAAAAACTTTCGGCCAAAAATACGTCTGGACCACGTTTCACAAAAAATCAATGGATTATAGTAACCCAAACTTGGTAAGCCTGGTCATTCCCGCTACGGGCCTCTTCTGAACCCGAAAATGCAGACGCTTGCCCCTCCGGACCAAATCACGCCATGAATAAGGTCTTAACGGACGCGCAAATAATATTTTGGCCAAAAATACGTCTAGATCACGTATCACAAAAAATCCATGGACTATAGTATATGAAAATCGGTAAATCTGGTCATTCCTGCTCTTATTTCTTTTGAACGCAAAAATGCAGAAGCTTGCCCCACGGGATCAACTCACGCCCTTAATAAGGTCTTAACGGACTATCATAAAGGTTCGGCAAGAAATGCGTCTGGACCACGTATCACCAAAAATCCATAGACTATAGTACACGAAAATTGGTAAATCTGTTCATTCCCGCTCTGGGCCTCTTTAGAACCTGAAAATATAGGCTTTTGCCCCTCCGGACCAACTCACGCCATTAATACTGTCTTAACGGATTCCTACAAAAAAATTTGACCAAAAATGAGTTTGGACCACGTTTCACCAAAAATCCATGGACTATAATATATGAAAATTGGTGAATCTGGTCATTTCCGCTACAGGCTTCTTTTGAACCCGAAAATGCAGTCGCTTGCCCCTACGGACCAAATAACGCCATGGATAAGGTCTTAACGGACGCCCAAGAAACGTATCAGCCAAAAATGCGTCTGGATCACGTATTAATAAAAATCTATGGACTATAATATACGAAAATTGGTAAATCTGGTCATTCCCGCCCTGGGCCTCTTTTGAACTCCAAAATGCAGATGCTTGCCCCTCAGGACCAACTCACACCATTAATAAGGTCTTAACGGATGCCCACAAAATATTTCAGCCAAAAACGTATCTGGACCACGTATCACCAAAAATCCGTGGACTATAGTAAATGATAATCGGTAAATTTGGTTATTCCCGCTACGGGGATCTTTTTAACCTGAAAATGCAGACGCTTGCCCCTCCAGATCAAATCAATCCATGAATAAGGTCTTAATAGACGCCTTAAAATGTTCGGCCAAAAACACATCTGGATCACGTATGACCAAAAATCCATGGATTATAATACCCATAAATTTGTAAATCTGGTCATTTCCGCTCCGGACCTTTTTTGAACCCAAAAATGCAGGCGCTTGCCCCTCTGGTCCAACGCACACCATTAATAAGGTCGTAATGGACACCCATAAAAATTTTTGGCAAAAAATGAGTCTGGACCACGTATCACCAAAAATTCATGGACGTTAGTACACGAAAATTGACAAATCTGGTCATTCCCGCTTCAGGCCTTTTTTGAACCGGAAAATTTAAACGCTTGCCCCTCCAGATCAACTCACGCCATTAATAAGGTCTTAACGGACGCCCAAAAAAACGTTCGGCCAAAAATGCGTCTCGACCTTGTATCACCAAAAATCCATGGACTATAGTACACAAAAATAGATAAATTTTCTAAAATGCAGACGCTAGCCCCTCCGGATTGACTCACGCCATTAATAAGGTGTTAACGGACGCCCACAAAAAATTTAAGCCAAAAAACGCGTCTAGACCACGTATCATAAAAAAAGCAATGGACTATAGTAGACGGAAATCGGTAAATCTTGTCATTCCTGCTACGGGCCTCTTTTGAACCCAAAAATGCAAATGCTTACCCATCCGGACCAAATCACGCCATGAATAAGGTCTTAATGGACGCCCACAAATTATTTCAGTAAAAAACGCATCTGGACCACGTATCACCAAAAATCCATGAATTATAGTACATGAGAATCGATAAATCTTGTTATTCCCGTTCTGGGTCTCATTTGAACCCGAAAATGCCGACGCTTGCCCATCCGGATCAAGTCATGCCATTAATAACGTCTTAACGGATTCCTAAAAAAATTTTAAGCCAAAAACGCGTCTGGACCACGTATAACAAAAAATTCATTGACTATAGTACACGAAAAATTGGTAAATCTGGTCATTCCCGCTACGGGCCTCTTTTGAACTTGAAAATGCAAACGCTTGCCCCTCCGGACCAGCTCACGCCATTAATAAGGTACTAACGGAATCCCAAAAAATATTATTGCCAAGAACGCGTTTGGATCACGTATCACCAAAAATTTGTGGACCATAGTACACCAAATTCTGTATATCTGGTCCTACCCGCTCCGGGCCTCTTTAGAACCCGAAAATGAAGACACTTTCCTCTCTCGACCAACTCACGCCATTAATAAGGTTGTAACAGACTCCCATAAAAAATTTTGGCCAAAAAGACGTTTTGATCACGTATCACAAAAAATCCACGGACTATAGTACTCTAATATCGGTAAACCTGGTCATTCCCGCTACGGGCCTCTTTGAACCCGAAATGCAGACGCTTGCCCCTCCGGACCAAATCACGCCATGAATAAGGTCTTAACGGATGCCCAAGAAATATTTTAGCCAAAAACGCATCTGGATCATGTATCACAAAAAATCCATGGACTATAATACATCAAAATCAGTAAATCTGGTCATTCCCGCTTTGGTCTCTTTTGAACCCAAAAATTCAGAAGCTTGCCCCTCTGGACCAACTCACACCTTTAATAAGGTCTTAACGGACACTCACAAAATAGTTCAGCCAGAAACGCGTATAGTCCACGTATCACCAAAAATCCATGGACTATAGTACAAGAAAATCGGTAAATCTGGTCATTCCAGCTCCGTGCCTCTTTTGAACCCGAAAATGCAGACGCTGGCTTTTCCGGACTAACTCACGCTATTAATAATGTCTTAACGGACTCCTACAAAATATTTCGACCAAAACTGCGTCTGGATCACGTATCACCAAATATTCATGGATTATAGTACACGAAAATTGGTAAATCTTTTCATTCCCGCTACGGACCTCTTTTGAACCTGAAAATGCAGTCGCTTGCGCCTTCGGAAAAAATCACGCCATGAATAAGCTCTTAACTAATGCCCACAAAAAATTTCAGCCAACAACGCATCTGGACCACGTATAACCAAAAATCCATGGACTATAGTACATGAAAATCGGTAAATCTAGTCATTCCCGCTATGGGGCTCTTTTTAACCTCAAAATGCAGACGCTTGCCCCTCCGGACACAATCACGCCATGAATAAGGACTTAACGGACGCCTAATAAAAACTTTGGCCAAAAACGCGTCTGGATCACGTATAACCAAAAATCCATGGATTGTAGTAAAAAAAATTGGTAAATCTGGTCATTCCTGCTATGGACCTCTTTTGAACCCGAATATGCAGACGTTTTCCCTCCGGACTAACTCACACCATTAAAAAGGTCTTAACGGACCCCCACAAAAAATTTCAATCAAAAACGCGTATGGACCACGTATCACCAAAAATCCATGGAGGATAGTACACGAAAATTGATAAATCTGGTCATTCCTGCTCCGAGCCTCTTTTGAACCCGAAAATGCAGACGCTTGCCCCTTCGGATCAACTCACGCCATTAATAAGGTCTTAACGAACACCCACAAAAATGTTCTATCGAAAATGCGTTTGGACCATGTATCACCAAAAATCCATGGACTATAGTACACGAAAATCGGTGAATCTAGTCATTCCGCTCCGGGCCTCTTTTGAACCCGAAAATGCAGACGCTTGCCCCTCCAGACCAACTCACGCCATTAATAAGGTCTCTAAGGACGCCCACAAAAACGTTTTGCCAAAAACACTTCTAGACTACGTATCACCAAAAATCCATGAACCATAGTGCACGAAATCTGGTAAATCTGGTTATTCCCGCTATGGGCCTCTTTTGAACCAAAAAATGTAGACGCTTGCCCCTCTAGACCACCTCTCGCCATTAATAAGTTCATAACAGACGCCCACAAAAATATTTGGCAAAAAACGTGTCTGAACCACGTATCACCAAAAATCCATGGACTATAGTACACGAAAATTGATAAATCTGGTCATTACCACTCCGGGCCTCTTTTGAACTCAAAAATGCAAACGCTTGCCCCTCCGGACAACTTCACGCCATTAATAAGGTCTTGAAAAACGCCCACAAAAAATTTCGGCCAAAAATGTGTTTGGACCACGTATCACCAAAAATCTGTGGACTATATTGTACACAAAAATCTATAAATCTGGTCATTTCCACTACGGGCCTCATATCCAAGCTTTTTAAGAAAATAGCGGAAGTCTACATCTCATGTCTCAAAGCCAATCTAACATAAGGAAATAAAGTTTGGGATATAACCCAATACAACATCCGAATTGAGATAACATGAAAATAAGAACAACCAGGCTATGTCCTCGGATGGATGAGAACTCACCAAGTCTTCTATAAATCTTCTATTTTGCTCTAGCCACGAGTGGATGGTGAATCGCCAAGTCCTACATCAAAGAAGTTAATGTAGGCAAGAGTATGCGTTAGTACAATCAAGTACAATGTATGATAGCAATGCACATAACACAATTAAATCATGCTAGAATGAGACATTTCCATGACATGCAAAGGCCAACTACAACATGATAAAGCATGGAAAACATACGGTATAAACCAAGGCCAAAGAAACTTAGCATCTTTTCTTCACTTTACTTGAGATCATCATAACAAACCTTTTGTTCATTTGTTGTGGGAAATAGCCTTAACCGACATATAAGACCATGTGAGCTATCAACATGGAATCCGGTGTCTACCCTACACCGAAAGAGGGTTTCCCTACTTGACAAGGTAGTACCATAACTTCTTAGCTTACGTGGATCCACTAGCTAGTGTCTATCATAGACCATCATCCTATGGTGACACATAGTTTATGGGACATTGGTAATCGCCACTTGTCCACTCGGTGCTAAGCATAATTAACACAGATTAATTATAGTTCAATCATCATAAGTAGTCATGGGTAGTCGCCTCTTGTCTATCATTAGTCATAAGTTCATTATTAGTAGACTTGGGTAATCGCCTCTTGTCTACATTAGGGAACATGGGTGATCGCCTCTTGTCCCTTCAGTAGAATAGCTCCTTAAGAACATGGGTAATCGCCTCTTGTTCATTCAAGTTCATAGTGTGAGCATTACGTATGAAACCCTTTCACAACATCAACATAGCATAAACTTTGACACTTCAATCTCAAAGCACCCTTAATTCATCATCAAGTTCATATGAGACATGCATAAGTTCATAGACTTCATCTTTACATAGTTAATCATGCTCATAATTTGCAAATCATAGGGTTCACATAGCTTCATGAGAATTTCTCTTAATTCATGCAATTCAATGCAAACTCATGTTTAAAAACCAATAACAAGGCAATTTACCCATACTTGAAGGAACTCACATAATGGAGGAAAAATCATGCTTTTGACTTGAATATGCTTAATTCCATAAAATTGTCCGTAGTTCATTCATAATTAATGCTAGATTCATAGAGATTTCATAAAATTCCTCAATTCATAATTCAACCCACCAATCCAAGCATAGATTTGGAAATTGGGGAAAATAGCATGGGTTCATGGGGATTCATCCAATCTTTTCATCAAATCATATAAATCACGCTAATTCATGCACTAAATTACTTTACCATGCTAGGTCGTGCACTAGGAATCATAAAATCAACAATTGAAATCATAATTGAAGAACCCATAAGAATTGATCAAACCTAGTTCAATGGGGGGAAATTGATCCTTGAGAATTGAAGAAAGTTGAGGACCCATTGGAGGAAAGGGCTCCAAATGGTGTATACTATCATACCTCAACAAAGCCCACAAGAATTTGCTAGAAATTGATGACCTTCAATGGAGGATCCTAGCCCTTCTTCTTCCTTGAGAGTTGAGAGAATTTCTTAGAGAGAGAAATATTTGAGAGAGGAGCTTTTTGGGAATGGTTTAGAATGAGTGAAATTAGGCTTAGGAAATACATATAGGGTCTGGGTTAAGGGTATAACTGATTTAGATTAGGAGTTAAACATTTAGGGAAAGGACCAAAAAGCCCTTAAATAAAAACCGTCCGGGTTCATCTACGGTCAGGACCTACGTTCCGTACATCAATAGACGGACCGTCCTGTCCTTCCGTCAATTGATTCAAAGATCTCCATTTAGGCCTAAAATTTGGGTAAGTCTGGAGGGGGTCTACGGGACCCTTCTACGGACCGTCAATTGGACGATGACTCGTCCTGTTGTTCTGTAGGTCAAAGTTCAGAAACTTGAAATAATGAAGGTTTACAGTGCCATCGACGCTTCCCACTTACGGCCCGTCATTCCACCTACGGTCCGTAGGTGACCTCCGTAGTCATTGGCACCAAAAATTTTGAAAAGCTGCATTTTCTTTCTTTGAAAACTTGGGGTGTTACAATATCCCCCCCTTGGGAACATTCGTCCTTGAATGAGAGTCAAGACATCAAGAGAAGGGTAAGAGACATGGACTAACAACCCAACCTAGCATACAATCACATAAATGCACATATCCGAGGAGGAAACATCAAATCCAAGCTAAAGCATATTCAACACACCATTTCATGAAGACTTTATGCAACTCATACTCAATGCACATAATCATATATAAATCAATTAAGCTAGCTTATTTTCACATATTAGACTCTTCATGAACATGCATAAATAAGGAATCATGAGAACATCTAAGACACATGAGACCAAAAGAATGAATCATGAAGAATCTAGGTACCTCAAGCTAGAGTAGGATCGGAAGGAAAGAGAAGAGGCTATCGGGACATCATATCGGCTTCAGCCTTCCAACTAGCACCCTCAACTAATTTATTCCTCCAAAGAACTTTCATGAAAGCAACTTCTTTATTTCTTAACTTTCGGAATTGCCGGTCTAAAATCTCAATCGGAACTTCTTCGTAGGAAAGACTATCCTTTATGCCAAGATTCTCTAATGGCACTATAGCTATCGAAATACCAACACATTTCTTCAACAATGAGACATGGAAAACCAGAAGCACCGATGCCAAATTATTGGGCAAATCAAGCTCATAAGCAACCTTACCAACACATCTCAAAATCTGATAGGGGCCTACATAACGGGGACTAAGCTTCCCTTTCTTCCCGATTCTCATCACACCCTTTATAGGTGAAATTTTCAAGTAAACCCAATCATCAACATCAAATTCTAAATCTCTCCTTCTAACATCGGCATATGACTTTTGTCGACTTTGGGCCGTTTTCAACCTTTCTCTAATAAGCCAAACCTTCTCCGTAGCTTCTTGTACCAACTTGGAGCCTATCAAAGCAACTTCACCAACTTCAAACCAACCTATATGAGATCTACACCTCCTACCATAGAGTGCCTCAAATGGAGCCATACCAATGCTAGAATGGTAGCTATTATTATAAGAAAATTCAATTAAAGGCAAATGATCATCCCAATTACCCTTGAAATCAATTACACAAGCTCTCATCATATTTTCCAAAGTCTGGATAGTACGCTCCGCTTGCCCATCGATTTGGGGATGAAAGGTCATACTAAGCTTAACACAAGTACAAAGACCATTTTGGAACGACTTCCAAAATTGAGAAGTGAATTGTGCACCACGATCGGAGATAATGGATAAAGGCACTCCATGCAGCCAAACCATTTCCCTCAAATACAACTTAGCATAATCCTCCGTCGAATAAGAAGTCTTGATGGGAATGAAATGGGCTGACTTCGTCATTCGATTTACAACAACCCAAATCGAATCATATTGTCACCGGGTGCGTGGTAAACCAACAATAAAGTCCATATTCACATCTTCCCACATCCAAGTAGGGATACTAATATCTTGGGTCAAACCTCCTAGCTTTTGATGCTCAACTTTCACTTGTTCGCAATTAGGACACTTAGCCATAAATTCCGCAATATCCTTCTTCATTCCATTCCACCAATAGATCTCCCACAACTCACGATATATCTTGGTAGCTCCCGAGTGAATGGAATATCAAGAACTATGTGCTTTCGATAAAATTTGTCCTCGTAAGTCATCTACATTGGGAACACACAAACGACCTTGATAGCGGAGTACACCATCTCCCCCTTAGGAGAAAGCCTCTACTGACCTGTTTAACACCGCTTCCTTTAATTCAACCAAATTCGGATCAAGATCTTGTTTAGCCTTTACATCATGCACAAAAGATGATTCGGAACCATTGTAAACCATAACACCACCTTTAGCGGAATCAACCTACCGAACACCCAATCGGTCCAATCTATGAACATCACGAACCAACTCTTTCTTACCATCCTCAACATGAGCAACACTACCCATAGACAATCGACTAAGAGCATCCGCCACCACATTAGTCTTGCCGGGATGATAGAGAACACTCATATCATAGTCTTTTAGTAGCTCAAGCCACATTCTTTGGCGAAGATTTAGATGTTTCTATTTAAACACATATTGTAAACTCTTATGGTCAGTAAAGACATCCACATGTACCCCATACAAATAATGTCGTCATATTTTTAAAGCAAACACAACCACCGCTAATTCTAGGTCATGAGTAGGATAGTTCTTTTCATGCACCTTGAGTTGTCTTGAAGCATAAGCAATAACTTTCCCATTTTGCATAAGAACACATCCTAACCCAATTCTCGAGGCATCACAATAAACCACAAAACCATCGGATCATTTCGGTAGGGTCAATATTGGAGCCGAAGTAAGTCTATCTTTCAAATCTTGGAAACTCTTCTCACATGCCTCGGACTATATGAACTTAGCCTTCTTTTGAGTCAAGCCGTCAATGGAGAAGCAATCAAAGAAAACCCTTCAACAAACCTCCTATAATAGTTGGCTAAGCCCAAGAAACTACAGATATCTGAAGGTGATGGAGGTCTAGGCATTTTCTTAACCGCATCCGTCTTCTTAGGATCTACCTCAATACCTTTACCGGAAACAATGTGACCAAGAAAAGCCACGGACCTTAGCCAAAACTCACATTTACTAAACTTCACACAGAGTTGTTGGTCCTTGAGGACTTACAAAACAATCCTCAATTGATTGGCGTGTTCAACCTCATTCCTTGAGTAGATCAAAATATCATCAATAAACACAATCACGAACATGTCAAGGTATTGTTTAAACACCCTATTCATCAAGTCCATAAACACGGCTGGAGCATTTGTCAATCCAAACGACATTACCAAGAACTCGTAGTGACCATACCTAATCCGGAAAGCCGTTTTTGAAGTATCATCTTCCTTCACCCTCAATTGGTGATAGCCCAAACGAAAGTCGATCTTAAAGAAGTAACTAGCCCCTTGAAGTTGATCAAATAAGTCATCTATCCTTGGAAGAGGATACTTATTCTTAACGGTAATCTTGTTCAATTGGTGGTAGTCAATGCACATACGGAGTGGACCATCTTTCTTCCTCACAAATAAGACCGGAGAACCCCATGGAGAAACACTTGGATGGATGAAACCCTTATCCAACAAGTCTTTCAATTACTCCTTTAGTTCCTTAAGTTCCGTCGAAACCATTCCATATGGAGGAATAGAAATAGGTTGCGTATCTGGGAGAAGATGAATACCGAAGTCTATTTCCCTTTCGGGAGGAATACCGGGTAAATCATCGGGAAACACTTCCAGAAACTCATTAACAACGGGGACCGACTCAAGAGTAGGGGTTTCAGAATCTATATCCGTCACCCTAGCAAGATGGTATAAACATCAAAGTGAAAAACTTTCAACATACCGGTAACCACATCGGGAGAGCTCTCTTGCTCATGGCGAGCTTGAAGTGCATATAATCGGTTTTGCTTCTGATTTCCACTAGAACTTGATGGATTTTAGGATTGAGGGCATCAATGGTTATCTCCTTCACTCTTAGCCACTAAGGGGCAATCCCTTATCTTGTGATCCGTCTAACCACAACCAAAGCATGCATTAGAACCGGCTAGGCATTTACCCTCATGCTTTCTCCCACACCTAGCACAAGTAATCAATGAAGAACCACCACCATTTCCTCCTTGGGGCTTATGGTTAGACACCCTATCTTTGTTGGACTTAGGAGGAGCATTGGATGAGCCTTGACCGGAAAACCTTTGTCGAAATCTAGGACGACCATGTCCATCGGACCTTGAATATGAAAAGACCATCACCGGTCCTAGCCCTCTTAGTCTCTCTAGACCTTTCCTTGAGCTTTTCTTCCTCTATTTGTTGAGCATACACCATGAGGTGAGAAATATCCATGTCATTAACAAGCATAGCATTGCGGCTCTTTTTAACCAACATTTCGGACACTCCCGAGACAAACTTACTCATTCTTAACCTAGGATCGATAACTATAGAAGAGGTGAGAAATATCCATATCATTAACAAGCATAGCAGTGCGGCTCTTTTTAACCAACATTTCGGACACTCCCGAGACAAACTGAAGGATCGATAACTATAGAAGGAGCATATTGAGACAATTGTGTGAACTCAAAGCATACTCTTTCACACTCATGTTCCCTTGACGAAGGTTGATGAACTTAAGCACCCTTGCCTCCCTCATCTCAAGGGGAAAGAACCTATTAAGAAAAGCAACTTTGAATTTCTCCTAATCAAGAGGACTCTCATTGACCGCCCTCTCACTCTTCCATTGGTTGAGCCAAATTCAAGCAACACCCTTGAGTTGATAAGCGGCCAACTCCGCCTTTTCCTCCGGCGTCACACCCATGATCATCAACACCTTGTACACTTCATCAATAAATTCTTGAGGATCTTCCTCAACCTTAAAGCCACGAAATTCTGGAGGGTTCATTCTAGTGAAGTCCCTCACTCTTGATAGCGCCTTACCCACATTTGGGTTCACGGGAGCCATAACCTCTCGATTTGCTTGAGCCATCACGGCTTGAACTAATGCTTGAAAAGCAGCCCTAAACTCCGCATTAGTCACTTGTTCGGCCAAAGGGTCGGCCGAAACTTGTGGAGCTGAGGAGTTTATTGTTCCACATTCTCTCCCGCATTTCTTCTAGCATAAGCTCTTCGAGTCGCCATATCCGGAAATGCGTAGGATAAGGATTAAGAGAGAGACATATAGAGTTAAACTCTATGGCACGACTTAGGAGTAATGAAAGAAGTGGAATTTCTTAAACGTCTTATAGCCTCTCATTTATAAATGTGGCGCGCTTCACACTCATGAAAAAGACTCTACTCGACGCGGCTTGTGAGACATCCTATGATCTTTCTAAAACCTTGTGCTCTGAATACCAAGTTTGTCACGACCCAAGGTACCCCCTAGACGTGACATGGCGTACAAGACCCCAAAAGGCCTCATACAAGCCACTTAACATACATACAAACAAGATCATAGAGATTAAGAGTTCAAAAGAGTTTTTCATATCAAAGTTTTTAAGAAAATAGCGGAAGTCTACATCTCATGTCTAAAACCCAATCTAACATAAAGAAATAAAGTTTGGGACGTAACCCAATACAACATCCGAAATGAAATAACATGAAAATAAGAACAACTAGGCTATGTCCTCGATGGGATGAGGATTCACCAAGTCTTCTATAAACCTTCTATTTAGCTCTAGCCACGAGTGGATGGTGAATCGCCAAGTCCTACATCAAAGAAGCTAATGTAGGCAAAAGTATGTGTTAGTACAATCAAGTACCAAGTATGATAGCAATGCACATAACACAATTAAATCATGCTAGAATGAGACATTTCCATGACATGCAAAGGCCAACTACAACAAGATAAAGCATGGAAAATATAAGGTATAAACCAAGGCGAAAGCAAGCTTAGCATCTTTTCTTGACTTTACTTGAGATCATCAAAATAACACTTTTGTTCATTTGTTGTGGAAAATAGCCTTAACCGACATATAAGACCATGTGAGTTATCAACATGAAATCCGGTGTCTACCCTACACCGAAGGAAAGTTGCCCTACTTGCCGAGGTAGGACCACAACTTATTAGCTTACGTGGATCCACTAGCTAGTGTCTATCATAGACCATCATCCCATGGTGACACATAGTTTATGGGACATGGGTAATTGCCACTTGTCCACTCGGTGCTAAGCATAATTCCCACAGATTAATCATAGTTCAATCATCATAAGTAGAAATGGATAGTCACCTCTTGTCTATCATTAGTCATAAGTTCATTATTAGTAGACTTGGGTAATCGCCTCTTGTCTACATTAGGGAACATGGGTGATCGCCTCTTGTCCCTTCAGTAGAATAACTCCTGAAGAACATGGGTAATCGCCTCTTGTTCATTCAAGTTCATAGTGTGAGCATTATGTGAGAAACCCTTTCACAACTCAAAAACAACATCAACATAGCATAAACTTTGGCACTTCAATCTCAAAGCACCCTTAATTCATCATCAAGTTCATATGAGACATGCATAAGTTCATAGACTTCATCTTTACATAGTTCATCATGCTCATAATTTGAAAATCATAGGGTTCACATAGCTTCATGAGAATTTCTCTTAATTCATGCAATTCAATGCAAACTCATGCTTAAAAAGCCATAACAAGGCAATTTACCCATACTTGAAGGAACTCACATAATGGAGGAAAAATCATGCTTGACTTGAAAATGCTTAATTCCATAAAATCATCCTTAGTTCATTCATAATTCATGCATAGATTCATAGAGATTTTATAAAATTCCTCAATTCATAATTCAACCACCAATCAAAGCATAGATTTGGAAATTGGGGAAAATAGCATGGGTTCATGGGGATTCATCAAATCATATAAATCACGCTAATTCGTGTACTAAATTACTTTACCACTCTAGGTCGTGCTCTAGGAATCATAAAATCAACAATTGAAATCATAATTGAAGAACCCATAAGAATTGATAAAACCCTAGTTCAATTGGGGAAAATTGATCCTTGAGAATTGAAGAAAGTTGAGGACCCATTGGAGGAAAGGGCTCCAAATGGTGAATACTATCATACCTCAACAAAGCCCACAAGAATTTGATAGAAATTGATGACCTTCAATGGAGGATCCTAGCTCTTCTTCTTCCTTGAGAGTTGAGAGAATTTCTTAGAGAGAAATATTTGAGAGAGGAGATTTTAGGGAATGGTTTAGAATGAGTGAAATTAGGCTTAAGAAACATATATAAGGTCTGCGTTAAGGGTATAACCGACTTAGATTAGGAGTTAAACATTTAGGGAAAGGACCAAAAAGCCCTTAAATAAAAACTGTCGGGGTCCATCTATGGTCAGGACCTACGGTCTGTGCATCAATCGACGGACCGTCCTATCCTTCCGTCAATAGATTCAGAGATCTCCATTTAGGCCTAAAATTGGCTAAGTTTGGAGGGGATCTATGGGACCCATCTACGGACCGTCAATTGGACGACGACTCGTCCTGTTGCTCCGTAGGTCAAAGTTCAGAAACTTGAAATCCTGAAGGTTTACAGTGCCATCGTCGGTTCCCACCTACGTCCCGTCATTCCACCTACGGTTCGTAGGTGACCTTCGTAGTCACTGGCACCAGAAATTTTGAAAAGATGCATCTTCTTTCTTTAAAAACTTAAGGTGTTACAAATTGTCTGGTCCACGTATTATAGTATACGAAAATTGGTAAATCTTGTCATTCCCACTATGGGCCTCTTTAGAACCCGAAAATGCAGACGCTTGCCCCGTCGGACCAAATCATGCCATGAATAAGGTCTTAACGGACGCTCAAAATAAATTTCAGCCAAAAATGCGTCTGGATCACGTATCACCAAAACTCCATGGACTATATTGCACGAAAATTGGTAAATCTGGTCATTCCCGCTTCGGGCCTCTTTTGAACCCGAGAATGCTAACGCTTGCCTGTCCAAACAAACTCACGCCATTAATAAGGTCTTAAAGGACGCCCACAAAATGTTTTGGCCAAAAGCTCGTTGGACCACGTATCACCAAAAATCCATGGACTATAATAGTACACGAAAATTAGTAAATCTGATCATTCCCACTCTGGGCCTCTTTTGAACCCGAAAATGCAGACGCTTGCCCCTCCAAACTATCTCACGCCATTAATAAGGTCTTAACGGACGCCCATAAAATATTTCAGCCAAAAACGCTTTTGGATCACGTATCACCAAAAATTCATGGTTATAGTGCACAAAACTTTGTAAATATGATCATTCCCGCTCCGGACCTCTTTTGAACCCGATAATGCAGACGATTTCCCCTCCGGAATAACTCACACCATTAATAAGGTATTAACGGACGCCCAAAAAAATGTTTTGCCAAAAACACGTCTGGACCACGTATCACAAAAAATCCATGGACGTACATGAAAATCAGTAGATCTGGTTATTCCTGATCGCTGCCTCTTTTGAACCTGAAAACGCAAACGCTTGCCCCTCCGGACCATCTCACGCCATGAATACGGTCTTAACAGATGCCCATAAAAAATATCGACCAAAACGCGTCTGGACCACGTATCATCAAAAATCCAAGGACTATAGTACATGAAAATCAGTAAATCTGGTCATTCCCGCTTCGGGCTTCTTTTGAACCTGAAAATGCAGATGCTTGACCCTCCTAAGAACCTCACGCTATTAATAAGGTCTTAAGGGACGTCCACAAAACATTTGGCCAAAAACGCTTCTGGACCACGTATCACAAAAAATCCATGAACTATAGTACACGAAAATTGATAAATATGGTCATTCCCGCTTTGTGCCTCTTTCAAACCCAAAAATTCAGACGCTAGCCCCTCCGGACCAACTCACGCCATTAATAAGGTCTTAATGGACGCCCACAAAAACTTTAGGCCAAAAACGCGTCTGGACCATAGATCACCCAAAATCTATGGACTATAGTACACGAAATTCAATAAATCTAGTCCTTTAACCTCCGGGCCTTTTTTGAACCCGAAAATGATGACGCTAGCCCCTCCGGACCAACTCATACCATTAATGAGGTCTTAACGGACTCCCACACAAAAGTTCGGCCAAAAACACGTCTGGACCACGTATCACCAAAAATCCATGGATTATAGTACTCGATAATCAGTTAATCTGGTCATTATCACTACGGACCTCTTTTTAACCCAAAAATGCAGACACTTGCCCTTCCGGACCAAATCACGCCATGAATAAGGTCATAACGGATGCCCAAAAAATATTTCGACCAAAAACGCGTCTGGATCATGTATCACAAAAATTCCATAGAATATAGTATATTAAAATTGGTAAATCTGGTCATTCCCGCTCCGGACCTCTTTTGAACCTAAAAATGCAGATGCTTGCCCCTCCGAAGCAACTCACGCTATTAATAAGGTCTTAACGGACGCCCACAAAAAGAGTTTGGCCAAAAATGCGTCAGAACCACGTATCACAAAAAATCTATGGACTATAGTACACGAAAATTGAGAAATCTGGTCATTCCCGCTCCAGGCCTCTTTTGAACCCGAAAATGCAGACGTTTGCCCATCCGGACCAACTCACACCATTAATAAGGTCATAACGTACGCCCACTAAAAAGTTTGGCGAAAAATGCGTCTGGACCACTATCACCAAAAATCCATGGACTATAGTACATGAAAATCGGTAAATCAGGTCATTCCCACTCCGGGCCTTATTTAAACTCGAAAATGCAGACGCTTGCCCCTCCAGACTAACTCACACCATTATCAAGGTGTTAACGGATGCCCACAAAAAATTTTGGCTAAAAATGCGTCTGGACCACATATCACCAAAAATCCATGGACTATATAGTACACGAAAATTGGTATATCTGGTCATTTCCGCTCCGGGCCTCTTTTGAACCCGAAATTATGGACGCTTGCCCCTCCGGACCAACTCACGCCTTTAATAAGGTCTTAACGGACGCCCACAAAGTATTCTGGCCAAAAATGCATATGAACCACGTATCACCAAAAATCCATGCATTATAGTACATAAATTCGGTAAATCTGGTCATTCCCGCTACGGTCCTCTTTCGAACCTTAAAATGCAGATGCTTGCCCCTTCGGACCAAATCACGCCATGAATAAGGTCTTAACAACGCCCACAAAATATTTTAGCCAAAAACGTGCCTTGATCTCGTATCACCAAAAATCCATGTCCTATTGTACATGAAAATCGATAAATCTTATCATTCCCGCTCTGAGCCTTTTTTGAACCCAAAAATGCAGACGCTTGCCCCTCAGATCAACTCACGCCATTAATAAGGTCTTAACGGACACTCATAAAAAATTTAAGCCAAAAATCCGTCTCAACCACGTATCACAAAAAATTCATGGACTATAGTACACGAAAATCATTAAATAAGGTCATTCCCGTTCTGGGCCTCTTTTAAACCCCAAAATGCCGACGCTTTCCCCTACGGACAAACTCATTCCATTATTAAGGTCATAACGGATGCCCATAAAAAAGTTTGGCAAAAAACGCGTATGGACCACGTATCACCAAAAGCCATGGTATATAGTGCATGGAAATTGTTAAATCTGGTCATTCCCGCTTCGGGCCTCTTTTGAACCTGAAAATGTAGACGCTTGCCCCTTCGGACAAACTCACACCATGAATAAGGTTTTAACGGACGCCCACAAAAAGGTTCGGCCAAAAACGCATCTGGACCACCTATCACCAAAACTCTAAGGACTATAATACATGAAGATCGATAAATTTAGTCATTCCCGCTCCGGGCCTCTTTTGAACTCAAAAATGCAGACGCTTGCCCCTCCGAACCAACTCACGTCTTAAATAAGGCCTGAACGGACGTCAACAAAAAACTTTAGCCAAAAACGCATCTGGACCACGAATCACCAAAAATTCATGGACTATATAGTACACAAAAATCAGTAAATCTGGTCATTCCCGCTACGGACCTCTTTTGAACCAAAAAATGCTGACGCTTGCCCGTCCGAACCAAATCACGCCATGAATATGGTCTTAACGGATGCCCAGAAAAATTTTTGGCCAAAAACGCATCTGGATCACGTATCACCAAAAATCCATGGACTATAGTACACGAAAATTGTTAAATCTGGTCATTCCCGCTCCGGGCCTCTTATGAACATGAAATTGCTAACGCTTGCCCCTCTGGACAACCTCACGCCATTAATAAGGTCTTAATGGATGCCCACAAAAACTTTCAGGCAAAAACGCGTCTGGATCACGTATCACATAAAATCCATGGACTATAGTACACGAAAATCGATAAATCAGGTCATTCCCGCTGCAGGCCTTTTTTGAACCTAAAAATGTAGACGTTTGCCCCTCCGGACCAACTCACGCGATTAATAAGGTCTTAAATGATGCCCACAAAAACTTTCGGCCAAAAACGCATCTGGACCACGTATCACAAAAAATCCATGGACTATTGTATATGAAAATCGGTAAATCTGGTCATTCCTGCTCCAGGCCTCTTTTGAATCCGAAAATGCAGACGCTTGCCCCTCCGGACCAACTCACGCCATTAATTTAGGTGTTAACGGATGCCCACAAAAACTTTTGGCCAAAAACACGTCTGGACCTAGTATCACCAAAAATCCATGGATTATAGTACATGAAAATTGGTAAATCTGGACATTCCCTCTACAAGCCTCTTTTGAACCCGAATATGCAGGCGCTTGCCCCTCCGATTAAAAATCACGCCATGAATAAGGTCTTCATAGATGCCCAGAAAAAACATTTCAGCTCAAAATGCAACTGGATCACTTATCCCCAAAAATCCGTGGACTATATAAACAAAAATCGATAAATCTGGTCATTCCCACTCCGGACCTCTTTTGAATTCGAAAATGCAGATGCTTGCCTCTTAGGACCAACTCACATCATTAATAAGGTCTAAACGGAAGACCACAAAAAGTTTCGGCCATAAATGCATTTGGACCACGTATCACAAAAAATTCATAGACTATAGTACATGAAAATCTGAAAATCTGTAAATCTGGTCATTCCTGCTACGAGCCTCTATTGAACCCGAAAATGCAGACGCTTGCCCCTCCAGACCAACTCACCCCATGAATAAGGTCTTAATGGACGCCCATAAAAAGATTCGGCCAAAATGGTGTATGGACCACGTATCCAAAAAAATCCATGGACTCGAAAAATGGTAAATCTAGACCTTTCTGCTATGGGCCTCTTTTAAACTCCAAAATGCAGACGCTTGCCCCTCCGGACCAACTCACGTCATTAATAAGGTCTTAACAGATGCCAACAAAATATTCTCGCCAAAAACGCGTCTGGACCATGTAACACAAAAAATCCATGGACTATAGTACACGAAAATTGGTAAATCTGGTCATTCCCACTCCGGGCCTATTTTAAACTCGAAAATACAGACGCTTGCCCCTCCGGACCAACTCACGCCATTAATGAGGTCTTAACGGACGCCCTAAAAAACTTTCGGCCAAAAACGCGTCTAGACTACATATCACAAAAAATCCCTTGACATAGTACACAAAAATCAGTAAATCTGGTCATTCCCGCTACGATCCTCTTTTGAAGTAGACAGTGCAGACACTTGCCCATCCAGACCAACTTAGCCATTAATAAGGTCTTAACGTTTGCCCACAAATACTTTCGGCCAAAAACGCGTCAGAACCACATATCACAAAAAATACATAGACTATTATTCACGAATATCCGTAAATCTGGTCATTCCCGCTCTGGGCTTCTTTTGAACCTAAAAATGCAGACGCTTGCCACTCCGAACCAACGCACGCCATTAATAAGGTTTTAACGGATGCCCACTAAAAACTTTTGGCCAAAACGCTTCTCGATCACGTATCACCAAAATTCCATGGACTATAGTACACGAAAATTTATAAATCTAGTAATTCCCTCTACGGGCCTCTTTTGAACCCGAAAATGTAGACGCTTGCCCCTCCGGACCAACTCACCCCATGAATAAGGTCTTAATGGACGCCTACAAAAAGTTTCAGTCAAAATGGAATTTGTACTACGTATCACCAAAAATCCATGGACTATTAGTACATGAAAATCGATAAATCAGGTCTTTTTCGCTATGTGCCTCTTTTAAACCCGAAAATGCAGACGATTGCCCCTCTGGACCAACTCACGCCATTAATAAGGTCTTAACAGACGCCCACAAAAACTTTTGGCCAAAAACACGTTTGGACCATGTATCACAAAAAATCCATGGACTATAGTACATGAAAATTGGTCAATCTGGTCATTCCTACTCCGGGCCTCTTTTAAACCCGAAAATGTAGATGCTTTCCCCTCCGGACCAACTCACGCCAAGAATAAGGTCTTATCGGACACCCACAAAAAATTTCATCCAAAAACGCGTTTGGGCCACGTATCACAAAAAATCCATGGACTATAGTACAAAAAAATCGATAAATCTGGTCATTCCCGCTCCGTGCATCATTTGAACTCAAAAATACAGACACTTGCCCCTCCGGACCAACTCACGCCATTAATGAGGTCTGAACGGACGCCCGAAAAAGTTTTTGGCCAAAAACTCGTTTGCACCACGTATCACAAAAAATCCATGGTCTGTAGTACACCAAAATCGGTAAATCTGGTCATTCTCGCTCCGGGCCTCTTTTGAGCCTGAAATGCAGACGCTTGCCCATCCGAACCAACTCACGCCATTGATAATGTAATACCCCCAAACTTTCAAAGAATTTTGAATGCAGAACTCACCTGAAAACAGTGACCTACGAGCCGTAGATGAATTGACGGGCCATAGGTGGAGACCGTCAATGGCACTGTGAACTTTCAAGATTTCTAAGTTTCTAAACCTTAACCTACGGAATGGCAGGACGATTCGTAGTTCAGTCGACGGGTCGTAGATGGGTTCCGTAGATGCCTTCCAGACTTAGCCAAATTTTCAGCCCAAAAAGAACTTTCTGAATCAATTGACGGAAGAGCAGGACGGTCCGTCAATTGATGTACGGACCGTAGATCCTGTCCGTCGATTGGCCCCGACAGTTTTTAATTAAGGGCTTTTTGGTCTTTTCCCTAAATTTTGCCTATTAAGCTATGTCATTTATACCCTTAATCTAAGACTTATAAATACTTTCTAAGCCTAATTTATTTTATTCTAACTCATTCCTAAACTCTCCTCTCAAATATTTCTCTCTCTAAAAGAAATCCTCTCTAGCTCAAGGAAAAAGAAGAATATAAGTCCTCCATTGAAGGTCACCCAATTTCCTCCAATTTCTAGTGGGCTTTTCTAAGGTATGATGGTATTGACCAATGGAGTTTCTTCCTCCATTGGGCCCTCCCTTTTCTTCATGAATTTCAAGGTTCAATTCCCTGCTAGTAAGCTAGGGTTTGATCAATTGTTGTGGGTTCTTCTAGTATGAGTTCATTTACTGATTTAATGCTTTGTAGTGCACGATCTAGCGTGGGTAAATTAATTTAGTGCACGATCTAGCATGAATTACATGTCTAATTGTAAAGATTTCATGAACCCCCATGATCCCAAGCTAATTCTCCCCAATTTGATAATCTATGCTTTGATTGTTGGGTTGAGCTATGATTTAATGAAGTTTATGAATTCTCTATGAGATCATGCATGAATTATGAATGAATTGAGGATAATCTTATGAATTTAACATGATCAAGTCAAAAGCATGTTTTTCCTCTATTATGTGAGTTCCTTCAAGTATGGGTAAATTGTCCTAATTATGGCTTTCAATGCATGAGCTTGCATTGAATTGCATGATATGAGTTGAACTTGCATGAACCCATATGAACTCTATGAACTATGAAATATGAGCATGATAAATTAAGGGTGCTTTGAGAGTAAAGTACCAAAGTTATGATATGATGATGCTATGGTTGAGTAGTGAAAGGTTTTCTCACGTAATTCTCCCACTATGATAAAAGAAGAACAAAGAGGCGATTACCCATGTTCTTAAGGAGATATTCTAATGACGTAAGTCTGGACAAGGTCCATGGAAGATGGAACGTCTATAAGCATGATTTTAGCTTGAATTGGTAACCCTAGTTGTACCTTTTCATATTTAATGATATAATATATTAATGAATAATCCGTGAGAATTATGCTTAGCACCGAGTGGATATTGAGATGGAAGCCCTCCCATTAGTAGAGGCCGGGTCTTCTAGTGAAAGATCTCCCGTTAGTAGAGGCCGGGTTTTCTAGATGGAGCTCTCCCGTTAGTTGAGGCCGAGTCTCCTAAAGCAATCTTTATCCCATAAACTATGTTGCCACCATAGGATGTTGTCTTTAAGTAGACATTAGCTAGTGGATCCACATAAGCTAAGAAGTTCATGGTCTTACCTTGGCAAGTAGGACACCTCGTTTCGGTGTGGGATAGACACCGGATTCCATGTTGATAGCTCACATGGTCTTACATGTCGGTTAAGGCTATTCCCCACAAGTTAATGAACATGTGTTTTCATGATGAAGTAAAGAAAAGAAAGAAATATGATTTAGCTTGCTTTGGCCTTGATATATGCTTTATGTTTCATGTTTATCATGTTTTAGCTTGGCCATTGCATTTCATGATTATGTCTCTATCTCTAGCACGATTTATGTGTTTATGTGTATTGCTATCATACTTAGTACTTAATTGTGCTAACGCATACTTTTGCCTACGTTAACTTCTTTGGTGTATGACGTGGTGATTCACCTTCCACTCATGGCTAGAGCTTAATTAGAGAGTTGATAGAAGACTTGGTGAGTCCTCATCCATCCGAGGACATAGCCTAGTTGTTTTTATTTTCATGTCATTTCTTTTAGTTTTTGGATTGTATTGGGTTACGTCCCAACTTTACTTTCTATGATAGATTGGCTTTGAGACATGAGATGTAGACTTTCGCTGTTTCTTTTAAAAGCTTTGCTATGAAATTCTCTTTCAAACTTTTATTCTCTATTATTTTGTATGAGGCCTCTCGGGGTCTTGTACGTCATGTCACATCTAGGGGGTACCTTGGGTCGTGACAAACTTGGTATTCAGAGCGCATGGTTTTAGAAAGATCCTAGGATGTCTCATAAGTCGCGTCAAGTAGAGTCTTGTTCATGAGTGTGAAACACGCCACATTTATGAATGAGAGGCTATAAGACGTCTAAGAAATTCCTCTTCTTTCATTACTCTTAAGTCATGCCATAGAGTTTAACTCTATATATCTCTATCCTAATCTCTATTCTACGTGTTTCAGGATATGGCGACCCGAAGAGCTTACGCTCGAAGAAACATAGGAGAGAATGTGGAACAAGAAGCTCCTCTTCAAGCTCCTCAAGTTTCGGCCGACCCTTTGGCAGAACAAGTGACTAATGTGGAGTTTAGGGCTACTTTCCAAGTGATGGCTCAAGCCGTGACGGCCCAAGCCAATAGAGAGGTGGTGGCTCCCGTGAACCCAAATGTGGGTAGGGCTGCATCAAGAGTGAGGGACTTCACTAGAATGAATCCTTCAGAATTTCATGGCTCTAAAGTTGAGGAAGATCCTCAAGAGTTCATCAATGAAGTGTACAAGGCGTTGATGATCATGGGTGTGACGCCGGAAGAAAAGGCGGAGTTGGCTGCTTATCAACTCAAGGGTGTTGCCCAAATTTGGTTCAATTAATGGAGGAGTGAGAGGGCGGTTAATGAGGGTCCTCTTGATTGGGAGAAATTCAAGGTTGCTTTCCTTGATAGGTTCTTTCCCCTTGAAATGAGGGAGGCAAAGGTGCTTGAGCTTATCAACCTTCGACAAGGAAATATGAGTGTGAAAGAATATGCTTTGAAGTTCACACAATTGTCCCGATATGCTCCTTCCATCGTTGCCGATCCAAGGGCAAAAATGAGTAAGTTTGTTTAGGGGGTGTTCAAAATGTTGGTTAAAGAATGCTGCACCGCTATGCTCTTTAATGATATAGACATTTCTCATCTCATGGCTTATGCCAAACAAATTGAAGAAGAAAAGCTTAAGGAAAGTTCTAGGGAGACCAAGAGGGCTAGGACCGGAGATGGTAACTTTTTACATGCAAGGTCCGATGGACATGGTCGTCCTAGATTTTGACAAAGGTTCTCCAGCCAAGGCTCATCCAATGCTCCTCCGAAGTCCAACAATGATAGGGTGTCTAACCCCAAGTCTCAAGGAGGGTATAATGATGGCTCTTTATTGGCCCCTTGTGCCAAGTGTGGGAAAAAACATAAGGGTAGATGTCTAGCCGGTACGGATAGTTGTTATAATTGTGGAAAGAGTGGTCACAAGATGAGGGATTGTCCATCTCTCATGGCTAAGAGAAGAGAGAATAAGCAAGCTCCACCTAGAGGATCGGGTTCAAATTCTCAGAAGCAAAACCGATTTTATGCACTTCAGGCTCGTCATGAGCTAGAGAGCTCTCCCGATGTGGTTATCGGTATGTTAAGAGTTTTCCATTTTGATGTTTATGCTTTGCTTGATCCTGGTGCTACCTTGTCTTTTGTGACGTCATATGTGGCTATGAGGTTTGATGTTGTTCCGGATGTGTTGCTAGATCCTTTTCGTGTCTCTACTTCGATTGGAGAATCTATCATGGCTAAGAGAGTTTATAGAGATTGTCCCATCTCCTTATCTCATAGAGTCACTCATGTTGATCTTGTAGAGCTTGATATGCTAGATTTTGATGTTATTCTTAGAATGGATTGGTTGCATGCTTGTTATGCCTCTATAGATTGTAGGACCAGGGTGGTCAAGTTTTAGTTCCCTAATGAGCCAATCCTAGAGTGGAAAGGGGGAAATTCTATGCTTTGAGGTTAATTTGTTTCTTATCTAAAAGCTAGAAAGATAATCTCTAAGGGGTGCATTTACCATCTTATTAGGGTGAAGGATATAGATTCCGAGACCCCTACTCTTGAGTCGGTCCTCGTTGTTAATGAGTTTTCGAAAGTGTTTCCCGATGACTTGCCCGGTATTCCTCCCAAAAGGGAAATAGACTTCGGTATTGACCTTCTCCCAGATACGCAACCTATTTCTATTCCTCCTTATATAATGGATCCGGCGGAACTTAAGGAACTAAAAGAGCAGTTGAAAAATTTGTTGGATAAGGGTTTCATCCGGCCAAGTATTTCTCCATGGGGTGCTCTGGTCTTGTTTGTAAGGAAGAAAGATGGTTCACTCCGTATGTGTATCGACTATTGCCAATTGAACAAGGTTACCGTTAAGAATAAGTATCATCTACCAAGGATAGATGACTTGTTTGATCAACTTCAAGGGGCTAGTTATTTCTGTAAGATCGACCTTCATTCGGGCTATCACCAATTAAGGGTGAAAGAAGATGATATTCCGAAAATGGCTTTTCGGACTAGGTATGGTCACTACGAGTTCTTGGTAATGTCGTTTGGGTTGACAAATGCTCTGGACACATTTATGGACTTGATGAATAGAGTGTTTAAGCAATACCTCGACATGTTTGTGATTGTGTTTATTGACGACATTTTGATCTACTCAAAGAATGAGGGTGAACATGTTAATCATTTGAGAATTGTGTTGCAAGTCCTCAAGGACCAACAACTCTTTGCAAAGTTTAGTAAATGTGAGTTTTGGTTAAGGTCCGTGGCTTTTGTTGGTCACATTATTTTCGATAAGGGCATTAAGGTTGATCCTAAGAAGACGGAAGCGGTTAAGAATTGGCATAGACCTTTATCACCTTCAAGATATCCATAGTTTCTTGGGCTTAGCCGGTTATTATAGGAGGTTTGTTGAAGTGTTTTCATTGTTGCTTCTCCATTGACGGCTTTGACTCAAAAGAAGGTTAAATTCGTATGGTCCGAGACATATGAGAAGAGTTTCCAAGAGTTGAAGGATCGACTTACTTCGGCTCTAATATTGACTCTACCGGAAGGATTCGATGGTTTTGTGGTTTATTGTGATGCCTCGAGAATTTGGCTAGGATGTGTTCTTATGCAAAATGGGAAAGTCATTGCTTATGCTTCATGGAAACTTAAGGTGCACGAAAAGAACTATCCTACTCATGATTTGGAATTAGCGGCAGTTGTGTTTGCTTTGACGACATTATTTGTATGGGGTACATATAGATGTCTTCACCGACCATCAGAGTTTGCAATATATATTTAAACAGAAGGATTTGAATCTCCGCCAAAGAAGGTGGCTCGAGTTGTTAAAAGACTATGATATGAGTGTTCTCTATCACCCCGATAAGGCTAATGTGGTGGCGGATGCTCTTAGTCGATTATCTATGGGTAGTGTTGCTCATGTTGAGGATGGTAAGAAAAAGTTCGTTCGCAATGTCCATAGATTGGCTTGATTGGGTGTTAGATTGGTTGATTCTACTAAAGGTGGTGTTACGGTTCACAAGGGTTCTGAATCCTCTTTTGTGCATGATGTGAAAGCTAAGCAAGGTCTTGATCCCAACTTGGTTGAACTAAAGGAAGCGGTACTCAAGATGTCCATTGAGGTTTTCTCCCAAGGGGGAGATGATATGCTTCGATATCAAGGTCGTTTGTGTGTTCCCAATGTAGGGGGTTTAAGAGAGCAAATTTTATCGAAAGCCCATAGTTCTCGATATTCCATCCACCCAGGAGCTACCAAAATGTACCGTGATTTGTGAGAAATTTATTGGTGGAACGGAATAAAGAAAGATATTACAGAGTTTATGGCTAAGTGCCCTAATTGTCAGCAAGTGAAAGTTGAGCATCAAAGGCCGGGAGGGTTGACCCAAGATATTAGTATTCCTACTTGAAAGTGGGAAGATGTGAATATGGATTTTATGTGGGTTTGCCTCGCACGAGGCGACAATATGATTTGATTTGGGTTGTTGTTGATAGAATGGCGAAGTCAGCCCATTTCATTCCCGTCAAGACTTCTTATTCGGTGGAGGATTATGCTAAGTTGTATTTGAGAGAGATGGTTAGGCTGCATGGAGTGCCTTTATCCATCATCTCCGATCGTGGTGCATAATTTACTTCTCAATTTTGGAAGTCGTTCCAAAAAGGTCTTGGTACTCGTGTTAAGCTTAGTACGGCCTTTCATCTCCAAACCGATGGGCAAGCGGAGCGTACTATTCAAACTTTGGAAGGTATGTTGAGAGCTTGTGTAATTGATTTCAAGGGTACTTTGGATGATCACTTGCCTTTAATTGAGTCTGCTTATAATAATAGTTACCATTCTAGTATTGGTATGGCTCCATTTTAGGCTCTCTATGGTAGGAGGTGTAGATCTCCTATAGGTTGGTTTGAAGTTGGTAAAGTTGCTTTGATAGGCCCGGAGTTGGTGCATGAGGCTATGGAGAAATTTTGACTTATTAGGGAAAGGTTGAAAACTGTCCAAAGTCGACAAAAGTCCTATGACGATGTTAGAAGAAGAGAATTGATGTTGATGATTGGGTTTAATTGAAAATTTCTCCCATGAAGGGTGTAATGAGATTTGGGAAGAAAGGGAAGCTTAGTCCCCGTTATGTAGGCCCGTATCAGATTTTGAGACGTGTTGGTAAGGTTGCTTATGAGCTGGACTTGCCTAATGATTTGGCATCAGTGCATCCGATTTTCCATGTCTCATTGATGAAGAAGTGTGTTGGTGATCCGACCTCTATAGTGAAATTGAGAATCTTGGCATAAAGGATAGTCTTCCCAATGAAGAAGTTCCGGTTGAGATTTTAGACCGGCAAGTCCGGAAGTTAAGAAATAAAGAAGTTGCTTCCGTGAAAGTTCTATGGAGGAATCAATTAGTTGAGGGTGCTACTTGGGAGGCCGAGGCCTATATGATTTCCTGATATCCTCATCTCTTTCCTTCCGATACTACTCTAGCTTTAGATATCTTGATCCTTATGGTTCATTCTTTTTGTCTCATGTGTCATAGTTGATTTCCATGATTTCTTGATTTTGCATGTTCATGAAGAGTGTTATATGATTATGTGCATTTGAGTATGAGTTGCATAAAGTCTTCATGATATGATGTGTTGATCATGCTTTAGCTTGGAGTTCATGTTTCCTCCTCGAATATGTGCTCTTATGTGATTGCATGCTAGGTTGGGTTGTTAGTCGGTGTCTATTACCCTTCTCATGATGTCTTGAGTCTCATTCGAGGATGAATGTTCCCAAGGGGGAGATATTGTAATACCCCCAAGCTTTCAAAGAATTTTGAATGCAGAACTCACCTTAAGACAGTGACCTACGGAGGCCACCTACGGGCCGTAGATGGATTGACGGGCGGTAGGTGGTGATCGACAATGGAACTGTGAACTTTCAGGATTTCCAAGTTTCTGAACCTTGACCTACGGAATAGTAGGACAGTTCGTAGTTCAGTCGACGGGCCGTAGATGCCTTCCAGACTTAGCCAAATTTTCAGCCCAAAATGAACTTTCTGAATCAATTGACGGAAGAGCAGGACGGTCCGTCAATTGATGTACGGACCGTAGATCCAGTCCGTCGATTCACCCCGATAATTTTTAATTAAGGGCTTTTTTGTCTTTTCCCTAATTGTTTGCCTATTAAGCTAAGTCAGTTATATCCTTAATCTAAGACCTATAAATACTTTATAAGCCTAATTTCTTGTTCAAGAATTTAAATAAGTCTGGGGGACATCTACGGTTACTTTCTACGGACCGTCAACTAACTCACGATCCTTCCTGCTACTCCGTAGATCACACTTCAGAGACTGAGAATTACTGAAATTGACAGAGCCCGTTAGTGGCCTCCGTAGGTCAATGCCTACAGGTAAATTCTGTATTTTCATTCCTTGGAAAGCTGGGGTATTACAACGTATCACAAAAAATCAATGGATTATAGTACACAAAAAATCGGTAAATATGGTCAATCCCGCTACGGGCCTCTTATGAACGCAAAAATGCAGACGCTTGCTCCTCCGGACCAAATTACACCATGGATAACGTTTCAACGGACGCCCAGAAAATGATTTGGCCAAAAACGCGTTTAGACCACGTGTCACTAATAATTCATGGACTATAGTACACGAAAATCGGTAAATCAGGTCATTCCCGCTCCAGGCCTCTTTTAAACCCGAAAATGCATACGCTTTCCCCTGCGAACCAACTCACGCCATTAATAAGGTCTTAACGGACACCCACAAAACATTTCGGCCAAAATTGCATCTGGACCACGTATCACCAAAAATCTATGGTCTATAATACATGAAAATTGGTAAATCTGGTCATTCCCGCTCCGGACCTCTTTTGAACCCGAAAATAAAGATGCTTCCCCCTTCGGACAAACGCCCACAAAAAAAGTTTAGCCAAAAACGCGTCTGGACCACGTATCACAAAAAATCCATGGATTATAGTACACGAAAATCGATAAATCTGGTCATTCTCGCTACAGGCCTCTTTTGAACCCGAAAATGCAGATGCTTTCCCCTCTAGACCAAATCACGTAATGAAAAAGGTCTTAACATACGCCCATAAAAACGTTCAGCCAAAAACACGTTTGGATCACGTATCACCAAAAATCCATGGACTATATTACACGAAAATCAATAAATCAGATCATTCCTGCTCCGGCCCTCTTTTGAACCAAGAGTGTTCACTTGTTTCCTATTCAAAGTGAAAATGATGTAATAAATCAAAATAAATATGCTAGCTTAATTGGAAGTTTGAGATATGTGACTGATTGCACTAGGTCTGATATTGCCCGGAGCAGGAATGACAAAATTTATCGATTTTCGTGTATTATATTTCATGGATTTTTGGTTATACGTTATCCAGATGCATTTTTGGCCAAAAATTTTTCTGGCCGTTCCTTAAGACTTTATTCATGGTGTGATTTGGTCTGGAGGGGCAAGCGTCTTCATTTTCGGGTTCAAAAGAGGCCCGAAGCGGGAATGACTAAATTTATCGATTTTCGTGTACTATATTCCATGGATTTTGGTTATACGTTATCCAGACGCGTTTTTGGCCAAAAAATTTTCTGGGCATCCGTTAAGATCTTATTCATGGTGTGATTTGGTCTGGAGGGGCAATCGTCTTCATTTTCGGGTTCAAAAGAGGCCCAAAGCGAGAATGACCAGATTTACCGATTTTCATTTACTATAGTCCATGGATTTTTGGTGATACGTGGTCTAGACGCGTTTTTGGCTGAATGTTTCTGTGGGCGTCTGTTATGACCTTATTAATGGCATGAGTTGGACCGGAGGGGAAAGCTTCTGCATTTTCAGGTTCAAAAGAGGACCGGTGCGGGAATGACCAGATTTACTGATTTTCGTGTACTATAGTCCATTGATTTTTTGTGATACGTGGTCCAGACGCGTTTTTGGCCGAAAGTTTTTGTGGACATCCATTAAGACCTTATTCATGGCGTGAGTTGGTCCATAGGGGAAAGCGTTTGCATTTTTGGTTTCAAAAGTAGCCCGAAGCGGGAATGACCAAATTTACCAACTTTCGTGTACTATAGTCCATGGATTTTTGGTGATACGTGGTCCAGACGCGTTTTTGGCCGAAAGTTTTTGTGGGCGTCCATTAAGTCCTTATTAATGGCGTGAGTGGGTTCGGAGGGGCAAGCATCTGCATTTATGGGTTCAAAAGAGGTCCGGAGCAGGAATGACCAGATTTACCAATTTTCGTGTACTATAGTTCATGGATTTTTGGTGATACATAGTCCAGACGCGTTTTTGGCCAAAAGTTTTTGCGGGCTTCCGTTAAGACCCTATTAATGGCGTGAGTTGGTCCGGAGGGTCAAGCGTCTGCATTTTCAAGTTCAAAAGAGGCCTGAAGCGGGAATGACCAGATTTACTATTTTTCATGTACTATAGTCCACGGAGTTTTGGTGATACGTGGTCCAGATGCATTTTTGGCCGATATTTTTTTTGGCATCCGTTAAGACCTTATTAATGGCGTGATTTAGTCTGGAAGGGCATGCTTCTGCATTTTCGGGTTCAAAAGAGGCTCGTAGCGGGAATAACCAAATTTACCGATTTTCGTATATTATAGTTCATGGATTTTAAGTGATACGTGGCCAAGACGCGTTTTTGGCCGAACTTTTTGTGGGCGTCCGTTAAGACCTTATTAATGTCTTGAGTTGGTCCGGAGAGGCAAGCGTCTGCATTTTTAGGTTCAAAAGAGGCCCGAAGCGGGAATAACCAGATTTACCTATTTTCGTGTACTATAGTCCATGGATTTTTGGTGATATGTGGTCCAGACGTGTTTTTGGTCAAAATATTTTGTGTTCGTCCGTTAAGATCTTATTAATGTTGTGAGTTGGTCCGGAGGGTCAAGCGTCTGCATTTTCAAGTTGAAAAGAGGCCCGAACCGAGAATGACCAGATTTACCATTTTTCATGTACTATAGTCCATGGAATTTTGGTGATACGTGGTCCAGACGCGTTTTTGGCAGAAATTTTCTGTGGGTGTCCGTTAAGACCTTATTAATGTCTTGAGTTGGTCCGGAGAGGCAAGCGTCTGCATTTTTAGGTTCAAAAGAGGCCCGAAGCGGGAATAACCAGATTTACCTATTTTCGTGTACTATAGTCCATGGATTTTTTGTGATACATGGTTGAGATGTGTTTTTGGCCAAAATATTTTGTGGGTGTCCGTTAAGACCTTATTAATGGCGTGAGTGGGTTCAAAGGGGCAAGCATTTGCATTTTCGGGTTCAAAAGAGGTCCGGAGCGAGAATGACCAAATTTATCGATTTTCATGTACTATAGTCCATGGATTTTTGGTGATATGTGGTCCAGACGTGTTTTTGGTCGAAATATTTTGTGTTCATCCGTTAAGACCTTATTAATGGTGTGAGTTGGTCCGGAGGGTCAAGCGTCTGCATTTTCAAGTTCAAAAGAGGCCCGAACCGTGAATGACCAGATTTACCATTTTTCATGTATTATAGTCCATGTATTTTTGGTGATACGTGGTCGAGACGCGTTTTTGGCCGATATTTTCTGTGGTTGTCCGTTAAAACCTTATTAATTGCGTGATTTGGTCCGGAGGGGCATGCTTCTGCATTTTCGGGTTTAAAAGAGACCTATAGCGGGAATAACCAAATTTATCAATATTTGTATACTATAGTCCATGCATTTTCGGGGATACGTGGTCCAGACGCCTTTTTTGCCAAACATTTTGTGGGCGTCCGTTAAGACCTTATAAATGACATGAGTTGGTCTGTGGGGGCAAGCGTCTGCATTTTCGGGTTCAAAAGAGGTCCGAAGCGGGAATGACCAAATTTACCGATTTTCATGTTATAATCCATGAATTTTTTGTGATACGTTTTTGGCCGAACCTTTTTCTAGGCGTCCATTAAGACCTTATTCATGGTGTGATTTTGTCTGGAGGGGCAAGCGTCTGCATTTTTGGGTTCAAAAAAGGCTTGTAGTTAAAATGACCAAATTTACGGATTTTCGTGTATTATAGTCCATGGATTTTTGGTGATACGTGGTCTAGACGCGTATTTGGTCGAACATTTTTGTGGGCGTCCGTTAAGACGTTATTAATGGCGTAAGTGGATTCAGAGGGGCAAGCGTCTGCATTTTCAGGTTCAAAAAAGGCCCGGAGCGGGAAGGGCCAGATTTACCGATTTTCATGTACTATAGTCCATATATTTTTGGTGATACGTGGTCCAGACGTGTTTTTGGCCGAAACGTTTTGTGGGAGTCTGTTAAGACCTTATTAATGGCTTGAGTTGGTCAGGAGGGGAAAACGTCTGCATTTTAGGGTTCAGAAGAGGCCCCGAGCAAGAATGACTAGATTTACCAATTTTCATTTACTATAGTCCATGGATTTTTGGTGATACGTGGACGCGTTTTTGGATGAACGTTTTTTTGGGCATTCGTTAAGACCTTATTAATGGCGTGAGTTGGTCCAGAGGGGCAAGCATCTGCATTTTCGGGTTCAAAAGAGGCTTGGAGCTGGAATGACCGTATCACCGATTTTTGTGTACTATATAGTCCATGGATTTTTGGTAATACGTAGTCCAGACGCGTTTTTGACCAAAAGTTTTTGTGGACATCCGTTAAGACCTTATTAATGGCGTGAGTTAGTACGGAGGGGCAAGCATCTACATTTTCATATTCAAAAGAGGCCCAGAGCGGGAATGACCAAATTTACCGATTTTCGTGTATAGTCCATGGATTTTTTATGATACGTGGTCCAGACGAGTTTTTGGCCAAACTTTTTGTGGGCGTCCGTTAAGACCTTTTTAATGGTGTGAGTTGGTCCGGAGGGGCAAGCGTCTACATTTTTTGGTTCAAAAGAGGCCTGGAGCGAGAATGACCAGATTTATCAATTTTCGTGTACTATAATCCATGGATTTTTGGTGATACGTGATCCAGGCGCGTTTTTGGCAGAAATTTTTTCTGGGCGACCGTTAAGACCTTATTCATGGCGAGATTTGGTCCGGAGGGGCAAGCGTCTACATTTTAGGGTTCAAAAGAGGCCCGGAGTGGGAATGAACAGATTTACAATTTTTCATGTACTATAATCCATGGATTTTTTGTGATACGTGGTCCAGACACATTTTTGGATGATATTTTGTGTAGGCGTATGTTAAGAACTTATTAATGGCGTGAGTTGGTCCGGAGGGGCAAGCGTCTGTATTTTCGGGTTCAAAAGAAGCTCGGAGCGGGAATGACCAGATATATCGATTTTCATGTACTATAGTCCATGGATTTTTTGTGTAACGTGATCCAGACGCATTTTTGGCCAATCTTTTTTCTGGGCATCCGTTAAGACCTTATTCATGGCGTGATTTGGTACGGAGGGGCAAGATTCTGCATTTTTGGTGTAATGACCCTCCAGGTCATTTCTGTGTTAATGCCTTCTTTCTGTCGTTTAGAGCATTTCTATAGCAACCCCAAGTCATTTATGACTTTCTGGCACTGACTGTTCGGTCGTCTGGTCGTTCGTTTGGGTTTTATGTCTGTTTTTCTATTTTGGAGCTTTTGAAACATGAAAAGTTGATTTAGGTCATAACTTCAGGTAAACGACCTCAGATGAGAATTATGACGGTTCCATTAGCTCCGAAGCGTGCAAAATTAGGGTAGTCGCATGGTTTGCCCGAGTCCCGGGGTTTTCGGTGTGATTTTAGGGCATGTTAGCTCTTTAGCCTTTGAAATTTGGTTTAAGGTTGACTTCGATCAACATTCTTGGAAAACTCGCTCGGATGAAGATTTCGACAGCGCGTTTAGTTTCGGAATGCCGAGTTTGGTCTAGAATGACCTTTCGAGAATTCCCGGGAGCTTCTGATCTAATTTTGAGGCCTCCGGTAGAAGTTTGCTAAAATGGCTCATTTGGGTGTGGGACCCATTTTTTGTCGAAACAATCTCGTATGAAAATTTCAACTGCGTCATTGAGTCCGGAACGTCGAATTTAAGGGGATAGCATGTTTCGTTTGCGTGTACGGGGTTCCGAACGAATCCCGAGCACCTCGACGTAGTTTTGGAATTGTCTAAAACTTAGTTGTTGCTGTTGTCAAAACTGCAGACTCATTTCCTCTCCGTGTTCGCGGGATAGGCTCCGCATTTGAGGAGGCGTGAGAGAGTCTACTCCACGTTTGCGGAGGTCTGTGAGGAGCGCCGGGTTCTTATGCTCCGCGTTCGCGGAGGTCTTAGTCCCTGAGCTCCGCGTTTGCAGAAGTTTGTGTGATGAGTGGTTCCTTGTGCTCCGCTTTCACGGAAGGTTCTCCGCATCCGCGGAGGTCTGTTGGGTGAGGGGAGATTCTTGTTCTCCGCGTTCGTGGGCCTGGGGCCGCATTCGTGGAGTACTGATTGGCTCATCTCTGCATTCGCGGAGAAGAGCGGGCCTGGCAGTGTCTATTTAATGAAGTCGAAGCTCACTTGGTGGAGACCTTCAAAACTTCATATATCCTTCATCTTGCATCGGTTTTCAGCGATTTGAAGTTCACTTTGTCTAATTTTTGGCTGAAAATGCAGCCTACTGTAGGCTTTATATTTTTTTTATTCTCTCTTGAGTTTGCCTCTGTTGCATTTAGAAGTAATAAATGTCTATATGTTTGCTTGAGTTTGTTTATAGTATGTTGTTCATTTCGTGATGCTATAGTGATTAAAATTGTTGAAGTTTTTGGGTTTTAACATTGCTTCCTTCAAATACATATTGATCCTCTTAGTTTAGGACATGGGATGCATATGTTTGATATGAATCTTACATTTTAACTTGGGTCAATAGTTTGTATTCCGTGGAGAAGACTTTTGTTTTTTTTACTACCCATTGCTATTAAGTTATCATTTCTTCTAGACATCTCTTTTTTCCTTAAAAGTGTTGGGGTTTGTTTAGCCTAATCTGCCAGTAACTCGTGTATGCCTCATTCCCTGGAAATTGTGTCTTTGAAGGAGGAGGAGAAGTTTGATTAATTAGCCTTTGATTTGAAAGCATGGATATGTGTTAGATAGTTTATAAATTACTATTGAAGTGTATTGATACCACACCATTTGTATATTTGTTTTTTTTGTTGATCGACTTGGTTTTATTTGTAAGTTTCGTTGTTATGAACATAAATGTTAACCCTCCTTTTGTTTTCTTCTTGTTTCATGTGATTTCGAGTGAGTTCATCGAACTCCATTGCCCCCTCTTTTCATTCCAAATGGGTCATGGAGGCCCAATTGCATTGTATCTCGAGTCTTAGCCCGAAACAAAGAAAAATCGGATTGTATACATTTGGTATACTCAATATACATGTTGCAAGCAGGTGTACAAGGCTGGAAAAGTGATATGCAGGTGTTTGGTAGTCAAAAGGAGACTGTGTACAGCCTGTATACATGATGTATACAACGATATACAGTGGCAGAATTAGGCCCCAAAGCCTTCAAGATTTCCAGCAGCTCCTTATTTTGTTAATTGGGCCAAAGGCCCACTTTTTGTGTATATTGTTAGTTTAGAACAGATGCATTTTGGGCCAAGGGCCCATTAGTTATTAGCACATATGCTTTGATATATTAGCATAGGACAGGTACATGTGGGCCAAAACCCAAATCAAATTTAGGCCCAAGTGCTGGCCCAGGCAGACAAGATTCAGACTTGAGCACAAAATCAATCATTCTCTTATTTTATTGTCATATTTAATATTACTTGTTTATTTGATAATCAATTATAAGGTTGCCTAATCCAAAATCCCAAAGAATATCTATTTTGATTATTTATTTATAAAACTTGACTTTAAAATAAATAAGTAAATGTTTGAATTTTTCAATTGACTTCTAAATATTTGAAAGCTTCTTTACTTAGTCATATTTTAAAGCAAAAAATATTTCTTTCCTAAAAATTATTTTAAGTATAAAAAGTTGTTTATTACTTGCCTATTTTTATCAAGTTAGCCAAATATTTCAAAATTATCGGTCAACCGCAAGTTAGCGGACACTTCGAGTGCCTAGCACCTTATTGAAGTATAAATTGAACCCCGAACCCCTTTGGTTATTTCAAATTAATTTTTTCTATTTTAAAAACTTTTGAAATTAACTTTTCTTAATTTTCCTGAAAAAAATTAAGTGACGACTCTCTTTCTATAGAGAAAATAATAAAATAGTTACATTAGTGAGTTGCGGCAAATAAATCGAGAACAAACATTCTTGAGATTAGTCAAAGGTCTTAAATCGTAAGATCCTCATAAACCCAGATTATCTCCATACTAGAATGAATTCAAACCATCATTTAAGATCATAATTATATTTTCTAAGACCTAAAAATTAAACTACAAAAGTAGGGGATCGAATTACTCACATTTATGATAATTCTTTATGAAAACCTATTGAAAGTTGCCCTAGGTCGCCTTTTTCTTCTCCAAAACATTTTGGGATGATAATGTGTGATTTTAAAGTTTTCTTTACATTTATTGTAATTTGGAGTTTTCTTTACATTTATTGTAATTTGGAGTTTTCTTTATATTTATTGTAACTTATTTTTCTATAGGGGCCCAATCAGACTCCAGTACCAAAAATTTTCAAAACAGCATTATTTTAGCATCTAAAGGGACCCCATGGCAACACTTTCAATATTTATCTAAAATGTCATTATTTTAGATGCTATAAGGTTGGTTTTCGTATTTATTTATTTTTAAAATTTGAAAGAATACAAATCTTTAAAACCAGAATGGAGAAAATTATGGGAGAAAATATTTCAAAAAAGGGAAAAATGCTTAAATCTCTAATCAGTTACAATTGTAAAAAATATGAAGTGCCGTCTCTCTCTTATTCTTTCAAATCCTTTCACCATTTTTCTGCATAATTCCAACTTCAATTTTCGAATAACCAATTTGAAATTGTAGTTGAGTTTTCGTTTATTTGAGTCAATTTTTGTTGTATAATTAGATACTGAATAAATCGGTGGTTTTTCTAATTGAATTCCATCAATTTGTTATAAAGTTCAAGATTATCGGAGAAGACACAAAAACGGTTCGGTATTCGATTATTATTTTTTTGAATGATTGTAGTCATATGTGTCTACGTATTTGACATTTTTGCATCTTAATTTATTTTTAATACAAAGTAAGTATGATTACGAACTACTATGTTGTGGACGAAATGTATTTGTGATTGACAATTTCTTCTTTAGTTTTTGTATTTATATATGATTTTGTATCAATTGGTATGAATGAATAGTAATTCAATTATTCTGTAGCTGATTGTTTCGAATTCAACAAAAAAGATACTAAATCTGTTTTAAAGATGCTATTAGTATGAATACATAGACAATGAATACATAAATAAAGTGTACTTTGGTTATTTGAAATTAAGAGTGAATATGATTTAAAATATAAATATACATTTTGTTTTGATTTTATAACCATTAAAAGAATTGGTATGAATGAATAGTAATTCAATTATTTGGTAGTTGTTTGTTTCAATTTCGGCAAAAAAGATACAAAATCTGTTTGGAAGATGCAATTATTATGAATACCTATATAATGAATACATAAATAAAGTATAGTTTGATTATTTAGAATTAATAGTGAATACAATTTAAAATATAAATACACATTATGTTTTGATTTTGTATCCATTAAAGAAATTGGTATGAATAAATGGTAATTCAATTATTTTGTAGCTGGTTGTTTTGAATACAAAAAAAAAAAGATACAAAATTTGTTTTAAATATACAATTAGGATGAATACCTGTGTAATGAATACATAAATAAAGTATTGTTTGGTTATTTGGAATACGACAAAAAAGATACAAAATGTGTTCTAAAGATGCAATTAGGATGAATACCTATATAATGAATACATAAATAATTGTAAGAGAGAGAGTGTATAGAGATTTGGGTTAAAACCTAGGAGAGAGAAAATTGTAATGTGGAATCTTTTTTTTTTTTACCTTTAACCGTGTATTGGAGTAAAAATAGGAAAATGTGGGTTTGATTTCAGAAATAAAAGGATAGTATATTAATTGTATTAGGATACAATATATTTGCTAAAATAATGACATAATGACATTATTGATAATTAATTTAAAGTGTAGATGTTTTAACTAATTATATTAGGAATTATGACTAATTTGCTAATTTTCCCTTAAAACATCTATATCAGCCCAATCAGACTCCCAGTCACACTAAAGCGACCTCAAGGCCGCTATAGTAGTTCAGATAAAACACTATTTTTAAAAAAAAAAATTCATTCATAACGATGAGATAGATCATTACAAACAATGAAAACAAAAATAAAAAAACAAATGTAAATGGTCACTGAACCACTCACCTTGTTTGATGAGCGAATGAAAAGTCTATTCAAAAGGAAGAATAAGGATTATTGGAAAATGAAAAATCAAAAAAATACATGTAAGTTGGGTGATGGTGCCAGGCCAATTAAGAGAAGGCGAACGATATCAAAATCGCACACAACAACAGAAAGATTTGTCTTTCTCGCCCCTCTGAAATTTGGATTCATCCTTGTGGCCATAGGATTGAGCCACGTAGTCTTCGAGGACACTCGGAATCGATCGAGGCCTTACACCTTGTCTTCAAGCCGTTCGATTTTAAGAATCGAATTGGGATATTTCTTTATTTTGGATAGGATTTGGATTTCAAATTCAAAAATCCCCCTAATTCTTATCCGTTTTGGTTTTTTTCCCACCAATTTTGAACCCTAATTTTTCCCTATATAAACCCTTTTTATTTACTGTTCAAGGGTTGGAAATTTTGAATCGAAACACAGATAACATATAGAAACACAAAGGTTTTGAGGCAGAAAAACCCAAAAACCGACGAGTATTAGAGAGAGCATTCAAGTTCAAGTTTAGTTTCCGAACAAGTTGTTCTTATTGTTTGCCGGAGTTCCCATTGTGGTGGTGGAATAGCTCGTCCAAGCTCAGTTCATTGTCCAGTCGCTGCTCATAACGAGGTAAATAAGTCTTAGCCCTTTTACTCATTCAGAGTTCAGTGAATGTTGTATTGATTTATATTCTTTGAGATACTCGCGTTTAAGTCTAAGTTACGTTCTTAATCTTCATCTTAATATCTCTGAAATGGGTAGTGCTTGTTCATTTTAAAGATGATTTAGTTCTTGTTTGAGCCTATTTCTCTATTAATGGTCTTCTCCAACTCACAGTGGTTATGCTCGCCTTAAGCTTAGTTTATTCATTTGTTAATCAGCTTATTACTGTTTTGTCCTTATTTGTTGAAATAGTTTTCATGTTTTGTTATGTGTTTCGAATGTGTCAAAGGATTGCTCCACTGTTCCTGCGTTTATTTTCGAGTTCAGATTAGTTAGTTCTCATCTTTATCATTCTATTCAGACTTGTTTTAATTTGTTATAGACATCTTGTGGTATGAATGTATGTCACCCATGTCTAGCATGAATGCGTTGTTTTCAGAAAGTATGTATATTGTTTCATTATTTGGGGGTCAGATAATGTCCAATATTGATTTAGCTTGGCATGATTTGCTTTAAATGAGTTTGTATCACCTTTTCTGGTTACGAGCTGTGTAAGGTTGTTATCCATATAGGTCTAAGTTTTCGAGATTGTGATATAGCAATCGTGTGGTGTTGTTTCCTCTCCAGATCATTGTCTCGTCTCTTTTCTGAGTGTTTTCTCTTTAGTTCTTCATATCAGGTCTCTTAAAAGATAAATTAGTTAATGTTAAGAAGTAATAACGGTGCCATGTTCCTCTTTGGTTGTTTGTTACTTCATTGGCATGTTTCAAATCTCTTGAGAATCGTATTGATTTGTCTATCTCTTCAAATTGACCTCGATTTGGATTAACTTGTGGCTGATAATGTGATTCGTTTAGGTGTCTGGTTTGTTGGCGGTCTATTTCTTGTTATTATTTGTTCTAGATGTCTCTTTTACGGCTATTCAGAGAATATCTCAAAATCTTGTTCAAACCCCTGCTTCATTGACCCCGAGTTTAGCCTTTCCCTTTTAAGTCGAATGTGGTATTATCTCGATTAGTCGCCTGCTCATATGTTTGTATTGGTTTGAAAGCATGCTAGTCTTATTTTTCTTTGGATTCATGTGTTTCGTGTCTTCGAATGAGCTATTTGGATTACCTTCGTGTCTTCATTGTCCCTCATCTCGAATTGGTTTTGCCTGTTGTTGTGGAATCTGTTTGCCTTTGCTTACTTTATAGTATGTTGTTCATTTCGTGATGCTATAGTGATTAAAATTATTGGAGTCTTTGGGTTTTAAGATTGCTTCCTTCAAATACATATTGATCCTCTTAGTTTAGGACATGTGATGCATATGTTTGATATGAATGTTACATTTTAACTTGGGTCAATAGTTTTTATTCCCTGGAGAAGATTTTTGTTTTTTTACTGCCCATTGCTATTAAGCTATCATTTCTTCTAGACATCTCTTTTTTCCTTAAAAGTGTTGGGGTTTGTTTAGCCTAGTCTGCCAGTAACTCGTGTATGTCTCATTCACTGGAAATTGTGTCTTTGAAGGAGGAGGAGAAGTTTGATTAATTAGCCTTTGATTTGAAAGCATGGATATGTGTATTTGTTTTATTTATTGATCGACTTGGTTTTATTTGTAAGTTTCGTTGTTATGAACATAAATGTTAACTCTCCTTATCTTTTCTTCTTGTTTCATGTGATTTCGAGTGAGTCATTGCCCCCTCTTTTCATCCCAAATGGGCCATGGAGGCCCAATTGCATTGCATCTCGAGTCTTAGCCCGAAACAAAGAAAAATCGGATCGTATACATTTGGTATACTCAATATACAGGTTGCAAGCAGGTGTATGCAGGTGTTGACACCAAATTTTGGTCTGATATTTTCCAACGTTAATATTTTTAAATATTTTATTTGTTAAATAGTTCAAAATATATGTTTTGCAATTTTAATGCAATTTGTTGATAATTATCCTTATTTCTCAAAATATTAGGATTTTTATCGGTTAATCTTGTTTACATTATTTTTTTGTCACAACCGGTTTGAATATGTTCAAATATTTGCTCAGTTTGATTAAATCATTTATTTTGTTAAATTGTATTTTTTATATGCCGTTGGTTACATTTTTAATATTCATTTTATTCGTTACATTTGTTAATATTCATTTTGATATTTTTGCGCAGTCTAGAAATTCATTCAAATATGGATAAGATTTCATACACAGATATTTTATTGGTTAGTGGTTTTGGCCCACTGTTTTAAGATAATGGTATTGTACTATTGGTGGTTTTTAATTTTCTATTTAAGCAATAGCTTGACCATTAAGTTAGGGGTGGCGGATAAAATTTTAGGGGTAATTTTCAGATTTTTTTAGTCTCTAAGATTTCTTTTAGTGTTTATAATTTACCGATGAGCTTGTCACCGGAGCTCCGCCGGAATCCGGCGAGTCCACCACCCAAAAGACCCCTTTTCATTTTTTTCTCTGTTAATCCTTGCCGGAAAAATCAACTCCGGCAAAACCCAAAACAACCGATCTCCACCTTTTTCCAGTGAAATCAGACCCCAAAACCACCACAAAACCAAACACACCCGTCTCCCTCCAGTTCTTTTCCCGACAACAACAATCCAAACTCAAGACCCAACCATCGCTCCAAAACCCACACTTTTCCAGCGAGATCCGGTGAAGAAACCACTTGAAACTGACCCAAACCACCACCGTTGCATCACGAAGCGATAAGCTCCGGCGAACAACGAAACACAACAACAACAGAGAATTAGTGAGTTTTAGCTCTAGCGAACAACGAGTTTCGAGCTTCTACGCGAACTGAAACTCCGATAAACCCAACGAACTAGTAGCTCCAACGATCTGTGGTGAAACTCAAAGCTTCAACCATCTCCAATTAATAGCAAACTTCATCTTCAATGATGGTAAAAGTAAAAATTCATATCTGACCTTTTCTTTTTTTTTCTTTCATTAATTATTGTGTATATACATATGTTATTACTTTGTTGTTGGTTTATTTATTTATTTATTTATTTTATCTCTATTGTGTCGCTAAAATTGATCGGAACTCTATCTCTATTGATTGTTATATCCCACAGTCCTTTTGGTTTTTTTTCAAATCTTTTTTATTTGTTATGTTTTTTTTTATTGAGTCTGATTTTCTGTTTTTGGGTGTTAAGTTTTGATGGACAAATTTGTCTTTTTGTTTATTCTCCTGTAGCTTTAGTTTCTTAATTTTATATTATTTTGTTCAAGTCATGAGTTGACTTTAATATTAGTTTCATGTTTTTGTGAATCTTTGCTTGATTTATTCATTGTCAATAATTTTAATGTAATTATGTTATCCTTTTTATTATCATTTGTCATTTGTTACGAGAATAGATAAAATTCTGTTGAGTTGGCTAATTTTTTAATTTTTATTTTTGCAAATTTTGTGTAGTTTTATTGCTACTGTTCCTGATTTATTTTTCTAGTAAATACAATGATATGTTATTTAAGGAGTTGACATTTTAAGTTTGTTTTATTTGATTGTTGTTTAATTAAAATTTTGTGCTTAACTCTTCTTGTTTAGAAGTATATCCAGTAAGCTCCAACAACCCTCCATTGAATTGATTGAATTAATTGGCCAATGAAAAAATCTCTACGTCGGTTTTAGAGGCCTCCACAATGTTAAAAGACGGAATTTTAGTTAAGTTCATATATTTATGTATGTTAAAATTGGCCGATGAAAGAATTTACGTCGATTCCCAAGGTCTCCCATGTTCATAAGACGGATTGTTGTTTTTAAATTATTATTTGATTCATTTATTTTTATTTTTATTTTTATTTATTTGTTACTAACACTTTCACTAAGTGTCTTTATAGGTACCCAGAGTTGCTTTCCAAGGAAGCTATTCGAATTATATTTTTTATTCATTGTTGTATATATTATTGATGTTAGGCAAATTTAGGCCATTTCTTATATTATTGCTTTACTTAATTATTTGTATATATTGCATGTTTATTATACTTGTATATTGTGTTATCTCCTCCTCAATTTGAAAAAAATGAATTCAGTCGGGACCCACAATTGTGGATTTCGAATGATGCCTAATACCTTCCCTTCGGAATAACTTGAACCCTTATCTAGAATCTATTGGTTTTGTAAACTTATTTTATTGTTAGTTAATTAATTGGTTTCCTAGTTTTCCTAAAATTAGGTGGCGACTCCCTTTAAACCCCTTTACCCTTTAAAAACTCCTTTTAAAATTAAAATTCTTTTAAAAAGTTATTATTTTTGAGTCACCGCAACGTTGCTCCCTCTTAAAGGATGTCAACAGCAGGTGTTTGAAAGTCAAAAGAAGACTGTATACAGCCTATATACATGCTGTATACAGCGATATACAGTGGCAGAATTAGGCCCAAAAGACTTCAAGATTTCCAGCAGCTCCTTATTTTGTTAATTGGGCCAAAGGCCCATTTTTTGTATATATAGTTAGCTTAGGACAGATACATTTTGGGCCAAGGCCCATTAGTTATTAGCTCATATACTTTGATATATTAGCATAGGACAGGTACAGGTGGGCCAAAACCCAAATCATATTTAGCCCCGAGTGCTGGCCCAGGCGGACAAGGTTTAAATTTGGGCCTAAAATCAATCCTTCTCTTATTTTATTGTCATATTTAATATTACTTGTTTATTTGATAATCAATTTTAAGATTGTCTAATCCAAAATTTCCAAAGAATAGCTATTTTGCATTATTTATTTATAAAACTTGACTTTAAAATAAATAAGTGAATGTTTAAATTTATCAATTCACTTCTTAATATATGAAAGCTTCTTTCAAAAAAAATTTCTTTCTTAAAAATTATTTAAATATAAAAAGTTGTTTATTACTTGCCTATTTTTATCAAGTTAGCCAAATATTTCGAAATTATCGGTCCACCGCAAGTTAGTAGACACTTCGAGTGCGTAGCACCTTCTTGAAGTGTAAATTGAACCCCGAGCCCCTTTGGTTATTTCAAATTGATTTTTTCTATTTTAAAATCTTTTGAAATTAAGTTTTCTTGATTTTTCTTAAAAATTAATTGGTGACTCTCTTTCTATATATAAAATAATAAAGCAGTTACATTAATGAGTTGCGGCAAACAAATCGAGAACAAATATTCTTAAAATTAGTCAAAGGTCTTACATGATCCTTATAAACCCAGATTTTCTCCATATTAGAATGAATTCAAACTATCATTTAAGGCCATAATTATATTTTCTATGGCCTAAAAATTAAATTACAACAGTAGAGGATCGAATTACTCACATTTATGATAATTTTTAATGAAAAACTAATGAAAGTTGCCCTAGGTCGCCCTTTTTATTCTCCAAAACATTTTGGGATGTTAATGTGTGATTTTAGAGTTTTCTTTACATTTATTGTGATTTGGAGTTTTCTTTACATTTATTGTAACTTATTTTTCTATAGCGGCCCAATCAGACTCTCAGTCCCACTAAAACTTCTATAGCGGCTCAATCAGACTCCCAATCGCACTAAAGTGGCCTCAAGGCCGCTATAGCAATTCGAATTAAATACTATTTTTTAAAAAAAAATTCATTCATAACGATGAGATGGATCATTACAAACAATAAAAATAAAAAAATAAAAACAAATGTACATGGTCACTGAACCCCTCACCTTGTTTGATGAGAGAATGAAAAACCTATTCAAAAAGAAAAATAAGGATTCTTGGAAAATGAAAAATCAAAAGAATACATGTAAGTTGGGTGATGGTGCCAGACCAATTTTCCGACATAATATATAATGTTACTATTACTATTGAAAATTTTATTCTATAACTTTTTTTCGCTCTGTTTTTTTTGGCAGGGAAGTAGGCAAAGCCGTATATATACTTTAAACAAGACAAAGTTTTTTAGCAATAACATTAGTAAAGAGAATTTTCAAAAGAAAACATGCGATAGTTTTTGATTTGGGAGTGATCTGAGTCCTAGGGTTTGCAATTTCAATAGTAAAGACGTTGATTTTATTGACTCTTATCATGATAATATAGAAAAGAAATCTATTATTTTGAAAAAAATGAATGACAAAAATAAGTATGCAGAAGAAAAGAGTCAGTGAATCTATTATGATAGTGGATCTACTATTACAATAAAAAAGATCTAGAACAGTATTAAGAGTTGATTAAGTATGTGGTGAAAGTGAATCCGTCAGACCTCCCTTTCTTAACTCGATGTAAATTTTCGAATGTCCAAAATCTTAAGTTTATCTTTCAAACTCAAGCTGATAAGGTTAAATGTAATGAATTCAACCTCGAGTTGGGAGCATTTATACATTATTATGACATCAACAAGTCAAAAAATACTTGTACACAAACTTTGTTAAAGACAGTCTAAGTATATTTATAATTCACCCATATGTTAGATAATAGAAAAGTATTCCTATTTCTTTCAAAAATTGGACGAGTTGATGGAATTCTACCATTACATTTTTTGTCGTTATTTTTTTATTGGCTTAAGGGATTGAATCAATTTTTTCTAGAAATATAATGTGAACATGCACCATGTTATAGAACATGCAGAACAATACTCCAAATATGAAGAGAAGTCTTTATATGAGGATTCGTGTGACATTGTGAAGTTTATCAACAATTATGTGAAGTACTATAATCATAACAAAAAAGATCGTGATGGACAACTGCCTTGAAAACAAGGTTAGAAGTCTTTGAGGAAGTCATCTACCTATTTTCGTACATAACTAGACATGCTAATGAAAATATTTTTCTAAGTCTGGATAAGCTAACAATTGACGATATATCCCTTCATCCCTCTAAAGAATGAGTTTACACAATATCATAAGGAGAAAACTTGCTAGATTTTCTTGCTAAATTTTGCTGGTGATTTGGAAGATAAATGAGAAGAATTTTTTATTTTTTTTGTATTTGCTACTCCATTTTGATTTGTACAAAAAGTTCATTAATTATAGTTTCATGTGATTTTTACTTGAATTCTTGTAAGAAACAAAATTATTTTTATAATATAATCATAGTGTGTATCATTATTTCAAGTATTTGAATCTTTGCTTACATGACATTTATTAAATGTTTTTAGTGTTATTTTTTCTTTATACAAGTTGAAGCTGACATGACAGTTATATTGAGCACTGGCAGCAACCAACATGATCTAAACTTTTCTATTACTCTGATCGAGGAAAGATCAGATCATGTGACAACATTATCTATTGATGATTTCGCAAAATTTGCACTTTCCTAGATTTTTCTTTCTATCTTTAATTATTTTTCATGATATTTCATTTGTCTCTATGCCAATCATTTTATTTTCATAAGTACTAATTCGTATACAATTGTTGCTCGAGATCCCACAAGTAAGTCATAGAGTTAGTATATGAAATGAAGCAAAGCTTATCAGTAGATCTCAACAGCTGTAGTGGATCCATATTCACTGTATAATATGTTAAAGCCATGAAATTAAAACGTATTCCGGATCTCATACACAAAGACTCATTGCAGTTGCATGAACAATGATAATAGAGGAATTCACACTAGGATTAAATAAAAAATTGACACAATATTGTGAGCATTGAATTTATCTATAGATTCGAGCGTGAAGTTTGAAGTGGGTTGAAAGATTTAAGCGTGAAATTTGAATTCAAATTTATAAAAAATTTCAAGGCTTGTTAATTTAAATTTTATTTAGATGTGAAATTAGATTATTAAATCAAACTTAAGATTAAAACATTTGAAATTTGAATTGTCAAGTCGAACTTCAAACATTTTTGTTTGAATTTTTTTTTGAGAAAACACATAAAAGCCCTCCTGAACTTGGCAGGACAACTTACTTTAGCATTTTAACTTTACATATAATTATTTGCTCCCTAATCTCATTTGAAGTGAATTTAATATCACCTTAAGATTATAATACCAGTCTCACAGTGACAAGTGCATCTCACACGTGCATGTCATTGACACATCAACGTCAGTGATTTTTTAATTCTTCTTTTATTTCTTTTTATTTATTTACAATTTTAGAAATAAAAAATTAGGAAAAAAGAGGATTAATCTAACATTAAAAAAAACAGTCCAACTCTATAGTTGATTCTCAAAATATTTTTCACAAAAAACCACTCAATCTTTGAGACACTTTAAAAAAAAAATAACAATTGAAAATATTATTTGAGATGAAGAAATTGTAAATTTTTTCATTAAAAAAATCCAAGTTTATCGCCATTAATACAAACACTGTCATAAATGGTGATTTTGAAGCAATAATTTTCGACATCAACAATCTTCTCTTTTCAATTTTCAAAATTAGTGATATCGATTTTAATTCAGATCTTGAAAAAAGACCCTCTTCTTGAAATCGAAATTGATATGAGTGAAAGATCAGAAGTTAAGAAAAAAATGGTGGAAAATTCGATAACAAAGAAGAAAACGGTGAGAAAGATAGTGGTTGAAGGCGGGGAGGTTTGGAGTAGGAGAAAGAGGGTGGGGGTATGAGGTATGGGGTTCGAAGAAGGAGAAATGGAGTGGAGAGTTTCAAAGCAAGACAAAGAGGGGGGTGTTTCGAATAGGAAGAATGTGGTGATGCAGTTGTGGCCGAGGACGGCAAGAGGTGGTGGGGTGTGGGGAAGAAGAAAGGGTAGGGTTGCTGGTAGATAAGGGTGGGGCGGTGGGGTGTGAGGAAGATGAAGAATGAAAAAATGGTTGGCTGAAAAGAAAAAAAAAGACCCACTTATATTTTTTCTCTTTAATTTTTCGCATATATGCGCTATTTTTTTTAACTTGCCACGTCAGTTGTTTGGGTGCATTTAAATTCGTTTGATATGAGATTAGGGGGTAAATAATTACCCGTAAAATTAAAGTGCTAAAGTAAGTTGTCCTGCCAAGTTCAGGAGATTTTTTATGTGTTTTCTCTTCTTTTTTTTTTTATAAGTCTAACTTTAAACATGTTTGAAGTTTGACATGTAGCCATATATAAGTTTTTGCAAGTCAAACTCCAGGCAATAAGTCTAAAAATTTTAATACTTCAATCTCCCACATTTGGAAGTGGCTAAACCTGCAAAATTAATGAAAACATTAAATAGAGGTCTTGAAATCAACTATTGGTGCACTTCCCCAACGGTCGAGCTTGAGTAGACAATACTTTGACAGTTGAGACTAAACAATTATAGATGACATTAAATCTAGTACCTTCCCCTAATACGATGATTGAGCGAATCTGAGCGAGAACATTGAATCAGTAGGAAAAAGATACGTGTAACAGCTCATGAACCATTACAAATGAACTTGAAAGGAATTTGTTATAACAATATCTACTTTTTTTTGTTATCTCTATATCTAAATATTGTTTATTACATGTGACTCTATTTTTCGAAGAACGTGTTAGTTATGGTAAAATTCTAAGTTAAAGAATTCTACTTTAAAAAAGGATTTATGAGATTATTAATATGATTAACAGAAAATTGTTCTTGAAAGTTATTGGTAATTTTTTCAAATATTACCAATATTTGTAAAATTAACCATTTTAAACCTAATTTTCCCCTTTTTTTTTTGGATGATAACATAAGAGTAATTTTGTGTGTGGAATGGTAAGAAGTATGTTTACTGAAGACTAGCGAACACAACCTCGCTAGCTCTCATCACTTCCATCGCGCCTCCAAGAAAAAAAAATGGAGGCTTCTCTTTGTTAAGCTATTTCGAAGTTTTGTGGACGTCTACTTCACTTGGGCACTACCCAAATTGCAGTTGTTGGTAAAAAACACTCTTCTAAGTTCTTGATTTCTTCTTCTGTTGTTGCTATTGTTTTTTTTTTCTGCAATTGTTACTCTTTGATGAAATCTTGCTTTTATTTTTACACCCATCTGCAAATTTATGGTTTTTACAGTGAAAAAATGTGAAGCATGCTGATGTGAGTTATAGCTTCTGTGAATTATTACTAGGGTTTAAGAGTTTGCCTTTTTTCCCCAAGATTTAAAGGGAGTTTTTCTAAATTTCTCTTCAGCATATGCGTTTTTACAATGTTCTTGTTGATCTGGGATTTTAGCTGCTGCGAATTGGGGTTTAGGAGTTTGCCCTTTTCTCCATAAGCAAAAAGTTGATTTTTTTTTCCATTAATTTTTTTCTTCTGTGTTCTGTGCATGATATTTTCCAGATTGGTTTGGTTGCAGTGATTTGGTTTTAGGGTGAGATCGGTATGAAAGAAAATGTTTGAGTTTTGGGCTAGAATTATTGCTTATAGGTTCATTTTAGTCTTTCAAATATAACTTGAACATTTTTAATCCCTTAACTTTGCTAAAGTGAGGCACTTTTGGTCTCTCTAACATAACGATGTTAAAAACTAACGGTACAAACAATTTTCTAACCTTACGAAATCAACTTATAATGAAAAATCACTTTTTAAATTTTTTTTAATATAAACCCAGATGGTGTTTCTTGCTAAAATCATACCATAATTGGGTATTTCACTATCATGAGATCTAATAATCATTGTTGGGAAAGAAAAGATCAACTCTTCACTTGAGTTCTCTTCTTGTTGCAGCTGAACAAAGCTTTTTACAGAGAGATTAGGGCCTTTTTTTTGCTGAGGTGTTTCCTCGCGTGTGAAGTTGGGAGAAAGAAGAATGCAGTGTAGGTATCATATGAGTTTAGCACCATTAATTTTTAAAGGGGTTCTGTTAGGAAGATCAAAAGTGTTCCACTTTAGTAAAGTTAAGGGATTAAATATGCTAGGGTTATATTGAAGGGACCAAAATGAACCCACTCCCACAAATAAGGGATAATTTTAGCCCAAAACCAAAAATATTTTCTAGGAAAATAAGTAGGTTTCTTACTTATTTTCTTGTGTTTGGTACGCAAGTAAAAAATATTATTCTAAAAGTATTTGTATGTAATCTAGGCAAACAATATGGGAGGTTACAGGGGGTGGGGTGAAGATAGGTGTGTTGGACGGTGTGGGGAGGACACAATTATTATGGAATGCTACTTATAGGATTTGTTTTCTTTACTTCCATTAGGTCATTTTCCTCATTTTAAAGAACTTGTTTTCCTACCGAAAATATTTGACAAAACGAACATGAGATAATCGGAAAACATTTCCCTTAGTGTGTCTTAGTTTTCGTTGAGCTAGAGCTTCATGTTGGACCTGCTATTGTTCCATTCAAATATATAGGTAGGGTTTATTAAGACCTCTCTTTCTCTCTCTGTGTTTGAGTCCGTTTGCTTTTAAACTTCAATTGTAGCTGTAATTGTTTGGATGCAGAGGTGATGTTGGACATTTGAGGGGTTAACATTATATACTACAGATAGACAATTGTTACAATTGGTTCATGCCTAAGCATAATTTCCATACATGACAGGAGTGAGGAGTCAAACTAATACTTACTATAAGCAATCAAGTGCAATAGTTTCAACAAGTAATGAAGTACTAGGGGTGTCAAATGGGCAGGCTAGGTCAACATTAGGCAGGTTAAAATGGTGCCCTTGTTCAAAGTTGGCTCGAGTCAATTTGGACTAAATGGGTCATAACTCAGCCCGGACAACTCAAACATTCGTAAGTTTTTTGTCTGTTTTGTAATTTCCTTAGTTACCAAATCAAACTAAGGAAAATACCCTATTTTTTCTTTATAGAGAGGGAAAAGGGATGAAGTTGTTGATGATCATTTTTTGGTACTTGACAAACTTCTTTTATGGGTTAATTTGGGTTGTGCGTGAATTGACTGATAATTGCATTTACTCCCAACTCAACCTGCTCAAGTTTGGACGAGTTGGGCAGGAAACACTTATAGTCTTGCTTTGGCATCTTCACATGGTGGTAGATAGAGTCTCATTCGAGATTTGAGTAATCGTTGACTCCTCTTTAGATGGTTGCCAAGACTTCTGCTCCAATCTTCTGTCTATGCATGGAAAATATATCACATGTTCCTGGGCTTCCCTGTCATCCTCTACCACCCTCCCTCTATGACACCTATGAGGCTATGACTAAGAATTCCATATTTGTGAGAATAGTTATATTGTTTGATCTAACAATCTAAGAATTTTTATGAATTTCTTTCGTTCAGAATATTTTTTAACTTGAAATGATATTTCAGCATCATTACGGCCTGAGGTACAGGATGAGTAAGAAGAAAAACCCTCTTGTATTCTTAGATGTATCAATTGATGGAAATACTGCAGAAAAAATTGTTATTGAGGTAATATATGAACTAAATCTTACCAACCTTCATGGATCTCTTCCTCTTTTGGATATTTTTCCTTTTTCTTCCATATGAAACCATGTCTTGAAACTGTTTTTTATATCTCCTATGTTCCAATTAACGTTATTTTTTGGAAATGTGCAGCTCTTTGCAGATATTGTCCCAAGGACTGCAGAAAATTTCCGGTTGCTCTGCACAGGTATATTGCTCGAAACTTTATTTGCATTGTGATAAATGGGTACTTAGTTTGAGCCTTGAGGTTCCCATAACCCCTCTCCCTGAAATAAGAAAAAATGTAAGGAAAAGCTTCTTCAGTTCTATCTTTGTCATACTTCTAGTCTGGATAGGAATTAATCAAAGGTTCTAATTGTATGTTAATTAGTGGAATAGAAGTCGTGCATCATTGTGAGGGGCCTTAAGGAAAATCTTCTGTAGGTCAGTGAATACCATCATTATGCTGCTCTGGAATTTTGAGATTATCCATTGTTTTATGAAATCCCGTTGCCTTAATGAAAATCATAACTTCCCTGCCATAATGTAGGCCTAGTAACACCATTCAAAATTCTGCTCCAAAAAATTGGAGACTGTCTAGTGTTTTGTGAATTCTCGTTCTAGTCAATCAAAGTATGATTTTATGGATTCAACATTGAACTAGATTTTCCTGCCTTTTCACCCAAGCAAATTTCCCATAGTTCTATGCAGACTAAGGATCCATTCGACAATCTTTTTGATATTATATGTGAACAAATAATAGCTATAGTCCAACCATTTCCGGAATTTCAAGGGTGAGATTTGTATTTTTTTTTGGATTAAGTTATTTCATTGTCCCTTTTTTCCCTGATGGATAAATAAAACTGTGCTGATTGGGTAATGTAATGTTACTTGTGGTTACGGGAATTGTGTTGATTGATGAGTATCTTAGAGTTGGAAGTTTATTTGTGCTGCTGTTTGTTAGAGTGTACCATTGGTTAACGGAATGTGCTATTGTGTCTGTCTTAAATCCTCAATCATGAGCTAATGTTTGGGATTGAGTTAGGCCCAGTGTTTGTTTCTTTTTAAGTTTTAACATGGCATCAGTGTTACACCTATCCACGTGGCTTGTTTTCTAATGGTGGATCCCGCATGTTATGTCCCATACGGCAGTTATCCAAGTAGGGAAATACAAGAATAGAGAGGTCTGGCTCTGATATTATGAGAAAATAGACCATGGGCCATTGGGCCTAGTTCAACCTCTCTAATTGTTCAAGTCGGGATGTGTCGTTATCTCACATTGATCAAGGGAATACGATGTTGTCTCCTTATATGGTCTTAAATAAACCTCACGTAAATGAGTTAGTTATTGGGGTTGAGTTAGACGCAATGGTCATTTTCTTAACACTGCTAATTTTATTATATTTTTGATGAGGGAACAGGTTGGTTTAAAAATTTGAATATTTTCCTTTTCATGTGTGCACCGAATCATTAAGAAATCACATATCCTGCATAACAATGGATCATCATTGTGAATGGGTTTTTTGATTATTCTCATTGTTTTCATTTTCGACATTAATAGATTTTTTCCTTTTATTGGCTTTCAATGGTTGCACGATTTTACGAGCATAATTGGTTGATCTTATGAGTGTTGTGATTTCAATGATATGTTATATTCTGAAGGTGAGAAGGGAGTTGGAGTATCTACTGGGAAACCTCTGCACTACAAAGGATGCTTATTTCACCGTGTAATAAAAGGGTTTATGGCACAAGTATGTTCTCTCTCTCTCTGATTTGTATTCTGTCCTTTCGAGAATAAACAATGTAGGAATTGATGTACCTTTATATTTATTTTACCTAAGCTTGGGTCTCATAGGAAGAACAATTGTATCTTCCAGCTTAATATGTGATAATTCCGGAATTTGGGTTTGAAGTTCACAAGTTCTTTTTCTCATGCATCGGCAAAATTATTATCTTAAATCATACAGCCCCATCTTACTGGCCCTTCAATATCATGAGTAAATTCTTTTGTGAGCTTCTCTCCTAATGTATGGGATTACGACGGGGTTGTTTTGCAGATTTTACGAATCTCTTGTGAAGCAGTGTAGATCTATATCTGTTGTACTTGTCATTTATTTCAAATGAGAAATTAATTGTGCAGGGATGAATATCAGCTGATTCGCTTCATGAGCTGTCTGGGCTTGGTTTGATGACTATAATTGTCATTTAAGAATATAGCCATTTTTGCCTTTTTGTTTCTTCCGCAATCTACATAAGGCTTCTAGATTTTCCCCCTTAGTCCTTATATTGGGGGATTTTTCATCAGTCCCATGACCTCTTTTTGTTTTCTACAGGGTGGTGATTTCTCCAAAGGGAATGGTATGCTTTTCTCCTTCTGGGCCCTGAACTGTCAATTGGTGCAGAGGATCTTTAACTTCAACTTCTTGCCCAGACAAGTAAGGCACGAACTTTTAATGTTTTGCAGGCACTGGTGGAGAGAGTATATATGGAGGGAAATTTCCAGGTAGATTAATATATATGTTTTCAGTGTTGAATAAGTGGTAATATGATTGATGCTGACGGTAATTTTTTTCTCCATTAGATGAAAACTTCAAAGTTGCCCACACTGAGGCTGGTCTTCTCTCGATGGCAAATAGTGGTCCTAATACAAATGGATCCCAGTTCTTCATTATATTTAAGAGAACTCCCCATCTCGACGGGTATTTATCTGATATATATGAGTGCACTAGTTTCAACTATGTTTTGTCCTTCACTAAGAACCCTAACATACCTCTTGGCTTGTACTCCAAATCCTCTACTAGGAGAATAAATAACTTTGGTTATAACAGTGTGTCAATAGCTTATTCCTATCATGAGGCATCTACATTTCTGTTGCAGGAAGCATGTTGTTTTTGGAAAAGTTGTAAAGGGAATGGATGTTGTGAAGAAAATTGAACAGCTGGGAACAGACAATGGGAAGCCAACTGGGCTTGTGAAAATTGTGGATTGTGGCGAAATGTCTGAGAAGAAAAGTAGTGATACAGCCAAAGCAGAGAAAGGTGATTTTCTCTCTCTAAGACTAAGATGTCCTACTCTGCTGCAGTATTACTGCCTCATCAATAAGAGATTGTTGTGTGGTCTTGTTTCTGTTGTTCATTCATATATTTTTTGCCTCGCCTCCAGGGAAAAATAAAAAGTCCGCGAGAGCTCTTTCCTCTGATGATGATTCAGACAGTCAAGAAAAGGGGAAACGCAAATCATCCACCAATAGAAAGAAAAAGAAAAAGAGGAGATACTCTTCATCTGATTCTTACAGTTCTGAGACAGATACTGATTCCTCTTCAGACTCTGACTCAGATTCTAAGCTGGACTCCTATTCTTCTAGTTCTTCAGGTGATGGAAGGCGTAAGAAGAGGAAGAGGTCGACTAAGAAAGAAAGGAGTCGACATGGGAAGAAAAAAGGCAGAAAGAGCACGAGTAGAAGAGTTCATCGAAATAAAAGATCGAGACGCAAGCGGTATCCTTTATTGTTGGCCCTTATCTGTGTTATTAAGCTGTACTTGATTGCTGGTTCAGTAGATTTATTTTGTTTTCATTACATTCAGGAGCTCTGAGAGTTCTAGTGACACAGACAGTCAGAGCATGAGCAGCAGCAGTGATAGCTCCGATGATGAAAATGGCAGGCCGAATAATTCTGCACGAAAAGGTCACTTCTAGTTTATTCATGGAGGTGGAAAAACATGAATTATAAGCAGATTTACCAATTTATTCGTTGATCTTATGTTTCAGGTTTGGTGAAGAAATCATCAAACCCTGTCAAAGGACTAGCTGTTTTGAAGCAGCAACAGAATCTTGAAGAGGGTGAAATATCTAAGAATGGTAAGCTTCCAAATAATGGTCATGATGGAGATGTACAAACTGACAGGACTCTCGCCACGAATCATCAATCTGATAATTCGAGCAGATCCAGGTTCCTTCCTTAGCTTTACTGAATGCTTTATGATGTGGTACTTATTTATGTGGTTGCTCATATTAGTTGCATATCTTCACCAAGTGAATTCTTTCTCTTTGTATGATAAACAGGAGCGCAACACCAAGTCCTAAGGGGAAGCCAAGACCCAGCCGTAGGAGCAGTCGAAGTATGAGCCCAGAAAAAGTACCTGCTAGACTTGGTCAAAATGGTGGAAGTTTTCAAATTGAGTCAAAGGAGGGAAGTCTTTCAAAGAGTCCTTCACCAAAAGTTACTCAGCCATCTCGCTCTAGTCCTGGCAGGGATTTATCCGGAAACCGTTCTCCAGATGGAAATTCAAAACGAGTCCGAAAAGGCCGTGGCTTCACTGATCGTTATTCATTTGCAAGACGCTATCGCACCCCATCTCCTGAGCGTTCATCTTACAGGCCTTATTACCAGGGTGGAAGAAATTTTCAGGGGAATCGTGATAGGTAAAATCGAGTTCAAAAGTAAAAATGTCTGTGAGAGGGGCAAGTCTGTCATTCATGCTAAAATACACTGTTATCTTTTTAGGTACTCAAGCTATAGAAGCTATTCTGGTCGCTCTCCACAGGGACGGTACAGACGGTCACCAAGAGGCAGAAGTCCCCCCAGGTTTTCCTCCTTAATCCCTGTGTATTAGTCTCCTTGTTCTGAATGTCTCTTCATACGTCCAAAGTTTCAGTGCTTCGATTTGTTCTGTCTATGATATCTGAGTTTTGGTCGACTCTTTTGTTTCTTTTAGGATTATAAGCATGTAAAAAATGACTTCACATCACTTAACCCCCTTTTCGTTTTCTTTGTTCATTAGATACCAGCGCAGGAGTCGAAGTAGGAGTGTTTCTCGCAGCCCTAGGCGTGAGAGTCGTCGAAGTAGGAGCCCTTCACGCAGTCCTTCCCCTAGAGAAAAGCGGCAGACAATCAGTGACAGATTGAAGTCTCGTCTTGGGCCTCGTGTGGATGATCAGCATTCTATTCCGACAGCCTCAAGATCTAGAAGCCGCGACTCTACGACTCCTCGATATCCTGCTGCTGCTCCAAGGAGGCACAGTAGGAAAGTAGGATCTGTATCACCTAATAGTTCGAGGTCAACCTCCCCACCTCGACAGAGGGGTCTAGTCTCATATGAGGATATCAGTCCCACCGGGACAAACTAATCTGTGTACCCTTCATGCTCATATATGAGTGACTAAATTTGCAAGAGACTTATGGCCTAGGTTTAAACCTTGTTTCATCAGATGTTTGCGTAGCTGGGATTGCCAACTCAATTTTATCATTTTGTGTTTCAGTAAACTAGCAGTTCGACATTGAATGTTTAACTTATGAAAAAAGGGTCTTATTTACCCTCGTATTTTGAGAAGATTTCTCATGAGTCAATTTGAGTTACTATCAATTGAATTTTTAATGGGTTGGGTTGAAATGGATTGAACTAATGAATGTGCGGGTTAATAACCCGTCCCAACCCTAGTTCAGATATCAATTTGGTGTTGGGTTCGTATACTAAGTTTTGAACATAAGAACTCATAAATTCTCAATCATTTTTGTTGACCACTAGATCATATGACATTTGATGACCCTAGCCAAAAAGGATAATAATGTGATTATTAACACGTGTATTCAGGATTTCACTATCACGAAATGATGGATTCAAATATAAATTTAATTGATTTGATCTTTGGTGTAGGCATGTACAAGAGCTTCTAGATATAGTAGGACAAGAAAAGACACATTTCCGTCGGAAAGAGAGATGAAGAAGTTTGAGAATGATTAACTTATTAATGTTATGAGTTTTGTAAATTTGACATTAAAGATGTATTGATTATTTATTAAAAAAATATCCACAATTGAGTTTTCTGCAAAATCTTTGTTGGATGGTAACGCTTAGGGTGTCAAATAGGCGGGTTGAGTTGAAATTGGAGATATTAAAATGGGTTGAAATAGAAATCGGGTTGGGTCCTAACCCGCCCAAGTTTACTTTGGGCTCAAATGGGTTGGGTCTTGACCCGCCCAATTTGACCCGCTTAATCTCAATAATTTTAACACATTGATATTTAACTTTTATAACCACAATTTGAATTTTAACTCAAGATTTTTTTTTGAAAGAAAGTTACAAATGGATAGATAAATCCTAAAAATATTAAATAGATAATAATTCATACCTTCAATGTAGGAATATACATTACATCAATGCAAATAAAGAGTCTTAAAACGAGTTGATATTGGAGATTGAATTGGGTTCAATTGAGAATTTTCTTAAAATGGGTTAAGACTTGAATGGATTGAGATTGAACCCAACTCAAATTATCATGAGCCCAAACCTTAAAATTATGGGCGGGTTACCTATATCTAGGTTCATTTTTGACACCTCTAGTAACGCTTCACCTATCTTGTTAGGAATAGGGTAGGTGCTCGTATGATTCTGTAATTTGGATCGTGACAGTTGATATTAGAGCCCAGGTTACCGATCATATCGAGTTTTTTTGCATTTGTTAGGTTAGCTCTTTGAAATCTTATACATATGTCTCTAGTAATAGATAGATGGATAGATTATTCAAATTTTATGGATAAAAGTATCGTTACACACAAGTAAATATGGTATAAGCAACATTTGCAATATGTGATAAAGATAAAATTCCAAGTTATATGGTATAAGCAACATTTTACATGTGTTGTTCTGAATAGCTTTTTTTTCCTCTATAAGGATTGTATGGGGTAAGATTATATAGATCATTCTCTAATACTTTTCATTATTTATGTAAAATATATAAGTTATAATAACATATTACATATATAAACATGGTACTTATACTCACCAGGTTCAAACTATAAAGTTGAAATTAAGTGATCTGAAAAGAGCTAAAGGAAAGGAGTCCAGTCTACATTTAGAAAATTACATCAACTTCAGTCATACCAAGCTAAGATAAACATATTTGGCAATTAAAACGGATTTATTTGCGGAAAATTCTAGGCATACAATTGAAATGCAGAACTGCGCTAACTAGAACCAGGTGCAACGGAAGAAGGATCAGCCAGTAATTAGTAAGTTGTTTGATCTCTCACAGAGGTTCGCCTTCAGGAACAACCTGGTCTTTAACCCACATGTAAATAGGAACCAAAACATAGTATGTTGCTGCCGTTGCACCCAGAAGGAACCGCGGCATAAAAACAAATGGATTTATGGGTTTTGTCACATTCTCTGCCTTTGGGCCAAGCTGTGATTATGCATAAAACAAGGTAAATATAAGAGATTGAACGAACTTGTTAACACTTTTTACCAACTATAGAAAGAAATAGAGGCGAGGAATGTGCTCCGGAATCCAGTGGAATAAGTGGAGATGCAGGAAAAGCCTAAAATCCATTCAAAGTTCACTACAAGGCAACCAATTAGAACTTGTAAACGGTGAACTACAGCTATTTGTTTAAGGAATGGTATCGTGATGGCTAGATCATCATCAGAGACGAAACTAGAATTGAGTGTATACGTTTTGGATTTTATATAAAAGTCATCTTATTGAGTTCTAGATAAATTATTTATACATGTTAAGTGAATAGTTAAACACAAATACAAGGTATGGGCGAAAGCTAATACTGGGTTCTGTTGAACCCATAGACAGGCTTGCTGCTCCGTCCCTATCATCATTCCTTCTCTAAAAATATATTCCATCAAATTCTTTCTTCAGCAGACTTCAGTTAATTGCTAAGAAGTTAAAGGTGCCTTCTAACATTTTACGGGGATGTAATATGCTTGAGCGAATTCTGTTCCCTCCTATATCATGGGGAAAAACAATGATGAACTTTATCAAGATGTTACAGACTGCTCATTCGAACAATTACCCACTCCCCAATAGAAGAAACAAGACAAAATATACAATGTGAACAAAACTATCAGAACAGAAAAACTAAATTATGTACTCTTAAATAAGTAATTTTGTTTTAGGGCATTGGTGGAGGAACATGAGAAATTACCTGCAGTGGTGAATCGCCTGGGGTAGACTTTACACCAGTCACAGAACATCCCATGATAAGTCCATGCCTGCGAACCCCACGATACCATTTTGGGCCAATCTTCTTCAGTTGGATGTCCGTGAATCCTGCCTTCTCAAACCACTCTAAGTATTCTTCCTCCTTAGGGAAGAGCATCCATACATCAGCAAAGAAACGAGACAACCAAAAGGTAGGGTGCACAGGACCAATTAGGCATGCCTTTCCTCCAGGTTTCAGAACCCTGTATGCCTCTCTGATTCCACGTTGTGGGTCCGGCCAGTATTCAATACTGAGAGGAAAAAGGCAATCAAGAAACTTTATTATGATGAATTCCAGAAAATCTTTGCAGCTTTTTGAATTGAAGAATGAAAATATCAAAACTAAAATCAATGCACCTATTTACTGCCAAAAATATGTACTTATTAGTTCTGAGTTGAGTGTCCATACAAACTATCCACAACTTGTGACTGCCTTACATATTGTCAATAGATTTTTCTCATATTCTTTCGCATGCATAGAGCTTTCCAACACTTCACATAACAGATATACCATCCAAAACAGGTCAAGAAGGGGCAGGGAAGCACAAACCATGCTTGAAAATGACCATTACTCCTTCAAAAATCATCTAAGAATCAATCTTGTCCAACCATTTGGAAAATTAACATACAAGTATTGAACTTTGAGTCCAAATATGTGGAGAATCGAAATCATAGGTACTCAGTAAGACTAATGTTACTGCTAACACCATTCTATCATATTAAGTTAGATATAACATCCAACAAACAGCAATCTACTACTCCAAATATGAATCAATCTTGTTCAACCATTTGGAAATTAACATACAAGTATTGAACTTTGAGTCCAAATATGTGGAGAATCAAAATCATTGGTACTCACCAAGACTAATGTTACTGCTAACACCATTCTATCATATTAAGTTAGATATAACATCCAACAAACAGCAATCTACTACTCCCTCTGTATCAATTTGTTTTTCTTACTTTCCTTTATAGTCAGTTTCAAAAAGAACGCCTCTTTCCTTTCTGGACAACTCTTTAATTTCAACCTTCCACACGACAGATTTAAGACCACAAGATTAAAATGCTTTTTAGTACATTCTACGTAACTTTAGTTTAAAAGTACAAGATTCAAAAGTCTTATCAAAACCAGACAACCAAATTGAAACGGAGTATACTATCAGCAACTCGAAAGAGCAGCTAGAAAAATTAAAGAGGGAGAAACATAAACCTTCCAGCAGATACATATCTATCAGCATAGTCAGTTGAGAATGGAAGATCCTCAGCATCACCCTCAATTATCTTGCATTCCTTCAAAGGCTCCTTTTCCTTAGCCTTAGCCAGTTGATGAGGAGATTGGTCAAGAATTGTAACATTCTTGGCATCCACATGCTCAACTATACCCAATGTGGTGAAACCAGTGCCACCACCAACATCCACTACAGTCAAATTCCTGTCATTAAGATCAGCTGGTTCAAGTGCATCCTCCCTCATATCTTCAGTCCAATGACCAGGATTAATCACATGATCATACACAATAGATAAAAACCTATAAAACCAAAAAGCTTCTTGTTTGTGCTGTATGAATCTTGGCTGTGAAGCTGGCCTAGATGTTGAAATACTGCAAATTGGAGCTAGGGTTTTGATTTTACAACTGGTTCTTGATAAACCCAACTTGGAAAATTGATTTCCATTGAAATCTGAACCAACAAAGCCTAACCCATTTGGGGAAACTCTATTACAAAGACTGAAACTTTGAGTTCCAGAGATGAGTATTGAGTTTGCCATAACTATTTGAGTAAATGCAAGAAATGAAAGTCGTCAAAATCGAAGTTTTAATGGCAACAAAAGTACAAAACTATTGAAAAGCCACCATGGATTTCATTGTAGGTTTTGACAACATTTGGGTCATAATTTTAAGTGTTAAATCAAGAAACCAATGGAGTTTGCCGAGATTTTTAGAGTGAAGAGTACCTACCTGAAAAAGGGCACTAGTTGATGGGCTTTTGTGACAATGACACACTCTAATATTCCCATGATTAATTTATATATCACCATTTTAGATTTTACATTCCTTACGAAACTAGATAAGTTTAACATTGTATCCTATTTTTTTGAAGTCAAGTTTTCAATAAATGATTATAAATTAATTATTTACTTTTATTATGTTGGTTAAATTCATAATTTCAAAGTTAATAACTCTCAAAGGTAAAACAGGAAGAATAATATTATTTTGTGAAATGACAAACATTATGAAACATCTATTTTTAGTAAAAACGACATTTAAATAAGAATGGATGGAGTATTGTCTAATTTTAGAATTATAATTTTAAAATAACTTTTATCTTAAATTAAACTATTCGAATCCAAGACTACTGATTAAGATAAAAGAAATATCTATCATTCCAGTACAAATAAATTAAATTATTCAAACCCAAAACTAGATAAAAGAAATATATACTAATTATTTGCTCTAATAATTTGTATCTGCTGCTGAATAAGACTAGCTATCAAAATAATACTAAATAAATAAATACTCTCATCAAGTCTAGTAAGTAACGCCTGAACTGACCAATGTGGAGTAGACATGAACTCCTTGGTCCATCACTACCTATACCAAATTAATATATATTTTAGAAAAATTTAGCACACTCCATTTTAATGTGTTTCTCATATTTTGATTTGATATCGAGTATAAAAGATAAATAAGGTTTTTAAATTTTGTGATTTTAAATTAAAAATATATCAATGTATCAAAATATTTTTTAATTTTATAATTTTAAATACGTGAAAGTTAAAATTAAAAAAGTTATCAAAAAAATAATATTTTTTAAAAATGGACTAAGGGGAAGTATTATTCAAGTGATATCTACCCATTGTAAGTATTTTAGAGGGGAAAAAACATCAGTAATCCTTTTATTTCAAATTAAAAAAAGGACATACTTTTCTTTTCAATTTGTTTAAAAAAAATGACCTCCTTTTTGTTTAACACTTTAATTTTAGTTTTTCTCGTGACATGTTTAAGGCCATAAGATTAAAAAATATTTTGATATATTTGACATAACGTTAATTTAGGATCATAAGATTGAAAAATATTATTTATTTTCTTAAAGTCCGTGTCAGAGAGTAATATTTTTGAAGTTATGTTAGATAACACCACTTGATTGAAAATTTCTCAGTTACTATCCTCGTGATCGTGATGTATTGTACCTACTTATCTCCTATGGCTGACTTGCAAACAAATTAAATTCGTGTAAGAGCTTATTTGGCTTATAAGCATAAGCTATAAATTAGAAATTTTAGTTTATAATTTTTTGTTTATGTTTATTATTTTTATTTTAAAATAGAAATTTGTCCATATTTTCGCATAACATGCGCATAGTCTATTGTTACACGATACATAACATTATACAATATTCTATACTTACTGTACAAAAATGTATAAACTTGTAAAAACATGTATAATAGTATATAAAAAAATGTTTATATACACTTTTACTTTGTTATTTATCTTATACATAGTTATACAATATTGCTATAAATGTATCTCATCAGGTAAAACATAACATATGTTCATTTTCACTCTTTAGTTTGTACGTAATATGTCTCATTTAATTGATGTTATGCTATGAGTTCTTCTTAAGTTGGGACTTGACTCACCTCCGGTGGAGATCTCCTTCGGTCCCTCCAGTGCTATCCTAAATGAATTACAAGTATTGTTTTAATTTCTAATGCACCAGATGCATTTTATTAACTAAATAACATTAAATATAATTCGCAACATTTCTTTTTGTTTTCTCTTGATTTTGTTTCAATGCTATCAGTAGAAACATTTGACAATTATGATTTCCTTTTGATGTTATCAACATAAATACTTAACAATTATGATTTAATTTCACTATTATCAACAGAAAATACTTAACCATTATAAAAACAAGGAGAAATAAAAAAAAAATGAAAGATTTCTGATGTATTTCATCGAGAAAATCTAAAATTCTCCATTTTAATTTTTAGTGTATCAACATTTTTTTCTTTTTCCAATTTTAATGTATCTATAGGTCCTTTAGTTGACATTTGAAATTTTAAACAAATTTTAAAATGAAAAATTTTCTACTGTGAAGAAGATAACAAAGTACTGTTATCTCCATCATTCCAAAACCAAGCTTTAAAGTAGTTACCACAGAGACTTGGTACGATTTTTTATTTGTTTGGTGTATGTGAAAACAGTGATAAAAAAGAGTGATTTGTGTCGACCATCTGCACTTCTTGTTCTGTTTTACAAACAGATTGAATAGCTAAAGAAATGATTTTTTGTTTGAAACCAGAAAAAAGGAACAAAAGAGATAATATTAATCATAGTTAATATCAACTGGGTTAGCAAAATGAATCTAGTCCATTCAATTATTGAAAGTACTCGTGTATGGTAAATAGGGAGCCAAATACCTTACGCAGTTGAAGTTTGAGAACTTGGCATAAAGTCGTTGATCTCTCAAAGTTTAGAGCACAATCCTCAAATGCTACTCATGATCACTCCTGCTCCGTGAGTATAATAGAATGTCATCTATGAACACGATGACAATTAAATCGAGATACTTACTGAACACCCTAGTCATCAAGTCCATGAACACACGTATACTTGTGTCCGTGTTAACTGCTTTTTCAAATTCGGTCATTGTTTTTGAAAAGATTTGACGATCTGTGATAAAAATAAGAAGTTAGATCGGGTCAAAAGAATTAGAGTATATAATTAGACATACTCTCTAATATATATTACTATTACTTATATTTTTAAAATATTATATATCTTATTATTCCCTCGGTTTCAATTTATGTGACACTTTTTGGATTTCGAGATTCAAACAGTTTAAGTTGACCGTAAATTTTTCATATATCTTTTAAATATTTTGAATTGTCAATTATTATGACTTATAACACTTTTTACGTAGTTTATAAATATATAAATTTCATTTCAAAAATTTTGAAGATTCCATGCGTAAATTTCCGGTCAAACTTAAATTGTTTGACTCTCGAAAAATGAAAAATGTCACATAAATTGGGACAGAGGGAGTACTAATTAAGAGTTTTCTATCATATATTGAGGAATATACACCTAGATACATGTATTTTTGCTACCAGATATACTAAAATGGGAAGAGAGACGAGCGATATGGGGAGGGAGATAATCATGTATCCCAGATACATGTATATGTATGTATCTCGTGTGATTCACATGTATCTGAGATACATAGGAGAGTAGCAAGCGAGATGGGAGAGAGGCAAGTTAGGTGAGCAAGATTTGTTATGTATCCCAAATATATGTGAATCCACTTGGATATGGTGTATTTAAAACAAATTACATCTAATTTGACCTCATGTATCCCGAGATATATGTCTCTAGGCATACCAAAATCTGGTAAGATTCGTATTATTGTAAACTAGAATGTATCTAAGTAATTAACTTCTAAACTAGTGAGATTTATGTAAGTTTCCCTAATAATTATATCTCAATATCGACTCAATTAAATTTTTTTTTTTAAAAAATAAGTGTTTTAAAGCACTTTTTTATCTTACCGAAACAACAAAACACTCGAAATAAGTATTACTACTAGGAGGGGGTACGTCATAAAATTGCATCTCAGTTGGCTAAGAATTTCCTTGATTCAATTAGGAAGTATCGATTTAATTTATTCCTCTCACAATTTAACTTTAGCACTTGAATTCTCCGCCTAATAACTATCAAGATTCATTTAATGTATGTTATTAATCACGTCCACAAATTATATTCTGTAATTGCTTAAAGTAGTAGTAATTAAGAATGGCATACTTGTACTTGCCTAGAAACCATCAACCAGATGATTCAAATCCCCCATGGATGAACAAAGCTGACAATGCTTGGCAATTGACTTCAGCCACCCTTGTTGGCCTTCAAAGTGTTCCAGGTATATTAACACTCCTATCTCGCTTAATATTTTCATGTGTTTGGCTCATGAAAAACAATCAAGCTAACGCATGTTGAGACACTTGAATGGTTCTGATATCATGTTGAATTGTGCTATCATCTTATCTAAAAGCTTAAACTTATATAGAGCAAGTTAGGGCGAGCTAGTGTAGTCCGTCCGTTTCAGTTTATTTGTTTAGTTTTGACTTGGCACAAAATTTAAGAAAATATAAACGACTTTTAGAGCTGTCAAAATGCCCTATTAAACATGTCAAGTGAAAAATTAGAAAGAGCTTTCAAAATAGAGAAGAGACATTTCTTTTGAAACAGATTAAAAAGGAACTGAGACAGAGAAATTGAAACGGAAGGAGTACTAAGTATGGGTTATCCATTGAATGTGTATAAATATTTGATTGTGAATCCAATAACTAAGACGAGGTATGGGTTCAAACCCAAGTTCTGAACCCATAAACTTCAAATTCTGGCTCTGCCTCTGAAGCACACTTTTGATTACTTAATTATGTTATGTCGTAATGCCAGGTCTTGTGATCCTTTATGGTAGCATCGTCAAGAAGAAATGGGCTCTCAACTCAGCCTTGATGGCCCTTTACGCCTTTGCAGCAGTCCTTGTTTGTTGGGTTGGCTGGGGATACCAGTTAGCCTTTGGTGACACATTAGTTCCATTTCTTGGAAAACCAAATATTGATGCATTGGAACAAAAGTTCCTAATGAGTCAAGCATTTGTTGGCAAGTTTCCAAATGCCTCAATGGTCTATTTTCAGTTTGTATTCGCGGCCATCACTTTGATTTTAATAGCTGGTGCGCTGCTCGGGAGGATGAATTTCATCGCGTGGATGTTGTTTGTTCCTCTTTGGCTTACTTTTTCATATACAGTGGGTGCATTTTGTATATGGTGCCCTCAAGGTTGGTTGTTCAGGATGGGAGTTATTGACTATTCGGGAGGTTTTGTTATTCACCTCTCTTCTGGTGTTGCTGGTTTCACTGCTGCTTATTGGGTATGTATTTCAGTACTGTTGTACGTATTACTCTTATGTAATGTAACTTAAGTTTCAATTTGCCATACTAATGTCGTAAAGTTCATTTTGAACCGGAGAATAACTTATACATTATGCCTATATCTCATTGGAAAATGAGAACGTTGAAGAATGCCAAATTTGCTCCTGGAAAACCCAAAGCAAGTTGCCATAAGCATAAATTGTCATGTAAGTATAGTCATGTCAGCATCTCACGTTAGACGAGAGATGGTGCCACGTTGATGTTATGTTAGACGAGTTTCTGACGTGGCTAAGCTTACATGTAACTTTATACTTGTGGCAGCTGCTTGTATCATTTCGAAACAGAATTTTCTATGATATATATGCGTAGTTCTGTTACAAAAATTATTTTTACGACTTTAATGCAACATCAATTTCTTATGCCTAATAACACTAGATACTATGAGATTCTAAAAGGATAAAGAAAAATGGATGTAGGTTGGACCAAGGGCACCTAGAGACAGGGAGAGGTTTCCACCAAATAACATATTGTTAATGTTGGCTGGTGCTGGCATTCTATGGATGGGATGGACAGGATTCAACGGCGGTGATCCATATGCAGCTAGCCTTGATGCATCCTTAGCTGTCCTTAACACGCATGTTTGTGCTGCTACGAGCTTGCTAACTTGGCTGATGTTAGACATTCTGTTCTATGAAAAGCCTTCTGTCATTGGTGCTACCCAAGGGATGATCACTGGCTTAGTTTGCATTACTCCTGCAGCAGGTAACTAAAATAAGGCTTTAAGATATATGTAGCATGTACCAAGTGTTAGCTTTTCTTGCAGTAGAACTTCAAGTCTCAACTATAAGAGGGTTGAATTTAGATTTTAAACGCAGCGATTGCTCATCTTAATATAACATAGAGTACTTATTTTTTAAGTTCTTAAGTTTTTTCAGTATACATATATATAGTCCTAGCTTGAGATAGCGGATGCACATGCATTCGCTGTTTATATTCTGGAGTCATAATACATAACGAACACTCAAACTTGGCCTCAGCTGTCAAGTAAACACTCCAACTTTGAGTATACGCATCTAGACACCTCAACTCGTCTTCACTATGTCAGTTGAACACTCCAACTTACAAAATGATCTTCTAGACACCTCCAAAATTTATGTGTCGTGTCAGCATCGGGTTCCACGAGACATAGTGAAAACGAGTTGGAGTGTTTAGTTGTCAGTTGAGACCAAAGTTGAGGTGACTAGATGGTCAGTTTCAAGTTAGAGCTGAGGCCAGTTTTGAGTTTCTGTTTATGTATTAAAGTTATTTTTTACATATATATAGTAGATGTTGAACCCCCTATAGCCTTTTCGTGTGTTTACTTTTCATATTTTGAAGTTTAAACCCTCTTAGTGAAAATTCTGGTTCCGCCACTACTGAAACAGGGGTGGTGCAAGGTTGGGCAGCAGTACTAATGGGGTTAATGTCCGGATGCATTCCATGGTTCAGTATGATGTTCCTTCACAAGAAAATGTGGTTCCTTAAACAAGTAGACGACACCATGGCAGTGTTCCACACACACGCGGTAGCAGGAACCTTAGGCGCGATTCTGGTAGGTGTATTGGCAAATCCAAGACTCAGTCGCATCTTCTACATGGTTGATGATTGGCCAAAGTATATAGGCCTTGCTTATGGCATTCAAAGTGGAAAGTACAACGCAGGGCTCAGGCAATTATGGGTACAATTGATAGGTATCGGATTTGTTTTTGTTTGGAATGTCGTTAGCACTAGTGTGATTTGCTTGTTAATTAGGATAGTGGTTCCTTTGAGGATGACAGAGGAAGAGGTCAGTGAGGGAGATAACGCGGTACATGGAGAAGAAGCGTATGCATTGTGGGGTGATGGGGAGAAATTTGACAACTCAAAGCTCCAGTTAGTTCATGAAATTGAAGAACCTCAGTTGTCTAAAAGTGGCTATGGGCTTTGATTGTACTGAATCTGGTGTTGTTGTTACAACATGCTAAAACATTTGTCAAGTTAAATAATTCTCAAGCCTTTTTTCTCCTGTAAGGTGTCTTAGCAACAGTATTATCTTATATTATATCATTCTGGACAGTTTTTTTAATTGTTACTACTGTCTTCGATCCATATTATCCGTCTGTTCATCTCTTAAGAAGGAAATTTAATAGCCTTATTCAAGCAACTTGAGACGTCCATGTATTTTCATCAGCCTAAACCTTGGTGACAGAGTTATCCGATGCCAATGAGAAATAGCAGGTATGTTGTGAAATTAGTGGAGGTACGTGCAAGCTGATATGATAATCACTGTTATTAGAAAACTCAGTGTTGACAGGTGTGAAATGACAACACAAACTTAGTCGGTCTGTTGGTCATTAACTAATGAACGTTGGCTGACAACCTATTATCGTTTCATTTGTGAATTAATTGGCTTATTGTAGCGGATTGTGAGGTTATAGCTCAGATTATGACATGAAGGACGAGATATATGAGTTTTTTTTTAGACAAATCACTCATAAGACTAATATATAACCACATCTGAGTGTTAGAGAAAATTATTGGAATCTCACTTGTGCAACATCAATATGTTGAAGCATTCTTTTATTAAGTAATTTTATGGCAGTTGATTTCTCAGATGGTCGCTCAACTAGTAGTTATCATCTCAGAAAGTCATCTTTCTTCTTGATTTCAATATTCTCCAACAAAGAAAATGAAGTTTTCACATTTCTTCAAACAATATTTAGAAATTTATCTGTTAGCATTCTTGTGCATCAGATTTATGAAAATCAATTCCTGTGAATTTACACCAATGCTTTTAATGTAGACTCATAATGTTAGAGTATTTCATCTTACAAATGAAAACAAATCGAAAGGATACATGAACACGAGGCGTTTATGAAATCTCCACATGATCTTTCTTCTTCATTTGGCTGTTGCAATCTGTTTGGTGTTTATTGTTTAATTTGCCTGCATGAATTTTATAGAAAAACATAAGTAACATATTCAGGCACAACATAATTTTGTATAATATTATATATTGAGAGAGCGTAATATGTTTTTCTGAAAGCTAATAAAAAAATTGCAACTATGGTAGATGAAAAAGTTACATAGTTTGTAGCAAGGCTGCATAAATGCTGGATCTGTATCTGGTGGAGGAGGATCCTGCCCAAATATCATTTCACAGCTCATATCATCAAAGTCTGCAAAATAGAAGTGTCAACATCATTTTATATGTAGAATTTGCTTCTTTTTTCTAATTACTATATGATTGGATGTGGGGAAAACAAGTGCATGAACTATTATTTTTACTAAAATTGAAAAAGAATTCACTTAGCACTGTGAGAGACATTAAATAAAGCCAAACTATAATAGATAGAGTATCAAGAAGCACTATCATTCAATAAGTTGGGATCGACGATGCGAATACTCAATGTCATATAGGTCTGTTTGAGTCTGATTTATGTGAGTTTGCTCATATTGCTGGCCTTAAGGTCGATTAATGTAGAAGAGTGTTGTGATATATTGACAGTTAATTATGATGAATTCTTAGAGTACAGAATAGGTTAGGATTTTTGTTCATATAAAAATAGAAATTGTGAAGGTGCTACATGCTAACTTTTTCAATAACAGTATGATTGATCCTTTTTAATATTGCACCTTTAGTGGCATCAAGGTGGGACCTCCCATTGAAGTGAATTGTAAAATCCTCCAACTTCTAGTGCATGTATTATTACTCTTTCAATATGATAAGGTGGTTTAGAATTATTATTCTTAGAGGAGAACTATGCTTGTGGCAACCGTGTCAGGTTCTCAAAAAAACACTATTATTAGAGGACAATCTCTCCGTGGTTCTGATACCAATTGTAGGGTTAAAACAGTTTAACAATACTTTTATACAATGTGATAGGATTCAAATATCAGTTGTAGGGTTAAAACAATCTAAGAATACTTTTATACAATGTGATAGATATTGTCCGCTTTAGGCCAAACTCGCACAGTTTTTCTGAAAAGGTCTCGCACCGTTAAGAGTATTCAACGCCTTAAAACCTTATAAAATAGCTCATTTTTATTTTCAACAATCAATGTGGAGCTTTGTTCGCACAACCAACACATTAAGCACAACTACATAATGGAAATGTATAGAGTAGTGTGTATTAGTATTTGGTATAAGTGTACACTTACTTGGCACCATGTTCACTGACATTCCTAATGTATCTTTGATGAATAATTGAGAAGGCATCTTACAAAGATTAGCGCACATTCCCACACAATTGGTTTCCTCCAAAAACCTACAAAAGTATATTGTGAAAATGGAAAAGGCTTGGGAATTAATTAAAAAATACTTCGTCCTTGACCATCATCATAACAATAGACAATCTCAAAGAAACAAAATTCCACTAGAATTTGTTCTTTGAAGTTTTAGTTGAGTAGTCAACATTGTCTAAAATATGTGATAGGTTTTTGGACAATATTTGAATTGAAGTTCTTTTCTCTTTGTTAATAGAGCTTAGGAAAATTAATCAAAGATTGTGATAGAGTGATATGTACTCCTTCACTTTACCCTCAATGAAGGATTTCTCGGCACGAATTCAGATTTAGTCGGACTTCAATATAGATATCAGACATCGGATGAAAAAAAAAATGAACTTCGGAAAATTAAAATACCTGCATTTTTTAATGTGGACCACATTGTTCTCTTTTTTCCCATTAAACTCTGACTCTTTCACCTTGAAGCATAAGAATATTGGTTACTACCATTTGACTTGCACACATTATTAATGTGGCAAACATATGTAAACGTGTTAGTGCGTGCTTTTAGGGCCCTTTGAATGTTCCATTTTAAAAAAACAAATTACATCTTCATTCTTGTTCGTTGTTATGAATTATGATCATGATTATCACTATTTTATACTCCAAGTTTAAAGTGTTATGTCATTGGCTATGTAAAAATAAAAAATGTGTGACATGATATATACAATTTATGTGTGGACGGTGCAAGCGTCAAAGGCCTTTGGGGCCGCACAATCGACATTCACCTTTACCAATATAAGTACGTACTAGTGCAAAATATGCATTCATTTTTTTTCTTCATTAAATTGGTTCAAACTTGTATCAATATGTTGCATGTTTTTAACTTCTACATATATTGACAATTTTGATGACTACAAATAACTTTTTTAATAGAAATCGAGATTCTTATTTGAAAAGATGATAATAATCAGCTACAGTCAGATTATATCGATAGTATAAAAACTTATTACACAATATATAGAGAGAGATCAATTCATGTAACATTAATATTTCGTATTTATGAATTAATTATTGCTCAATTTTTCAAAGTTTTTGTCCCAACAAATTTCATATTTGAGAGCGTACCTCACAAGGTCCCACTAGCCAAGCAAAGAAGATCGTGGTGAAAATAGCGCAATACTCTCTCGCCCACTTAGATTCCGGTAGTAATATCTTCACCTGTTAGAATATTCAAAAATAATCATACGAAGAAGTTAAATAAGGGGATTCAACATTTATATTATATATAAATAACATTTTAATCTTATATATCATAGTGTAATTTTCTAATAAAGAGGGTTTAGATGGACACTTGCGCCTCTCTAGCTCTATCATTCCTATCTCCATTTCAATTTGTGTAAATCTATTTACTTTATTACCTTTTTCTAAATTTAGAAAGATTAATCTAACATAAATTTTTTATTTTATTGTTTATGATATGTTTTTATAGTCTCACAAAAGTTATGTCATGCTTAAAACATCAAGTTTCAAAAGTCGTATAACCATATCAATATTATGGCATGTTTACTATATCACATTTATTAAAAAATTTCATTTGTTTCTTTAAAATTTCGTGTCCAATTAGTTCACATAAACTGAAATGAAAAAAAATTATTGCTTATTTGTTTTATTTTATTTTATTTTTTGGAGGTTCCAGACATTTTAGCATAAGAACGGCTAAACACCCTCTCTTATTCTTTTTTTTTTGGTTTCAGGTATTTAAAAGATGACCAAGTAATAAGTGAGATTAGTAATTTGAAAAGAAAAAACAAATAGACTACTTGTTAAAATACAGGCTGCGTATAATAAAAATAATAATATTATCAATGTATAAGTTAAATTCGCTATAAAATAATTGATCTATTAATGATTATTCAAAGGATCTTTTGGAAACAATCTCATTACCTTTACGAGGTAATTATAAAGTCTACGTATATTTTATCCTCTTGAGATCCCATTTAATTAAATTTCACTGAATATATTGTCATCGTAATGATTATTCATAGGTACAAACAACTTTCACGTTTTACTGCTGGATTATTTTTTATGCATCACCAACATGTCATCCCCAGTCATCAATTTCAATACCAAGATTGTATAATAATAATAATAATTACTAAAGATAGAAAAATATTTTAAGCAACTTGCTTTATATGCTCTTTCTGTCTTTTGTCACTTTACATAATAATTTGCGTCTTTCTTTAAATATAGACGGCCCATTAATAAAAAAAAGGGTTCCAATTGAAAAAGCATTTGAATAATATCAGAAGTTATATATTTTTTAATAACAAGAAAGGATGACAAAACCAAAGATATGACTACTGATATTGACGTACGTGTTATCGTCCACCTTATAGAGTCAGAAATATTTATAAGGAAATTTAATATATTTGAATTTGTCTTTTTAGAAAAAAAATATAAATTACTTTTATATTTTAGAATGAATAGGTTAAAACTCCTTTAAATTATCATTATTTTTGCGAATTTCATACTTAAATTGTGAAGTGTTTCTATTTTCTTGGGCTATAACTTTCTTTAGATTAAAATTTTTTAGAATTGAATATGTGGCAAAATGTTTGGGGTAATATGCTGATAGACTGTGAGAAATGAAAAAAGTCTCAAAATGAGTACACTTGGCACAAAGAGTTTATGATAGTTTAGGGAGGTTCGTATACACTCATCAATACTTTAGGTGTGAAACTAGCAAAATAGTGATAGTTTAATAGTGGTATTAACCTAGTCGATCAGTTTTTTTCCATGTGTACTGTCACATGGTATTCTTTGGAGGAGCTTTTAACATATGATGTTGGCGTAGAATGTCATATTTCTCTAGGGGATATTTAAATATGAACTCATAATAGTTCAAAAAAGTTCTTGTGAATACCCAATAATTTAAATGTGAAACGTTAATAGTTTAGAAGTTTTTAACGAATCATTTTTCTATTAAAGGGACAATTTAAAACACGCTAAAAGGGAGAAAAAGACAACGAAGCAAACAAAAAAATAAAACTTATATACATTAACATTATAATATAACCTATCGACTTAATTATTTAACATGTTATAGCAAGTGATCGAAGATCTTGATCATGCAATGAAATGAGAAATTTGAAAGGTAAAAAATATATATATGAAAGTTGAACTTGCCAGGGAAAGAATAGGCTTAGGGAATGCCCTTTGAAGAGATTGAATAACAAGATTTGCTTGATGTGTGGAGTTAAAGTTCACATACACCATCCTTGCAGCCTCCACAAACCCTTCATATCCACTCTTCTTGTTTCTTAATCCTAAATTTAAGAGCTTAAAATTAATATTATAAACAAATAAATAAGAGAAAGATTGAATTGTTACCTTTTAATTAGAGTTGATTTTTCGAATGGTCACTCAATTAAATTAATTATTATCTCAGAAAGTCATCTTTTTTGGTTGAAAAAAATGAACTAATATATAATTGACTTACTGAGATAGTAACTATAAGTTGAGTGATGGTTGAAAAATCAACTCATTTTAATTAAGTGTGATGAGAAAGAGAGATATTCAAATATTTATTTCTGATTTTGATTTGACATGGAGTTTGTGAAATTAAAGAAATTTTTTGAATCTTGTGGTTTTAAATTAAAGATATATAAAATATTGTACGAAAATATTTTTTTAATCTAGTCACGTTCTTAATCATATCACGTAGAACGTTAGAATAAAAAGTCGTAGAAAAAGGAAAAAAACATTAATCTTTTCGAAACAGACGAAAAAAGAAAATAAAAACAAACAAATTGAAAAGAAAATTATATAAATACCTGTGGTAGCTTGTATACTTTGAGAAAGATGATTAATGGCAAGAAGATCAAACCAATTATCTTTATAAACATGATAATTATTACTATGATTATTGTGAGGTGGCTTTGTTAACACACAACATGATGATGGATATGCTAATTTATTGTACTTATAATATGTATTGATCTTTATATTTCTCATGGAAACTTTTGAAAAGCTCTGGTAAGATAGAACAAGATTTGCCTCCATATGTGAGAGAAAGAGAATAATTATATATGAAAGAGGATTAGTAGAAGAAATTATATATAGACTTTATACTAATTGTGGACAGATTTATTTATATTATAATTAATTAAGTACATAGTGTACATACATACAATTGTAGAAAGCAAACAAAGGAGAATGTAAGAGTATATTAGGCAAAGTGTAAATCTTGATACCTTAAGAGATCAATTAGAATATTAAATTAATATAATAAGATAATTACATCATGAAACAAAGTTAGTAATATATAATTAGTTTACTGTAAATAACTTAATTAATTAAATTCGATGCATACTATTTAAATTGTTTAACTTACTTTTTCTTTGGAACAAAATAAAAAAATGATAAAATAAGAAGTCGGCAAGAAGATGCCCTTTGCAATTTTTTCTTCTAGAGAGTCTCTTCTTCTATTAATATTTTTTTTTTCTTTTTTTCTTTTTTTCTTTGAGTGGAAGACATAATATTCATCATACCATATAATATAATCCACTTATCTTGTGTCGACCAGCGATTGATCAACAAAATGAAAGGATTATTTTTTTGATGGGTGAAAGGATGTAATTTGAATAACACATGTTCACCTTGAATGTAATCTGAATAACACGTGTTTATATTTGATAGGTTGTTATCTTCTTTGTAAAGGCATCAACATTTTTTCACATTGAATAAACTGTGATTTTTTATAAGACATAATACATTTTGCTTATACTATTCTTCGTATAAATTCAGAAAACTAGCTTCAATTTTCATCGATCTAAGTTCTACTTCTGCATTAAAGTTATATTAAGTCGTGTAATTTGTTTCGATCGGAAGGTTCATTCGTTGTTTAGTGGAGTTTGGGGTATATCCATTTTACTGGCTCTAGAGACTATAGTGATGTCCACTTGCAAAGCGTAATTATAGCTGCACTTTGACACTAGAATTGAGCTTTACTAATAAGGTTGATAAAAGGTTTTATCCACTTTATCAAAATGGTATTTTATGAAATTCTACAGCATGAACACTTGGATGGGATAGCAATCTCCATCTTAACAATGCTAGCATCAGAAGGTACACTCTCCATAGAATAAAGCTCATCTTGAAAGTTACCTTGTTAAGCTAAGTCATGGAATCAATGCAAGACTTGAATCGCGTCTTCTTCAGTAACTGTCAAACAGAGGCTACAAAGAACGTGTCCTTCTGATTAACTGTCCAAACTAGTATATCTTCAATATGAGGATTAAGAGTAATGTGCATATAAGACATTACATGTGCAGGCAGAAGCAGATATCACCCAGCCTACTGTCAAATATCTCCAATCACAGCATCATACAATTTGGTCTCTTGACTTCATACATTCTGGAAAGAACTTTCACAGAGCTTCTAAACATAACCAATTGTCAAACATGGTGAAACAACCTATTAACAAACACCACATACCAACAGGTGGAATGTCATACATACATCCAAATACCAACATGATATAAATGTCAAATTAACATTTCCATTGTCCAATACATCCCTACAAGTTTTACTCGATCAGACATGACTGAGAAGCTGAAATTATTCCGAAATCAAAATACAAGACTACTAATATTAAACCAGATAAAAAGACGCTAACACCAAACTGTCATTTAAGTCAAGAGACAACAAAGTTAAATCATGAGCATTTCACTCTTTGGTGGTTTTGTTTATGAGTGATTTGTGAATGTGAGGGATGACACCACCACCAGCAATGGTCTATTTAATAAGGGTGTCAAATTCCTCATCTCCACGAATGGCCAGCTGCAAATGCCTGGGTGTGATCCTCTTCACTTTCAGATCCTTGCTTGCATTACCAGCCAATTCAAGAACTTCTGCTGGCAGGTATTCCAGAATTGTAGCAGAGTAAACAGCTGATGTGGCTCCAACTCTTCCATGGGCATGGGCTGCAGTTCTGGACTTGAGTTGACGGTGAATTCTACCCACTGGAAACTATAATCCAACAAACATGTCAAAAAAACCATATCAAGCATTACACAACATTTATTCAGAAAAAAACATAATACTCATAATATCACCAATAATCATGAAGGAGGACTTCTTTTCATTGTGCTAAATGCAATGACAATGGAAACATCCTACCCCCTCTGTCCAAGTTTATACGACACACTTACCTTTTTAGTTAGTTGAAAAAATAATGACACAATTCTAGACCACAAGTTTCAAAAGTCCTTTCTTTCTTTAACTTTGTACCAAGTCAAACAACATCACATAAATTGGGGCAAGGGAGTAGTAAGAAACTAATTTTAGGATGATATACAATCATACCCTTATAAGATCTCAGTAGAGCAAGAGAGCTCACATTTAATCTTATCACTAGGGGAAAACACATATTTTTGCACCTGGATAAGTCACTTTACACACTTAACTTTGTGGGCATCACTTACCTGTATTACCGTCTAAAGTGTCCCCATCACCTCCCCAAGTGGTGAGGATACACTTGCCTAAGGGCACATGAAAAGTGGGGAAAAAATAACTTCAAAAAAATGTGTTAAAATAAGTGTTATCCTTTAACTGGATAATACATAACTAATTACACTTCATTTCTTTTTTATGGGCTATTTTCTTTTGATTTTTTTCCTCTTTTCTGTCTTTTATTTCATTCTCTCCTCAATCCTCTCTTTCCAGACACCATAGCGGGTGCCACCATGTCACCACCTCCACTTCTCTCGCCTCCTACTCCTCCAACCCCTTACTTTCATCCCACCAGAACCTACAACCATTTCAAATCTGCCATAACCATACCCCATGCCACGACCCCATCACTGCCTCAAATAATGCAACAAAACCACAAAACCAAGCAGCCACTACCCACTCTCAGATCTGGAAGCTAAGTCACTACTTCCAGATAGCAAAGGGAACACCAATTGTGACAATAGAATTGTCACACCAATGTGAACTTGTAGCGTTTTGTAATACAAGAGTGGAAACATCATATAACTCAAGTTAACATTATATATTTCTTGGGGGTGTTCAACTGCAAAATGAAGTTGTCTGGGCAAGTTTGGAGAGAATATTGAAATGCTAAACATGGGTAATGTAGGAACATTAATATATGTCAACCATAGTCAATGAAGAAGAAAGCCAAAACTTTCCTGGATGGATGTAATTGAATTGTTTGTTTGTGGATCGAAATCTATGGTGGTACCTAAAGGTTAATAATAAAAATAATTTGCAGACGTGTTATCAAAGAAAAATTTGAGCTAATGAGTGAAAGACCCAAATTTAATTGATTGTGTGGTTGAATTGGAATTGACATGAACCAATCAGACTGTATGGAGATTATTTAGTAAGTTTAAAGGCGAAGCTAGAAAAACAATAGGGCTTGGTGGTTCAAATTTCCATTATTTCTAGTGTGCACAATTGAGGAAAAAAAAGATAGGACGCAAACAGTTCATAGAATTTATAAAGATTTTCTGAGATGGAAGCTGGCATGGAGTGTGCACTTCACACCTGAGCTTAAAAATAGTTCAAGGAAAGACAAGGGGGTATCAATTCCAAGTTAAACAAGAACAGTGGTGCAAGAGGTAGCCCTCAAGGTTTAGGTGCTTTACTATGCAAGTGACTTTCCTGGACAACTTCACAACAACATACCCAATGCAATCACACAAGTGGAGTCTAGGGAGGATAGGGTGAACACATGCTTTACCCTACCTTTAGGGTGCAAAATATATGCTTTCACTATCATTTGTGTAAATTGAATATCACGTGAATTAGATAACATTCTATATTGCAGCTACATAGATATCATTATGCTATTGAAGTATGTTCATTATACAATTTACGGATTCAAAGATGAGCTTCATGCCAAAACAAAAGAGATTTTGACCATATATTAACAATGTAATTTACACCTTCAACAACAACAACATACCCAGGGTATTCCCATAAGTAGGGTTTGGAGAGGGTTGTGTAGACACAAACTTTACCTCTACCTACCTCATGGAGGTAGAGAGGATGTTTCTGAATGACCCTAGGCTAAAGCAACAAATAACATGACAGTTTGAAAAAGAAAAAATAGAGACAGAACAATGTATACCAAATAAGACATAGCAAATAAGGGTGGCAAGTTCTCTGTAGGCAGAATTTATAGGAAAGAGGTATCCCGGATGCCTAAGAACAAAATAGGTCCTTTGAAGCATGTATGGGAAAGTATGGCTCCTACTAAAGTTAAGTGCTTTACTTGGTTAGTAATCATGAAAGCTTGCCTCACTCATAAGATAGGGAAAGAGGCGAGCAAGATGGTGATTCACATGCATCCGAGATGCAAGATACATAGGAACCAAATACATGGGAGAGAGTGGCGAGTGAAATGGGAGAGAGGCGAGGGAGGCGAGCGAGATTTGTTATGTATCTCAGATACATGCAAATTCACTTGAATACATGTAAATTCACTTAGATACAATATATCTAGAACAAATTACACATAATTTTGACCCATGTATTTTGGGATACATAGGGTCAAAAATATGTGTAATTTGTTCTAGATAAACTGTATCCAAGTGAATTCGCATGTATCTAGGATACATAGACAAATCTCGCCACTCTCCTAACTCTCTCTCTCTCGTATTTGGTGTTCTAGATACATGGGAATCACAATAGATACATGTATCTAGTGTGATTCGCGTGTATCTGGGATACATAGACAAATATCGCTCGCCTCTCTCCCTATTTCATTGTATCTGATAACAAAAAACATGTATTTAGGTATATCTTATTTGAAATCTGGTATAAATTATTAAGTGATGAGATAAAATGTAATTATTACAAACTATGGGGAGAATTAGTAATTATGGTAGAAATGTTTATATGCTAATTAAGTATTTTATTAGACTCATATTTATCAAATGTAGTAATATTTTTCATTTACCAAATATAGCTAGAGTTTTGTTTCAAATCATATACAAAATAAGGCTTCCAATCTCGCTCACAATTTCATGTATAAATCGTATATGAAAAAAAAATTATGTATATATATATATAATTGTATAAATTTCACGTTAGATTTCTAAAGAATACATATGCGTGATGTTTATGTACAAATTTTGTATATAAAATATATGTATATTATGATTTTGATAAAGTACACAAAAATTGTATAAAATATGATAAAGTATGTATTCACTTAAAGAAACCATCTTCAAAACTAACAAGAAAAAACAATTTAACATGTAACCAAACTTAAAAAAAGTTTAAAAAATTCATAGCCTTAATTTTTGAAAAACTTCAGACTAGCGCATCTATTTCACAAAACGTAGTGCTTTGAAGTTTAACTTTTGGCCATAAACTGATTTCTTGGTGACAAGAAACACGTAAAACTTTAGAAAACAAAGGAAAAGGCTCAATGATAATATCGATTGGTTAACAATAGGTCAATACAATATCAAATAAACTTTCTCCGTCTTAAATTATTTGTCGCTTTTTTTCTTACATGTTCCTTAAATAAATATTAATTATGAGGAGTTTTAATTATTTTATTACTATTTATGTCTTAAATATTATCTCTCTTTAGTTAATATTTACTTTATTTATGTGTTATCCCACCATATTAAGGTGTTTGTAATCTTCACAAATAACTATTATTAAGTGTAAAATGAAAAAGAATCGTAAATCGAGAGGAATTCATATCTAAAATTTGAGACTGTTTAGAGGTGATTTTGAGTTGGTTGGGATTGGATAGTCAATGTATACTCCATGTATAGTTAAAATAGATTCAACTTTTTGAGTGTATCATAATGTATAATCACTGTATAGCTCATGTATAAATTAACTATATTCAGTTTTTTGAGTGTATCATAATGTATAGTAGATGTATATTTTCTATGACTTTTGACTATTTTTTATATAAATAAAATATGATTATATTTAGGGTAAGTTACATAAATCACATAGTGTAAAAATGAAATTACTATCTATCCCTACTTTTTTTCTAATTACAATAATCCCTTAAAATTAACTCAATCCGGATACATTAATGAAAGCGCGGATACATTAATACAAGCACGGATACATTATTAAAATAAAAATTAACTCAATCTGGATACATTAATGAAAGCGCGGATACATTAATACAAGCACGGATACATTAATACATTAATACGGATACATTATTAAAATAAAAATTAACCCAATCCAGATACATTAATGAAAGCGCAGATATATTAATACAAGCACGGATACATTAATACATTAATACGGATACATTATTAAAATAAGGGATTTTAGTTATTTTTAAAAGATATAGGAACAAATGGAAAATAATATATTTAAAGGTGTGTACTTTAGTAATTTTTCCTTATATTTATTGTAAGCCAATTACTTTATTGTATATATTTAAAACTATCCTTATAAAAATCTCTCAAACTTTAAAGGGATATCCATATTTTGTAAAACTCTAAACTATCACCATACCTTTTAGGTTCCATTACATTTTTTCTTTATACCAATTCATGAGGAAATTGAGACCTAATGGGAATCAACTAAAAAAGGAGTGACCCAATTTTCCTACGAAGGATAAGAAGTGAGTTGGAAAGAATAGAAGTGGACAATAAAGAAAAGCAAATGTATAAAATATTTTTTAAAATAAGCAGATTTTAAAATTTTGATCAAAACAATGTATAAAATATTTTTTAAAATAAGCAGATTTTAAAATTTTGATCAAAATATGTTAACATGAAGCAAGCTATCTAGTTCACCATTTTATCAGTTCAAAATATAGTACAAATTTAGGATCCGAATATTTGATTCGAAGTTGATGCATCAAAATTTAAAAACTTGTTGGTAAGAAGCGTTTTAACTCAGTGAATCTACTTAATATGGATTAGAATTAATCGGAGCATTAAACTAAATGATTAACAAAAAGAATTTGGATTGCTTTGAGATCAAGAAAAAAAATATTCTCTTGCAAAACCAACTAAGTCAAGCAATGTATTGTATGAAAATGACTGTTTTTGTTTTTTCTTTTTTTTTTTTGTTCTTACACTTGAAATGATAGTAGACCAAAGAAAATTGTGTGCACCTACAATTTGGTACTAATTGTTGTTGATCCAAAACCCAACACTAAGATGAGTTAGCTTAACTTATGAGTTACCTAACCCTTTAATCTTAATTTAGATAACTTTTTATTTTATGTAACAGGGAATAGTTTTTATTAACTCAAACCCAAAAGAACAAAGAGCTCTTTGAAATTGTTAGATTTGTTCCACAAAGAAAAAAACTTTCCCAATATAAAATTTGCTATGATTAGTACAATATTTTATAAGTGTATAAATTTGTCGTGGGATGACAATATCTTGTTGAAAATGAATAAATTTAATTCATTAGGAATTTTTTTACCCCTCCACTAGGAGTTTCTACCTTTTTTGTCTCTTGGTGATTCGAATTTACAACTTAAAATTGAAAGTAATGGATACTTACCATCCGAGCAGCTCCCTCTTATCCACTAGAAATATTATTTGTATGCTTCATGATGTTTATATTATGAAAGTGGAAACTAATACTCTAATCAAGTCATGGCATAATGGGTTTTGTGCATTTTTAGACAGCTCAAAGGAATAATATTTTATATATTAAGTATGGTTATATATTTTTTATATATAAAATACACATATAATATACACAATAAGTACATGAATTTTGTATATTTAACTAGTACCCCTAATTAATTTCAGTCTATGAACCAAAAAAAAAACATAAATATAAATCATTTGAATATCATCATAAACTTATTGACTACATCATTTTATTTTTTTTATGGAAAAGATAAAACTTTAGATTATTAACCTTAACAAAAGGGTTCAGGAAAGATATTAATTGCCTTAGTAATAAAGTACATGTTAATTTACGTATCATCTTCTTTTTATCTGTTATTTTATATTAATCTAACAATAATATAACATTGATTACACCTTTGTAGGCATTCCAAGCCGAAAGAAGTATGAAGGAAATGACAAGGTAATTTTCATAATTGTCTTACTTCTTAGTTCATATTTCATACTCTAGTCATCAAAAAGATAAGTTACTAGTTAAAACATTATTCAATTTAATAAAGTATAATTACAGCTAGAAGACTCTTCTTTTTATAATTACTAACTATTAAATAAAATATGGTCTTAGAATTATTTTTTTATAAGTATTGAGTACAAAAAAAAAATGAAGCCATTTAAATTTGTAATTTTAAATAAATATTCAAAAAATTATTTTAGTAGAAATCCGAACTAGTCCGATTAGGCTCAAGTCTGTACAAACCCTGGGTAACCCAACTCAATTGGACTCAATATTCAATCCGCACCCCAAACCAATCAAATTAAATTTCAGTGGATTAATATGTATCTGACTCGTATATCTAGTATTCCAGATACATAGCTAGACAAAACTCGTTTGTCTCCCTCATGTTCTTCCTCGCATGTCTCCCTATTTCAGTGTATCTAGTAAAAAAACAACATGTATCTAGGTGTATTTGACTTGGAATTTGATATGAAGTTATTAATTATGAGATAAAATGTAATTATTTCAAACTATAGGAAGAATTAATAAATATGATATGAATATTTGTATAATTAGGTATCGGTTTGCCCCGGCCCCTTAACACCCTTAACGGTCGTTTGGTAGAGTGTATAAGAACAATGCTAAATAGAGTATATTAATAATGCTTATATTAGTGATGCTTGTATTAATTATACATAGACTATTTCTTATGCATTGTTTGGTTAGGTGCATTAAAAGTAGCGTGCATAAAAAAATTTATATACAAAGACGCCCTTCACAATTATGATGAAAAATATGTAAAAACATATTTTGAGGGGCAAATAGATCTTTAACCATATCAATACATATATTAAAACCCCTTGCATTAGTAATACCTAAAAATTCATGATATTAGTAATACACACCTTAATACTCAATAGAGTATATAACTAATGCAAACATTAGTTGTACATGTAGATTGAAAAAATATATCAAATAAGGTACTATTAATATACAAAATTAATGTATTCATTATTTCTCCTAAGACATTTTACCAAACAATCTCAAATTAATATATACATTATTTTTATTAATACACGAGTGCATATCAATTGAAGATCCTGTCAACTTTTCTCTTCTTTTTTACCACTGCTCAGACAGTTTCATCTTAAGGTAAAACCTAAAGTTATTTTAACTTTTACTACCCACCAAGCACATCAACATTGACTAGCCTTATGCAACTCTAGAAACTGGAAAATGAAATATTCTATCCATTCATTTTTATTTGATCATTATATTAAAAAGGGAAAATTACGCGATTAAGTAAACTTATACTATTTAATTAGTCATCATAGCTATAGTTTGTTATAATTACCACTCGCGATTAACATTAACCATTAATTACGTGGGCTGACTTCAGATTTGTATAATTAACCACATTTGTATAATTAGCCACATTTGTATAATTCGTCACATTTGTATAATTCGCAACTAACAATTCATCTTTTGATTTGTATTTGTATATTACGATGATTTCCTTTGGTTTTTCAGTTTTATCACCATATACATTCAATATTTTTTTGTATAACTTTTTAAAGTTTGTATAAACGTGTAGTTTTCGAATTTTATATAATATAATTTATATAATGTAATTTGCATAATATAATTTGTATAACTGTTTAAAGTTCATATGCTTATGTTTGTATCAATTCGTTATTTCGAGTTTTATCATATTTGTATAATTCCAAACTTTGTATTGCTCAATTATACAAAAACACGCGAATTATTCAAACGTACCCGCGAATTATACAAACGAGATGCGAAATATACAAATTACTGCCCTCTCTCGCTCGCCTCTCTCCTCCCTCTCCCATTCTCGCTCGCCTCTCTCATCCCTCTCCCAATCTCGCTCGCCAGATATACAAATACATATGTATAACAATTACATATATGCAATTATTTTGACAGATATACATATAGAATTCGCCTCTCTCTACTCTCTGCCCTCTCTCGCTCGCCTATCTCCTCTCTCTCCCAGTCTCGCTCGCCACTCTCCTCCTTATAACATGTAGGTATGAATCGTAATTAGCAAACTATAGCTATGGAGTATAATTAAAATATTTTGAGTGGCTATATGTGAAAGTTCCTCTATTAAAAATAATTATCTAATTTTATTTGTTTAAGTCAAAAAATTTTAAAATAATTTATTATATTCCTATATTGTTTTAAAAGATAATGTAATAAAATAATTTATTATATTCCTATATTTTTTTAAAAGATAATGTAATATTTTTTCTTTGATTATAAATTAAACAAGAATAAATAAAAATGAACAAAAAAAATAATAAATATCATTTTATTTATTATTATAACATAGAGAAGCTATCGAAAAGCTTACAGGTGCCGTAGCTCACGCCACGAATGTGATTTCGCTTCGGTTCAAAAAGCACTCCACATCACGAGTTACAACATCTTCAAGCCCATTTTTGTCATTTTGTCTCTATACGCGTCATCCCCACTAACACGTGGCTTTCCCTCATCAACCGAAATGCAAACATGCATTTCGCACGAATTTTAGTTGGACCAGATAAAAAATCCATATGCCTACGTGGCACAACCGTCCTAGTCAGCTACCCCTCTTCCTCTTTTTGGATTTTGTTTTAAAATAAAATGCACCCATTATTTTCTCCTGATCACCGCACTACTACTCCACAGTCCATACCTTTATTACTCTCTCTTTCTAGGGTTTTTTGTTTTATCTTCATCGGTCATATTGCTGGAAATGATTTTTCCGGCAATCGGTTTTGTTTCTATGGAGTGTCGGTGTGATGACGTCACGTCGTGTGTCCGTCGCAAAACCGGCGAGTTTTAGCCGTCTCGTGTTTGTTGTACCTTAAGCAAAAAGATAAAGACTTTTAGGGCTTTAGCAATGTTTTCAAGTTATTCCATGCTACAAGACTAATTTTCTACTCCAAATATTGGTTTTGATACTATATAAAAAGGTAATTCGGTTTTGGCTTAATCGATTTCTGTTTGAAATTTAGGAAGATTGTGAAATTGAATTTTTGGTGTAAGAATTTGTGGTTATGCCTTTTCCTATGAAGATTCAACCTGTTGACTTCAGTACTGTGGAAGAATCGAGTCGATATGACTCGTTTAAGCCGGTTCCGAAGTCACGGTTCAAGCGGCTATTTGAGAGGCAATTTTCAGGGCTTTTGAGATCATCGGCGCCGGAGAAGCTGGTTACTGGTGAGGATTTGACTGGGAATAAGAAGGATGCGTCTGAAGAATTTGAGCCGAGTTCTGTTTGTTTGGCTAAAATGGTGCAGACTTTTATTGAGGAAGGTGAGGATAAACATCGGTGCAATCGGAACCGATGCAATTGCTTTAATTGTAATGGAACTGAGAGCTCAGAGGAGGAGACGGATTCGGTCAATTGCTTCGGTGAATCAAATCAAAATTGCTGTAGCGATGCTTGTGAAATTCTCAAGGTATTGCATGTGCTCCGGCCGTGTTCTGCTTTTAAGGCGGATTTAGTCTCTGGTTTCCATTTTCCGGTTTTGAATATACCTAATAATTGTCTTTGCACCAAACAAATAACTATCTTTACATACAATTTTGTAATTCAATTACTCTGTTGTTAATTTCTTCTTAGAGTTTAACCAACAAATAGTATGTATTATCAGCATGCACAGTCTGTTCTGTCCTCAAAAAGTTGTTATTTTTTTGGTGCAGAGTTTGGTGTCTTGTCCTTCTGTCTTTGAAAGGAACGTCTTGGCGGAAATTACAAAGATCATTGAGAAAAACAGGATGGTTAAGCGAAAGGACAATTTCATCCGAAAGATGGTTGTTGATGGCCTGCTAGCTCTGGAATATGATGCCTCAATCTGCGAGTCTCGCTGGGAGAAGACTCCTTCAACTCCTGCTGGTAAACCCACAATCTCAACACCACCACATATGCTGTGGGTTTTTTTAGCTTAATAATAATAACTAGAAAAATCTATGAATTTCATCCTTGGCAGACTATAGACTTATAAATTACTTTAGTTTTTGTTAAAGATTTATACACCAGTGATGGTGAAGAGCCTGAATTGTTTACTTTGAGGAGTTGCCAAATGAGTGCAACAAAGGATACTGCAATGAAAATGATGGGAATGGAGCAGAAAGATTCAAAAAGACTCATATAATAGGTGCCAGTAAGTAGTTCATACATACAAATCACTCATATGATGATCCCAAATATTTGAAGGTTAGGACCCTAGTGATAAGAAACTTGGTCTTGGATGGGAGAAGAATCAGAAGCACTTCACTTTCTGTTTTGAGTTTTGAAATGTCTCTTACCTTTGAAAACTACTCATCAGTCTTTCTGTTACTGTTTGCCATAGGCTTTTTGCTTTGGTTGCTTTTTATTCTTTGTTCTAATTTATAGACGAATCATATGTTCTTTCCGCTCATTTTGGGGTTAAGAATTCAGCAAAAGTTGGTATCTTTTCTACAGGTGCTTATGAATATATTGATGTGGTGACTGAAGGAGAACGACTTCTAGTCGACATCGATTTCAGATCAGAATTTGAAATAGCAAGGTCGACTAGGTCATACAAATGTCTTCTCCAAGTGTTGCCTAACATTTTTGTAGGCAAAGCAGATCGCCTTCAGAAAATTGTTCATTTGCTAACAGAAGCTGCAAAGCTGAGCTTGAAGAAGAAAGGAATGCCTTGTCCTCCATGGCGTAAAGCTGAATATGTGAAAGCTAAATGGCTGTCGACCTACACCCGTATGACACCAGTTCTAATGCCAATAGTATCAAACTCTGTTTCTGAACCTGGCACCGCTTGTAAAACCAAACAACAAGCCATAAAGGAAGAGACTTCAGAGGATTCTCGCGGTGAGCTGAATCTGCTTTTTGGAGGAAAGCGCAGTCCTTTGGTGGAGAATAACGCCAAGAGTGCGAGTACATCTCCTCTATTTGCTTGTGATGATGAAAAGAACTTGATGGAGAAGCTAGGTGAAGTTTTCGCAGGAAAGAGCTGTCCTTTGGCGGAGAATAACGCCAAGAGTGCTAGTACATCTCCTCTATTTGCTTGTGATGATGAAAAGAACGGTGTGGTGCAGCTTGGTCAACCACTGGAGATTAAACCCAAGGATTCAAGCAATTGTGCCAAGAAGAAAACTGGTTTAACTTCTCTGATTGAAGACCACACCTAAAATTTTGACCTATTTCCTAACTTTTTTGTCTACTGTTGTTGCTTTTATATGTTTCGAGCTGAAAACCCCCGTGTGTTTTAGTATTTGGGGCCTTATTTGAAACTACGGACCAACTGCCTACTGGTTTGTCACGGCGGTCTCCCTTCGAATTTTATAGCAAGGGTCTATGAGTCCATGTTACTAATACAACTTACATAGTATGAAGAGACTAGTAAAGGAGAACTGGTAATTGTCTTATCAGTTCAGTTCTTGGATATTTTTCAACGAAGTGTTTTGCATAAGTGTTCATCGTAGCAAACGCTTGTTAGCTTGTAGTATGTTTACTGATATAATGACAATAAAGTCTGGAACTATTGCTGTATGAGCTTCTGTTAATGTACCTTTTCATGCATTATAATGCTTGTGCTTTCGTTATGACTTATGAGTCCTTATTTTCTGGTTGTTTGATGTTGCAAGTTCATTGTGCTTGCTCTCGTAAACTAAAAATAATGTTGGATACCTTTAGTATTATCTTATCGCCCACTAGTGTAAGTGGCGACTAGTGAGAAAGACCTTAAAGCAACTTCTAGACATGAAATTCTAGTAGCTGCAGGGAATATAATTATTACTGCTGCTGACTAAAGGCTGATGCGTTGTGTTGAATGGAGGTGCAACTTTGCCCCATAGTGAGCTATTTTATCAACACTTTTGGTGAAATTTTCCCTTCCTTTTTGGTCTCACAGCCTAATGCGTGCGTTAGGTAAAATTTCACTACTCTCTTGCAATTTTTCCACTTTACTCTTTTATCTCATCTTAGTAATGACCTAGACTGGTAATCTTTGACATTGTTAGGATATCTCTCTATATAAACCAATTTGATTTTGCAAGTGTATGTATAAGATATTAATTTTGACTATATTAGTTTGGTGTAAAGCGTAAACATGAAGTGTTAATAAGCTATTTGAGTTGAGGCACCTAAAGGTGTGTCTAGTGATCAATGAATTGATTGACAATTCTGGGGTCTCGGATTCAAAATTTAGTGGAGACAAAAAATAGTAGGTGATTGAGTGATTCCTCCATCTGTCCCAACCTTCATGGATTGAGTTACCTAGTACCTGTTGCTATGAAGGAGGTGGCAGGTATCCTGTGGAATTAGTTGAGGTGTGCGAAAGTTGGTTGAGAAACCACGGTCATAGAAAAAGAAAAAAAGCTATTTGAGTTGAGTGAAGTGCAGTTCAAATTTCATCGGGGGAGGAGTATTCCTTCTTCCTCTTGTTTTGGGCTAAATTTCTTCAAAAAGTTAATCTTGTTTGAGAGGATTCAAGGCTAATGAACTTCAACTTTAATCACTTTCATTTTTACGATTTGATATGAGTATTGCCCGAAAGTAGATAAAACAGAAAACGAATATTTAAGTTTAGATATCTGATTACAACTTGCAATATTTAGCTAGCGTTTGATCATAGATTTTAAGAGTAAATTTTTAAAAAATTATCTTTAAACCTCTTTTTAACCTAGAAATTTGATCAGAATATTTTCAAGTTTTCGAAAATTGGCTCTAATTAGTTTTTGGGAATTTCACTCACGGAATTTCATTTTTTTCAAACAAAATGCATGTTCAAACACAACTTTAAATTATAAAAAGTATTAATTTGAAAAAACTCAAATTTTCAAGTCTTTAAGTTTTAAAATCTATTGTCAAACAAGAACTTAGTGTGTCGTAAAGTCATACTAGCATTTTGGGCTAACTCAAGCCATAACCAATTTTAGTACTATTCATAGAAATAAAAGCTACTCATGGTCCTCTCTCTAATTCAATATAAATGAATTATTGGAATGTGACATATTCTTTAAAAAAGATATTTAAGAATATTAATTAAAGAGTAATTCATGATTTTATCCTATTGATTCCTTTAAAATTCCTCTTAAAAGTAGAGATAATTATTATTTGAGATTTAAAAATGTAACACCCCAAAAATTCTAACCAAAAATCAAAACTTAAAACTTTTCTTCAGACTGGTGTCACGGAAGGTATCTACTGCTCGTACACCTTTTCACGAATAGTAGAGTCCAAGTTCAGAATTCAGTAAAGAGTATTGAGTTCTATGAATCATGTATACGGGCCGTATAATTTTGTACGACTCGTAGACTTGATCTGTAGGTCAAGTCCTTAAACCCATTCCTCAGTATTCTTTCTACGACCCATCAGTATGACCCATAGAAGGGTCTACAGACCGTAGAAAGGATCCGTAGACTCAAACTTCAGAGGCCCAGAAGTTCAACATGTTTTCTACGAGAGGGTCTACGATTTGTAGAGTTTTGTACGGATCATACATGGCCTTCCGTAGATAGCTTCTATCAGTTCTTAAGAGGGATCATTTTAGTCTTTTTCCACCCTTTCTAAACCTATACCCCAATATTTTTACACCTAATTAAGGTCACGAGAAACCCCTAGTACAGAGTTGTGTTGAAAGCTCCCTTACATATTGAAACGACTCCAAAAATGCCCGAAAATGTGCTTCGGAAACATCTCAAAATCCGTGCATGATTTCGGAAATTCGACTTCATATTCTTATTTGTGGGGTCAAATTGAGTGGGAAATGGGTCTAACCCGAATTTTAGAGCAACCGTATCAAAATTCGAAAATCGCAAAAATTGCGATTTGGAGGGTCAACTTTAAAGGGGCATATCTCTTAGCACACAAGGAACTGGAAGGGCTGCAACCTATCAAATTAAAGCTCTTTGAGTTAGCTTTCCAACGCACTTGGTTTCACCTTATTCCGAGTTAGGATGAGGGAGTTATGACCATTTTCGTAAAACCTGTCTGTGCAGATTTGCAATTTCCAGTGAGCTTTTTTTTAGGCGGGTTGGAGACGTTTTTTTTTATAAAAAGGGGATATGTCCCATACTTAGTCATTTTTCTTAACTCCAAAAACACTCTCTAAGCCCTCTCCAAAAATTCCACCAAGATCTTCAACCAAATTCAAACATCTCAAGCTCTAATTCCGGATTCAAGACTCAATCTCAAGCTTCGATTCTCCATTCCAATCTTCATCAAGGATTCTCCAAAGTTGAGGTATGTGGGTTTGATTGTGGAAACCTTCCTTTCCACAAGTCCAACCATTTATCCTCTATTTCTACTTCAAGTTTATGGGTCCTTATGATTATTTATGAACTCTTGAATTATGGAATTACTACTACACACCCTATTATGGTCCATTTTGCATATTATCATGAAATGGAATTATTATGTGATGTTTATGGTTTACATGCTTCCATGATCAAATTATGAAGGTTGATATATATATGTATGTTGTTGGTGGGCTGATTTATATGGATTTTGGAATTGGTTGGACTTAGTATTCTTGAAATACATGATTTCATTTACATGAACAATTGCCCACCTTGTGTTTGATAAAATGCCCATTTATAGAATTCTTAGGAAAGGGAAGGTCCAAGGTACGTCCTATGAGTCGGATGGTTATGTAATTACTGAAATGATGATGAAATGGACACATGTATATGATTTTCTCTATATAAGTGTTGTGAGTCGACCAAGCCTAGTACGGGGGGTAGTAGGCCCGTATAACCGTATCGAGGGGTTGGTACCTTGGTTGCCTAGTACGGGGGGTAGTAGGCCCGTATAACCGTATCGAGGGGTTGGTACCTTGGTTGCCTAGTACGGGGGGTAGTAGGCCCGTATAACCATATCGAGGGGTTTGTACCTTGGTCCCTAGCTCGGGGGGTGGTAGGCCCGTGTAACCATATTGAGGGGTTTGTACCTCTTTCGCCTCTCCAAGGGGGTGGTAGGCCTTGGAAATACTATATTGATGGTCACTCGCCACACATGTACTACGTCCCACTAAATATGATTTTTATGTAAGCATCATTATACATATCATTTCATTAATATGCTATTTATCGGGTATGATTACGCATTTTCCTATGATGTCCATCTAATGTAGCATTGCATTGCATCCCATATACTTAGTACATTCAAATGTACTAACGCATACTCTATGCCTACATGATGTCACCATGTAGGGACCGGAGCACCGCTTGACCATCCTCCTCCGCGTGGCTAGTACGATTTTCTATAGTGGTTATTGGTGAGTCCTCCATTTCGGGGACGTTGCTCATGATCTTTTGCTATGTATAAAACTTTTCCTTTCTAGTTATGTTTTGACTATGAGGGTGAGCCCGGTAGTTTGTCTTGGCCCCCGCTAAGTACTCATGTTTAGAGGTGGTGTTGGACAAGTCGTGTATTATGCTTGAGCTTGACTCATCTATGGTATTTATGTATCATTTCTTTTTTTTTTCTTCTTTCTTTCTTTCTTGCTCCCTTAGTCCCGATTTCCCCCTTGATTATGCTTATCGCTTATGGTCATTTAATTGCTTCCGCGACCAAGGATGTGTAATGATACGCTATGAGGCTTGTTTGGGGTTCCTTCGGGTTCCCCATTCGCCGGTCACATCTAGGCCCTAGGCTTGGGTCGTGACACATATCAAGTTTTTAGAAAAGATTTTACTCATGTCAACTTCAAATGACCATATCTCACAGCTCATAGAGAATTAGGTGTCCCATGACCTATCAAATTGAAGGTCTTTGAGTCCTTTTTCCAACGCCACCAAGTTTGACTTTTGTCGAGCTCGAAGTGAAATGTTATGCCCATTTCAATAAAGCCCTGTCAGGCAGTCATAGAACTACGACTTGACCTACGAATGGTAGATTGTTTGACGAATCGTAGACTGATTTTTTTCAGAAACTTCCTGCACACGTCCTAGGGTTATTTTGGTCCTTTTCTAAACTTTTAACCCTATTCTAAGTCGTTTTTGAGTGTTTTAACGATGTATATCATTCAAGTAACAAGTTTTCCTCTCAAAACCATTAATCTAAACTTCAAGTATCTAGGATTTCTCTTGAAACTCACCTAGAGTTTCTATTCTCCTTCAAGAACCCTAAAACTTTCATGCCAAAAATTCAAGATACTAAGAGAATCCTTCCACCCAAGATTTTCCCTAGTTCTTCCACTCAAGAAACTTCATAAAAGAATTTCTTTTTCAAGCTCAAACACCAAAATTCCAAGATCAAAGGTTTCCTTCAAGAAAGTTAATGTTCTTCCTGGGGCTCAAAGAAAATCAAGTTTCCATCAAAGTTTTTAGTCTAATAGCTTCATAATCAGGTATGTAAGGCTATCATAGTGTTGGACTAGTGCGTCCTCATGCCCTACATCTACTTTCAAATCAGTAAAAGAGTAAATCTAGATTCTATCCTTAGATTTGAGAATTTTTTAGATGAGTTTGTTGTTGACTTTTGAGTTCTATTCCTAATGGTTGAGTTGCTATATGTTATGCATTGAAATTTTTGAGTTGATTTGTTCATGTCTATATTTCAGCATGAATCCTATTAATTGAGTATTCTTGAGATGAGTAGTATCGTTGAGTTCTGAATATTGAGTTTTCTATATTGTTATTGAGATCCTTGAGTTGAGTTGTTCATGTCTATATTTCAGCATGAACTCTATTTTGAGTTATAAATTTTGAGAATCTTTTTAAACAAAACATAATTGTTTTAAACTGAGTTTTGAGAAAGTAAAGAGGAGTTTGAGTAGAATCTAATTAAAGAGGATTTTTGAGTAAAGTTTAAGGGAACTAATTGATTCCCAAATGTATTAATTTTACATTGAGAAAGAAACTTTGATTTTTAAATGAGTTTATGAGTTTAGAGATACTTCAGAGCAGTTACCTCTTTTAAGAGGTTATTTTGAGTAATTACCTCAAAACAGAGAAAGAGTATGTTTTATACATTTGAGCATGAGTATATTATTGGGAGTAGTATTGAGCACTGATATGGGGATGAGTTCAGACAACTCAAAGTCCTCATAAACCATGTCTGCCAACATGGGTAAATGATCGTACCTTTTAGATGAATCCTTATTGCTTAGTGGATCCACTTAGTTGAGGTGTTCTATACCCCGGCAAGGTATAGGACAGTTCTGGCAGCGTGGGCGAGACGTTGTATCCTCGTGTAGCTCATAGTGATGGTTGTCGGTTAGAGAAACTCTCAAATAGAGTAAAGAGTACTTTCATTGTATTTTCACATATAATTTTCTTTGAGTTATTATATTATACTCTGTGTAGCTTTAAATGATATTCTCTCTATTTATGCTTTACATTGAGTTGAGTTGAGTATTTCTTTCAGCCTGGTTAGTTCAGTATATACTTTTATTACATTCTGTTGGTAAGAGTTTAAATGATTTTTCCATCATGACTTATATTATATTTCAGCGGAGTTACTGTCAGAGTTTCAGTTCAGTTATTTGTAATTCAGCTATATTACATACTCGTACATTCCATGTACTGATGTCATTCGACCTGCATCTTTTTATGATGCAGATACAGGTACTTAGGATTCTCAACAGGAGTTCCGTTGAGATCACTTCATCCGCTTGTCAGCTTTTGAGTAAGGCCTCCTTGATTCCGTAGGACTCCAATTTTATAAGTAGTTAGTAGCAGTTCTGTTGAGGAGTTGTGGGTCTTGTCCCGACACTCGTCTATATATAGTAGAGGTTTCATAGATAGATAGAGTTGAGGTGTCTTTCAGTATTTACTCTCTTTGAGTTGTTTTCAAAACTATAAGTATTGTTATTAAGTCTTCCATATTTTATGAGATGAGTATTTGAGTTTAACTGATTTAATTATGTTTGAGCCTATCATTGCTCAAGTAAGTCTTCCGCTAAGTAGTTAGCCAGGCCAAGGATTCGCTTGGGGACTAGAGATGGTTCTCGAGTGTCGGCCACGTCGTGGGTGTAGGGTCGGGTCGTGACAAAAAATAGTTAAAAACTTCATTAAAAATAAGATAATTTTGAAAATATAATATTAATACATTCTCAAATTTTGATAAATTTATTCATTTTAGATCATAAAAAGTAGTAACAATTAATTTATCCCTTTTTGACTAAAATCTCTATTCAATCCATTAGTTGTGGTACTTTAGGCACTAAAAGAAATTTCATTTAACAAATGGATTAGGTGCCGCAAAATTATAATATTGAGGTAATAATGAATTAAATCAATTCATTCTAGATCTAGAACGTGTCACTTTTAATGTATAAATATAAATATAAAAAATTATATAGTATAGTTTATATAAAGGGTTAATCTTATATACTCGATTGTTTAATTCTTTTGTAATTTGCAGAGAATATAATGATTAGTGCTCGATAAAAAAAGCTGCTGACTTAAAAATTTAATTATTTGATGAATTTCCGTGTTCTTTTTGTCGTGACGTGTTATTTTATTATTAAATTTTACAGTAAAGTTATTCTGCAACTTATTCAGGAAATTGTTGTCTTGGGCAAAGTATTTTCGATTTCATTTGCTTAAATTTAGTTACTTTTTGTTTACCGTGGAAAAGTCCTTTATTTTCTTTTGACTTAATAGTTAATACGTATAACTAATCTTTAAAATTTGTTAAAATATTTTATTTAGATATTCAATCTAATTTAAATTTTAAATAAACACTTCGGAGATGTTTGATATGAAAGGAAATATTTTTTTATTTTCACATGTTTAGTTGTATAACTAATCTTTAAAATTTGTTAAAATATTTTATTTAGATATTCAATCTAATTTAAATTTTAAATAAACACTTCGGATATGTTTGATATGAAAGGAAATTATTATTATTTTCACATGTTTAGTTAAACAACATTTTTGATAAACACTTTTTTGTAGAACAAGTTGATTGAAAAATTAAGTACAACAATTTCTTTAATGAAAGTAGAAAAATAAATTTTATAAAACTGACGTTTTATTTGCTGTATCCGCTCCCCACCTCCTCCACTCATATTGTGTTTTGAAAAAAATGAGCTAAGAATATTGTTCAAGTCTTAAAATTAAAATTAGTTACATATGTACATAAATAAATACATATATGAACGCAACAAAATTTAATGTTATCTCTGATCATGATGATCAAGTAAATAAAACGTAATAATATTGTAAACCTAAAATAGAACAAAAAGAGAAGAATATTATGGTGGCTTAATAACAAGCTAGTTCGAACCCACAATTAGTTAGAGGTCACTAGGTATGGAGGATATAAAGAATAATAATTTCTTAATAAAATGTATACATATTTTATTCTACATTTAGTTAGAGGTTTAAATTAATTTCAGAATTATTTATCCTTAGGTATGTTTTTATGAACATTTCAATCCTCTTGAGAACCTAACTCTACAAATGGCATCTTGAATTATGAGGTATTTTCTACTTTTATCTTTTCTTTTTTCCCATTTTGATTTAGAAGAAGATGGTATAACTTAGGTGAGCAAGATCAGTTATTTGAGTGTGACTGTTCACAAAAATAGTGTGTATTAGAAACATCACAATGACAACCATATTTTACTTTTATTAGGTACTATTGACAAATTAAAGATGTCATTACTTTTGTTAAAACACTCAATGATGTAATTTATGGTCAGTAAAAAATATGAATTTTAAAATTCAATAAACGTATATTAAGTGGTTTCTTTTACGCATGAGTAGATAAAGTTATTCAATACTGATACTGATGAGTGAAAGATAATGGTACCAATAGATACCATCGTTATTTAATAGAATTGTCTTCTCGACTCTAGTTGATGCTTCAAATCGAGAAAAAATTATCGACCATGCGTTTGTTAAGTAAGAATTGTATAATGCTAGCTAAAGATGAAAAATATTAAGATCCATCCCTAATTTTTATGTCGATTTTGTAATTGTTGACAATTACATCTCCAAGTAATAAAATTCTCCACTATACTTTCCAAGAAAAGAAAGTAAAACAAAATAGGTCAGTATTCCTAAACAATATTATCATGGATTTAATTTGTTTTACAATTTTTTAAAAATGTTTTAGTTTTTCTTTTCTCAAAACTGCCCTAGTCTTAGGTCGGTGAAAAAAGGTCTTCTAGGTTACTATGCATGCTTTTATACCATCGAAAAATGTGATGCAGTGAATATGATATTTCTTTTTTAATCAATGATTTCGAATTCGAGTCTTGTTTAGAAAAAATCATTGATAGAGAGCGCTTCCTCTCGAATAAAGCCCTATCCAATATAAATTTAAATTAGTTGAACTTCAACGTGGATATACCGAAAAAATGGTTTACTTTTATTGTTAGGCAACAAGTTCAGTTTGGAGTTCTTTTTTATTTGTTTCCACATGACATATGATTTGTCTTTATTCAAGTTTACCTCAACCACCTAGAAAAGCAAGGGTTGCTTTCATTATTTTTCTTTAACGTGTTTATTACTACTTAACTTGCTTTTACTTTACTTGCTTTTGACATTTTATTTGTTAGTCACGAAAGTAGGTGAGAAAATACAACTGTTTTGAAAGTATATATTAATAGACAAAACTTTAATCTTGTTATACTTTTAACTATTAACAATTCCATTTGGTAGTAAATTAAGGACCTTCTTTTGATAAAAGGTAATATTTATTTATATCAATCTATCTACATATTAAAAATATACAAATAATTTTCGTTAAAAATTGATTGTCTAAAATATCCTTCAAATATGTAAACGACTTTTATGTCCTTAAAAGTTTAAGTTAAGTTAGGATAAAATCGTCAATACTTTAAGATTTGAAGTGGAAACCAACCCGAATTTATATTCTTTTATTGAAGTTAATTTCCATTAGAAATCTAATTCAGTGTTATAATTAAAGAAAATTAGAGTAAATATTATTTAAACACGAAAATAGCAATTGATTAACATATCACGTTTCCAAGTATTAATCCTCTAAATTTAGAGTGGTATATATTTAACATATTACAATTCACAGTTAACTATAATTTTCTGATCAACTCCATTAAGTTAGATCTTCAATATTATAGAAATTCAAAAAGGATTTAATAGTTTTCTTTTTTATAATAAAACACAATAACCATTAGAAAATTTTCTACCTATAAGATAAGAAAAATAAGACATTTGAACAAATTTTTTTTAGTCTAAAGTACAACTCCCCCCCCCCCCCAATTACTTTGAGCACTTATTACATCCTATCCCAAAAAAATTTCAAATTACAATAATTTCAAATTTTTCAGAACTCACAGATATATTGCTCCTTCGCCTGATACATAACAAATGTTATGTAAGTTATATATCATATACATAACTATAAACCAGATTCATACTGATTTAGGTTTAAATAATTGAGATTATGTTTTAACGATAACATTTATACTAGATACATTGTACACAAACAAAGTTGTAGTGTATTTGATAGAGGTGGAGTGATGTATCCAGATGTTAAGAGAACTTGTATCTTAATTCAATGAAAGAATTAAGGCAAATAGTTATTTCCTCCTTTTATTTTTATTTATTTACTATATATTATTAAAAATAAATAATCACTTTTTCTTGTCATATTTTGAAAATATTGATTATGTTACATCTATTTTCTCCTTATTATTAAGTACTAATTATTTTCAATATATATATATATATAAAAGATTCAGATGTTTTTCAAATATAAACGACTCATGTATATATACTTTCTCCTTTGATTAATTTAAGATTTGATTTTGCTTCAGTTTTCTAGTAAGTATGAAGAAATAATAAATGCTCACAACCTGATCGATGAACAATTATGTGTTTCGATAGTAGTAATAGTAGTTCCTTAATCTGATAGACAAAGAATTGGTTGATAATATTTGAGTTATGTTGGACGAATTGAGTTATAACCTGTTGTTTAATTCATTTTGATCCAAGTAAATTTTGGGCGAATCGAATCTTTATGCAATAATTAATTTAACCAGTCCAAATTTGATCCAATTAACTGATTAAGTGACTTTGTTAATACTACAAACTAAAAATAAATGACTTTGATAGATAAATTATTATATACTTGAATACCATAAAATTATTATCTCATTTCTTTTGGAGAAGGACATATATTTTAGAAAACAAATGTGTCAGTTAGAATTTTAGGTGAAGATATATATAATAATGCTACTGCGAATACACTAGCATAAATCATAATGTTCCATTAATATATTTTTTCTTTGCACTACATAAAGACTAACATCACTTCTGGTATAATACAAAGTTCTTACTGTTAAGGAGGTATAAGTTATAACACATATGCATTCATCCTTAAGCAAACTAATTAGCCAGAAACAAAATAATAAAATGTAGGAAACTCAACAAAAAGGGGTTGCCTTAAATATGAATAGGAAATGGGGAAAAAACAAATACAAAATGGACACTGTAGACATGTAAAAATTATTGAGTTTGGTCCATACAAAATTTGAATTAAATTTTAGGAAAACTTATAATCCAATATTTTGGGGACATCTAAATTAAAAAATATGTACACAATATATAGATAGTGTATACTTTATACCAATATACATATAATATACATAAGTATACACAATATATACACACCATATACAATCGAGTGTATATGTAGTATATACTTCAGCTATGTTTGATAAATTAGATGACAAATGTTATATATTGATAGCTATCCTCAAATTTTAAATTATTTGGGTCGAATAACTAATTTGAACTTTATAAACTAATAAATTAGTCCATTTTATTATTGGGAAAATTATGAGGATAAGCAAACATATACTAATTAATTAGCTAGCATAGCTATAGTTTGAATTAATTAAGGCTCGCAGCTTAATTTTAGCTGTAATTACGTCGTCTCTCTCCTCTTTTATACATATACAAATTATACATTACATATACAATTATATGACAGATATACAAATACAATTTGCATCTCTCCACTCTCTGCCCTCTCTCGCTCGCCTCTCTCTTCCATCTCTCAATCTCGCTCGCCAGATATACAAATACATATGTTACACCAGATACATATATATAATTTTCTGACAGATATACACATACGGTTCGCCTCTCTCCACTCTCTGCCCTCTCTCGCTCGCCTCTCTCCTCCCTCTCCCAATCTCGTTCGCCAGATATACAAATACATATGTATACCAGTTACATATATACAATTATTTGACAGATATACATATACAATTCGACAGATATACATATACAATTCACCTCTCTTAACTCTCTGCCCTCTCTCACCCGCCTCTCTCCTCCCTCTCCTAACCTCGCTCTCCTCTTTCCTCCCTCTAACATGTAGCTATGAATCGTAATTAGCAATCTATAACTATGGAGCATAATTAAGTTATTTTTGAGTGGCTATATGCGGAAATTCCCCTTTATTATTTTCAAGCCCAAAGACCATTTCATTTTGAGGCCCAAACCCATAACGCGTGTTACGTGACATGACGCCTCAATCAAAAATCGCTATTTGTCTAACATGTAGGGATGGCAATGGGGCGGTGCGGGGCGGATGCAAGGTGAGTTTAGGCTATGCGGGGCGGGGCGGGGCGGATTTAAGATTATCCGGGGCGGGGAGGGATGCGGGGCGGGGCGGGTTGCAGGTCTATGCCATTTTATGCGGGTTCAAACTTAATTTTAATTTTTACATGTTATAAGAGTGATAAAATATTATCTATTAAGATAGTTTCTTTAAAGTTACTAAAATATTCAAGATAGTAAATGAAAATGGTTCAGTCAAAACTAATACACTTTCTTACATGCATCCCAATTGACCTCTAAAAAATAAAATTTTAAGTCATTATCTATTAAATTAATACAACTTAATGAAAAAATGAATTTGTTTTTATGAATTTTATTTTTAGTATCAAACTTAACTAGAAAAGGAAAATATTAAAAAAATTATGCGGGGCGGGTTGAAAATGAAAAAAATTGTTATGCGGAGCGGGTTAAAAATTTTGCGGTTTAAGCTCAACCCGCCCCACACCACCCCATTGCCATCCCTACTAACACGACATGTTTACACTAATCAAAAGCAATCTTTTCACATAACATTTGTGATAAACTTGATGACTTACATGAATCAATCAGAATGAGGCAAACAAGTTAATTTACACTTGAACTGCCAATAACTATAAATAACATGATTACATAACTTTTTTAAGAATATTCAACAAGCATGAAAAAAAGCATCAACTAAATAGTTCTGTATAATACAAAGTTCTTACTGTTAAGGAGGTATAAGTTATAACACACATACATTCATCGTTAAGCAAACTAATTAGCCAGAAACAAAATAATAAAATGTAGGAAACTCAACAAAAAGGGGTTGCCTTAAATATGAATAGGAAATGGAAGAAAAAAAAATACAAAATGGACACTGTAGACATGTAAAATTATTGAGTTTGGTCCCTACAAAATTTGAATTAAATTTTAGGAAAAATTATAATCCAATATTTTGGGGACATCTAAATTAAAAAATATGCACACAATATATAGATAGTGTATACTCTATACCCATATACATATCTATACATATAATATACATAAGTATACACAATATATATGCACCATATACAACCGAGTGTATAGGTAGTATATACTTCAGCTATGTTTGATAAATTAGATGGCGAATGTTATATATTGATAGCTATCCTCAAATTTTAAATTATTTGGATCAAATAACTAATTTGAACTTTATAAATTAATAAATTAGTCAATTTTATTATTTTCAAGCCCAAAGACCATTTCATTTTGAGACCCATACCCACGTCGCATGTTAAGTGACATGACAGTTCAGTTAAAAATCGCTAACTATCTAAAATGACATGTTTTATCTAAATCAAAAGCAATCTTATCACATATATAGCATCTGTGATAAATTTGATTACTTATATGAATCAATCAGAATGGGGCAAACAAGTTCATTTACCCTTAGACTGTCAATAACTATAAATAGGAGAATTACATAACTTCTTGAGGATATTCAACAAGTATGGGAGAAAGCATCAATTAAATAGTTCTTCAAAGAAGTAGTCAACGGAATTTTGCTCAGAGATCAACTTGAAACAACGAAACACTTTTCGACATTCATGGAGATCAAACACATTTCTAAGAGATTATAACTTACACTTGTTGACAGAAGAATCCTTCATCTGAGTGTTCGTTCACCTAGAGACCTGCAAAGGGAGAAAAATCAGCATCAACCTTGTCAAAAAGAATAGATCGACTCAGAGGTACACATCAAATCGAGCTTGCAAAGATCTCTTCTCTCCCGCTGAGCTGAGTTAGTGGTGTCAATTGTGGGAGAAGCTTCACGCCCAGCTCGGAGCTTAAACTCGATTTGGAGCTCCACTAGCTCATTGAAGAAAGAGGGGTCAAGGAAAAGATGATACCAGGAGCTAGAAGGATCTTCGTTCTTACCACTTTCCTATTTCTTTTTTGATCTCTGTTTACCTTATGATTTTTTTTGTTTGTTTTAGCTTTTTTTATATTTTTATGGGATTAACACTTTGGGCTAAGTACATTGTATATAGCTTCATTTATTTAATAAATTAGGCCGGTCTGATCTTTTAACCCAAAAAAATAAATTCTAAGAGATTCAAATCAAGAGAACAACAAAATTGTACTTGATAAGATTCATCAATAAAATACCTTTCTTTATTTTTTATTGCAATTAATTTTCAGCACTTAAAAATTTGTTGCCAACAAACACATTCCAAATGTTTATTCCCAAATTTACCCTTTATCATAACTATTTAAATAATTTTTCCTAACATTACATAAAAAATATATGGTGTGTATTAGTGTAGAACTCAAAGAGCCTAAAGTCATCTAACTTTGAATATTATTTTTATTAAATTAAAAAAATTTCTACCCAGTCTTAAAATCAGTCTTAGACGCAAGGTTTTTTTAATCAATGATTTCTAAAAATATTAAACTTTTAATGTATTCGAATCAAATAGTTCTTTCTTACTTTTATAATAACCAATGGTGAGTCGGTGGCCAACGCTTGTATTGTTCTTGCTCATTTCCCACTTTGTTTAATCTTTTGCCGTAGATTATTTTCTCATAATGATGGTGTTCGAATTAATTTACATGACTTTTAACAATTTCACTAGGTACATATTATTTCTCATCATCATAGATATTGAATAATTGTATCCATCAAAACTTAATCAAATAAAAAGATCAATTGAGCATGCATTTTCCCACTTTATGCCAATTAGATCTTTCTTAATTTTATGCAACTATATATATACCCCTAAAAAACTGTTTTCTGTTTTCTGTTTTTTTGTTCTTACTTAGTCAAACAAGTATATCTATTAGCAAATCTTATCACCTCAAATAATAATTGGCCCCTCCATATTTATCATGCCAAATCCCAAGCCATAGGATGCATAATAAACAATGAGAAAGAGGAAAATCAACTCTTGTGGAGCAAGCAATTTGGTCAAGAAGTTTTGTTTTATTAATGCATAAGTGACTATCTATCCCAACTAATCTTCTAATTAATGTAATATTTGCATTTCTATAACACTTTGTTAGTCGTTGACTCATGAAATTGAACAGTTTGAAGCTAGAAAACACATTTACTAACATCAAAAGCAAAGTTCCAAGCAAATACACAACACTTAAAAAACATTAGAAATAATTGACTTCATTTTCTATAGGTCATTTTTTATATAGGAGAGTCTAGAGGATCAAATTGTTGGTTTATTGGTCTAATACATCAACAACTCCTAAAACTTGCTAGTGAATTTTATTTAGATGTTTGAATTATGACTTGTTCCAATTGAGCACCTGAACACATGATAAAGTGTTCTTATTAAACACTTCTGACTCAAATTTTAAGAAGCTTATGCGTGTGTTCTCAAGCGCCCATTATGCAGATAAATTAATCATATAAAATATGTAACCTCCTTTCATTATACATATCAACATCAATTGGAACAGGTCTAAGATTGTACAACTTATTGAGCCAAATACGTATGATAAAAGAAGGTGACATATTTTAAGTGATTAACTTATCTACATAATAGACGTTCGAGAACACACGCATAAGCTTTTCCAAAATCCAAGTCAGAAGTGTCTAATAAGAACACTTTATCATATGTTCAAGTGTTCAATCGAAACAGACCATAATTCGAGTGTCTAAATGAAATTTATCAACAAGTTTAAGGGGTATTGATGTATTCAACGTTAGTTTTCAGCCTAGTTTTTCAATTCACTTTATATATTGTGACTGATCATCACTCCCAAAAATCAGCAACCTTTGAACTCAAATGGATTACTTCAAATCACTAGCTCATGAGTTATTCTCCACAAACTTTGAAACACCTCCATCTTCAATCCAATTCATAGATGCTGCACTTTCTTGTACAAGCTCACATTTTGCACCATCCTACACAGATCCTAATCAAAAACGTATAATTCGAAGGCATCTCGTCTCTTTTCTTCAAGATTATATCTCTTTCAAACCTTCCATCGATGCATTCATGCACGACGATGGCACTAGTGTCAACTTACTCAACGCGAACGGAGAGTTGCAACTCTCTTCCTCCATCCCTTCAATCCCTCTTACCATTTGGTTACATGAAAGCTACCCTTTTATAGCCCCTATTGTACTCATGTCAACAACTACTACCTATCCAATTTATGACAATCATCCTTTTGTTGACTCTTCATCAGGTGCTATTTCAACATTTTACTTAGTAAATTGGAAGTACCCTGGCTGCAACCTATCTGACCTTGTACACAACCTTGTCAAGATCTTCTCACATAATCATCCTTTCTACTATTCGCCTTCAAGTGACGATTACTTTCACCCTTCTTTAGCTTCTAGGAGGGAGGCTATAGACCGTCTCTCGTGCACACTTCATTATGACATGACAGAATTACTCTCCAAGACTCATGAAGAAGTTGAAGATCTTTCAAGCCTTAAGGAACATATGGTTAGAAGGGTAATTGTTGCTGAGTTTTCGGTTGATGAGAGTGAAAATGAAATGACAGAATTGAAGGAAACGGTGAAAATCTTGACAGACGAAGCAGATAAACTGTCGAGTTGGATAAGAGATAAGGATCAAGATTTAGTTTCAGAACATGAAATTGAGGATGGATTTGAAGCAATTGACGAGAATTCAAAGGTACTACTTGATAGCATTGCAGCAGATAAGGCAACAGAGGATTTGATGTACTCATTAGATAAGGCAGTTGAGCAAGGGGTAATGCCTTTTGGTACATATATAAAACAAGTGAGACTTTTGGCTAAAGAACAATTCTTTGGTAGAGCTAAGCTTGAAAAAATGGGAATATCTCTCCAATGGCTTCATTGATTGAATGGTTTATGATGTGAATTCCTGCGGGGCTATATGCAGAGGCGAAACCAGAATTTGAAGTTTATGGATTCAGGATTCTAATTCTTTTCATGTTATTAGGTTCTGAATTAATAATTTGTACATATTCAATGAATTTCTTGCTACAAATTTAGAGTTTGAACCAAAATTACACTGGCTTGGCTCCGCCCCTGGCTATATGTATAGAAAAGCCAAAGTTGAATCTCTAGTTTTACCTCAAACTTTGTTATATGACTATCCAAGTTAAATGAAATGCATTATGTTACTCTAATATCTTCCTGATTCATAATCTTTTATCCTCTGTAGCTTGACTACATTAACTCTTCAAATTTCGAAATCTTGAATATCCAGAAGTAGTCTAATAGGGGCAGGGCTATTGCAACGAAGGGGCTTCAGTTGAACCTCCTTTGTTGGAAAGTTATACTATGTGAATAGGATAAGAACAATCGTTTTAAATTTTCTTGTTAGAATTCCTAGCTCGAACACTAGAAACGAAGAACTCTCAGCTGCATATATCAACATAAAAATTACACCATTCTCTATAAATGCCCGGGTTGGAATAACATTTGCAACTATTATTGGCAAATGTAAAATTTGCTTAGAAGAAGAAAAATTAAACAGGGGAATAGGGAAAACAAAATGAGCATGTACTCATGAATTTTTCTTAATTGGAAGCAACAAATAGGTCCGGATATAATTCGATCTCACTAACATCCACGGGGAACTCATGAGTTTCATCGCGCCATGGATTCATCTCATCTTGCTTAACAGATCGAATCGCCTTCCAAATCACACTACTACACTTGAATCCTGACCCAAACGCGATTTGCCACAATGCATCTCCTTTTTTCACCCTACCTTTTGCCTCAGCATAAGCTACTTCATACCATATCGAACTACTGGAAGTGTTACCAATTCTATACAATGTCATTCTAGAAGCTTCCATTTGTTCATCGCTAAATCCTAACTTCTTCTGCAAGTCATCCAACACCGGCTTCCCACCAACATGTGGGAAGAAATGATCAATGGATTTGGAGAAATCAGGACTATAAGGCTCCACATTGCTTTTCATATGAAAGCATCGCACTATAAGATTTACTAAGTAACGTAACTTTTCAGATAGAGGAAGGACTAAGGGAGCTACACTGGATATGTTTGATCGAATGGTTTTCATAGCTGCGTACAATAGATCTTTATTGATTGTGATACCTCGATGTCCTTCAACGTCATCTTCCATGAAAATACAGTTGTAGGATCGATCATCGTCCGATGTTTGAGATCGGACGGTGTGGATGAGCTCATACTTGGAGGTATTCTGATCAGACGGTTTGTTAGAGAGGAGAAGTGCTACTGCACCCACACGGAATATGCAATTAGTCAACAATTTTGACCGGTCATTACCCTTGTATACATTTGCTGCTGTACTCTCACTGGTCACTACTAGTGCACAAGAATTATCATGCACCTGCACAACAATTGATGAGCTTAATAACAACAGATAATACAATAATCGAATAAAAAAATTAGATGTAGTATATTACCTTAAGTAAATTTTGGACAAGGCCTAAGGCAACAAGGCCAGCAGTACATCCCATTCCAGTAATATTATACGTACGTATATCATGTCTAAAGTTGTAACGCTTCACTATGACACTAGACACTGATGGCATAATATTGTATCCACCAAAAACAGTAATCAACATCCCAATATCCTCACATTGTACTCCGGTTTTCAGAAGAAGCTCATCTATGGATCCAAATATCGCCATCTCTACTTCTTCCTTAGCAGCTTCCGCGCTCATATCTATAGGTTCTTTTAACAAACCTTTAGAAATGTACGTTTTATCACCTAAGCCGGATCGTTGCAAAATTTTATCCATGAACTCTAGTGAGTCTTGGCTATAAAAGAGACTTTTTCTGCTTTTATCGATAAACGTTTGTCTATCAACTTGTTGATTTTTCGAGGGCTTGTAGCATGCGAAATCTACAAGGAAAACTCTTCGTTTATTGCTTTTGAGGAAGAAAAATAGTAGTACTAATGTTAATGTAATGAGAAAAAGCTTAGGGTATGTTATGATTAACTCCATGGTTGAAGAGTAATTATTTTGAGTCTCAACATAGCTTACTTTCCTTTCTCTATATAGTAGCTTACACTATCAAGTCATTTTCGTGTGGTGTTGTAATAGGTAATATATTTTATTTTCAAAACAGAAAAAGGTCAAAAATGTCTTTAAATTATGTGAAATGAACAAAAATATCATCTGTTTATAATTTAATCAAAGATTTATTTGTCGTCAATACTTTAGATTAAAAATACCCTTATTGTTACATAATGGGTCAAAATGCTTCTTCTTTTTTTTCAAATGCATTTTTTGACATTTCGGATTTCACTTTTTTAGAAGAAGTAGATATTATTTGAATAACCTGATGGTGTAAGAATTATTTACATATAATAACGGTGTATATAAAACTTAATCTCGAAGAGGTGATCAATTAATGCATTTTCAATATACCGCCTCAATTTCAAGCTAGTTAGAAGAGCACATTTAAATAAATCCTTTATATCATAAATTCTAGAGTTAAAAGGATCAATAACATACCTAAACAATTCCATTTTATTGAGTTTCATATTTGAACTATTGAGATTGTGAATTTTCTATCTGAACAATCACCCAATAGTTAGCGAAACACACCTAGACGTTAATGACAACAAATGTTCATCTTAAAATGCTTGATGGCGCGTTTGTCCATAAAATATTCGTCCACCTAACATATATAACGACTCTATTTGCTGACACATTAATTATTTTAATATATTTTTAATTGACTTTTTTAAAATCCTAAATTCTCCCTTTTCAAGTCGGTGATATTGATGTCACAATAGAGTCAAAACTACGACTAAGAAGATGAAGAAAACGATGGATGTCACAATGAAATAAATTAATTTATACGATGATTTTTTTAATTTTTAACTTTAACTTTTAATCTAATATTAATTTATTTTAATTTGTGACAATGAAATTACTTGTCCAACTACTATATCCACTCTAATCGCTATCTTTCCCATAATTGGTCCACCAATGCATTGTTATTAATTCTGACAATTTGTGAGCCGAATAAATATAGTTGGCTATCCGTTTTCTATTGGGAAGTTAATTAGTACGCTTCCTGTCTCATTTTATTTGACACCGCTTAATTTAATACAATATTTTAAAAAAAAAATAGAATCTTTCTGATATTTATGGTGTAAAGCAATTATTAGATATTTGTGGTGTAAATCATTTCATTAAAAGTATTCCCTCCATTCTTATTTAAATGTCACTGTTTTAGATTTCACGTCCCTTAAAAAAACTATGCAAGTTTACTATCGTACTCTTATTTAGTATTCTCTTGAAGTTGAAGTTTTCAATAAATGAATATAAATTAATTTATTTTGATTAATTAAATTTACCAATGAGCATGAATAATCATTTAGTTTTTCAATGTTAGTTAAATTCATACTTTCAATGTTAATAACTCCCGAGGGTAAAATAGGAAGAATAGTGTCATTTATATATTGATTTTGTGAAATGACAAATAATCTCTCCATTCACTTTTATTTGTCACAATTTGACTTTTCTTAATATGTCAAAAGTGACAACTAAAAATGAAAATCTATTTTAGGAAAAAATGACAAGTAAAAGTGAATTGAGTATTAAAAATATTTATTTTTAGTAAGAACGATATATAAATAGGAACAGAGAGCGTAAGAGATCGGATGTGTTCGGTATACATAGGACTAATTACCTTCATATATTTTCCATTTTCATTTCAATTTGGTGAAAGATACTTATTTATTTATCTTCATATATTTTTCATTTCCGTTTGAATCTGGTGAATGAAATTGTATAATTTTAAATCATATAATGAGGTAATATTTATATTAGTTAATCATAATTAAATATTAAAACTTTATTTATAAACACATGCCAGATCTCTTTTTCCTTTTTATTTGACTGATTGACCATTTTTCTTTTTTACTTGTTTATTAATAAACCAATAGAGATTTGTTTTTTGTTTTTTTAATATTAACTTATTATTAAATAATTACATAAATTACTAATAGTTAAATTTAAAATTTTAAAATATATAACTAATATGATATATTTATTAAAATAAACTCCTCATAATGTATTTTTCCCATAATTTATTTTTGGTAAAAGACATAAATTAACTAAAAACATTGATAGCTATGGAAAAAATGAATCATCTTTCGCCAATGTGTAAATAATAGTATTCTATATGTGTATAAAATGTTGCTCTAAGTATCTAATGGTATAATGTTTTCATGAATATAAACAATTTATCATTTGGCAATCATCCGCTATTTATGAATCGAAAATTCGACTTTTAGCATGCGATGCCATGAACATATGATTAATAATCACTTAGGATGTAGAAAAATAAATAAATTTCTTACTTATTTTCTTATGTTTGATATACAAGAAAAAAAATATTATCTTAGAAGCATTTGTATATAATTGTTTAGATAAATACTATGAGAGGTGAATGTGAAGGATAGGGGGGGGGGGGGGTGTTGGCGTCGTGTTGGTGGGGATGAAAATGGGGAGCTCCATGTTGTGGGGTAAAAATGAGATGCGTTGAAAGATACGGAGACATTATTAATATGGAATGTCACATGTGTAACTTATTTTTCATACTTCTATTATAGAAGTCACTTCCTTATTTCAAAAGAACAAAAAACTTATTTTCTTGGGAGAAAATATTTTGCAAAAATTTTAACTGATCGAATACAAAAAAAATTAATATTCTCCATACTAAGCACACCCTTAGATCCATCAAATTTATTTTCTCCAATTTCACATCAAAACAAATTAACAATAAAAGAAAAGAAAAAGAATAACGTTTAATAGTATTGAACCCATACGGGCATGGACCATTACACTCTTAATATAATTTAAGTAAAAAAATATGAGTTTACGTGAATTTAGTAACTCCACCAAGATACACCCCAAATAGTGGGGACCTATGGGAAATGTTGAAAACTACTACTCTAGCAAATTATGAAAGAGGAAAGTAAATGAAGGCATATTTATTAGACTATAACCATTTTTTTCTCTATTATAGTGAGAGATAAATGTTTCAACTGCCAAGATTTGTGGTGAATACCCAAGTCTCTCTCACCTTTATTACAACATATACAACTTGCTAGATTTTTTCAAGGGAAAAAAAAAAAGATTTTTAATTTATGATATTTGATTTATTTTTGTTTTTTAATTTAATAATAAGTGCTTATATTTTATTTAAAAATTATAAAAAAGATTTAAAAGCATTTAAAAATAAGTTAATCTAAACAGGTTTTTAATATTATCTTAATGTTCATGTGTTTTTCTTAGAAGTTGTACCAAAAAAAGTTCGTTGCAAGTATTTTGAAATACTCCCAACGATAATAGCTTCGTATAATTAGAATGATAATTTATGACTAACTATTTAAAAATAAAGAAAATTTTATTTAAATGAAGGTCATAGTATAGGTGTATAATGTATATCATATCGTTGAACGAAATTTTTGCTATTTACATAATATTGCTATTTTTTAATATTTTTTGTACCGAAGTTCTGACGTAATTGTGTTACAAATACAATTCAAGTTATTGCCATTAAATACATAATTCATTAATTGACGCGAGTAATTAATGTAACAATGTGATCAGTTACATTAATTTTTTAAATTTACGTAATTGAAATTTGCCGTAGAGTTGTAAATGAAATATATGTAATAACAATTTATTCCAAAATAAATTGAAAAACAAAATCTGATGATTTTCATTTACCCCATTGGCTTTGTTTTTCTTTTGATTTATTGGGAGTTGTGGATTAAAGTATCAAAGTTAATGTATTATTGTGGTTTATCAATTATGTAAACCATTCAAGTTCTGATACGACATTTTGAAATTTGGTGCAGAGAACATTATACAGTAATTGATGGTTGCATGATATCTCTCTGATATATGACATATCATGATATGCCATTTTGATATATTACATCATGATATCTTTCACATAGATGATGTGTCATGATACCTTTTTGCTACATTATATTTTGATACCTTTCCGGTACATGATGTATCGTGATGCCTTTCTGATACACGATATATCATGATACAATAGATATGTTAAATAAATCACATACCTCTTTGATACTTTATGTTTGAACGACTTACCTTTAATAACTGTCATTGTCATTGGAAGAAGAAATATGTAGATACACTTACTGTTAATTAAAATCTTTACTTAATATTAATGATCACAAAAGCGTGAATCTAGAAAAATCTCTAATTTGAACTCAAAGAAATTAAAAGTAAACAGTGCTAACTTGGTGGAGTCACGACGTGGGAGAGAAATACAAATAGTATAGGTGAGAGAAAAAATAGTTAGATACAATTTCAAATTTTGCGTGAAATAAAAAATTAAGTATAATCATGTAAATTTGCTATTAAATTATACTATAACTTTGTTAGGTAATTATTTTAAAGTAGGTTTTTAATAATTAAATATAAGAATATTTGCCTAATTATGTAGACTTTCCTTAAAAATGTACAATTACTTGTACATTTTTATTTTTATTTTTATTTTTGGTGATTGTTGAATTTATATCAGTTTGTCGAGTGTCTAGAGATATTTTATTAAAAGTAAAATTAAAAGCTCGACATAAATAAATACAAATAAAAAAGATTAGGCCTTAACTTACCGATCCTATATAGTAGGCAACCCATTACCTCTACTATATATGAACATTTTCCACAATGGAAAAGGAAGTAAGAAGAAAAACAAAGAAGCAAACCCAATTTTGTGAACATGTCTGCACTTAAATGTTGGTTACCCTTTTCAAGTATACGTATTAAATTTAGTAAGGAAATGGGATCATTTAAAAAATTGCTAAAATCAGTAAGCTAATTAAGTTGTAGCAGTTTGTTCAGTTAAGTTATACCTACTTGTTATATTTAATTTCATCTAGCTCCACTACGGATAAAATTTGTTATATACCTAAGTTTCATATATCATAAAGAATAAATATCAATCATTAAATTGTTAAATAACAATAAATCTAATAAAAATCATTTTTCATCTATGATGGCTCTCAGCCACATGACTAAATTATACATGTAAAAATTGATTAAAATTTCAGGTGTATAGGTCTGAATGCATAAGCAAAAAACAAAAAAAAGCAACCAAAAATAAGCATATGCTTTTGTCTGAAAATTTTCTAATATTGGATAGTCGTGCAAACAAAAAATTAAATTATGGTGAGTATTACTTTATAAATGAATAAACATGAATATCAAAAAAATCAAGGAAAAATTATTTAAATACACATTTTATTTTATCATGATCTCTAAAATTTCATATCATTTAAAAAGAAATAATTAGAAATCCCCTCTCGGATACATCACTCTCATCTTGCTAATACATCCCTCCTCTCTCTGATATATCCCTCCCTCTCTCGGATACATCCTTCACCTATGTATTCGGATGTCTACTAATGTATCCGGAAGTTTACTTATACATCCAGAATCCATAAATTTTAAAGGATTTTAGTAATTTGAAAAATAGTAGAAAAATAATATAATTAATTCTTAACACTATAAGATTTACGTAAAACTAACAAAAAATTTGTTAGTCTTGATATTCAATTTTGTGTATGATTATATCGTTCCGATGAACCGAACTTTTATTGAGCCTGTCCTTTTACAGATTAGAGATCAGTCACCCATCTGTAGGGAATAATAAATGGCCAGCCCAACATCTTGAAAAAAAACACAAAAGCTTCCAATTGAAATATATTGTCAGTATTCATTATTATACTAATTTCATGTATCCTTCAAAGGTTGATAGTACTGTACATTTTATTCTACAAATATGATATCTTTAAAGTACACACAAACTCCAAAATTCTTTAAAATTATTAAATAGAGAGTGGTTGAAAGGAAGATATTGTGTTTAATGTATCCATACTGTATAAAGAATATATAATATATATAATGTATAACTGTGTATTAAAGATGAATATACATCTATAAATGTTGTTTATATAATATTTATACATTGCAACCTAAATTTTCCTCCCAATCTCAACCAACTTAAATATCACTTAAATAGTTCAAAATTTAAATATGCGTTCCTCTAAATATTTTAATAGTCTTTTGATATATTATTCACTCAAAACATGATATACACAAAAAGTTTCTCATTTTGTGATCGTGTTGAGATGCTAATAGACTCGAATTTGTGATCCTGGTATGCACAAAAAGTTTCTTGAAGCCGAAAGATTTTAGATGATCGAACACCAACCATAATAATAATAATAGAAAGGATTAGCTCATTAATAGGAGTATTCATATTTTTAGCATGTACATACCTTAATGATTTTTTCAACTTGAGGGAATTATTAATTACTCTCTCCGTCCAACAATATTTGTCCACTATTGATTTTGCACACTTCTTAAGAAATTATAAAATCCTTTTGGCCATAATAATTTTGGCCATAATGTCCAGAATACATGTTCACATTATAAACTGATTTTCTTTATGACATTTTTACCTTTTTTTTTATCAAATTTATTTATTAATTATTTTTCAATAATAAAAATGTTTCCCAATACATAGGGAATGGACTAATTTTCATATTTCTATAACTTTCATAAAGACATGTTATTCAATTTCTTTTAGAATTGCTCAAAATGGCCAAATGTCAACATGTTTATAATTTCTTCTTCTTCTTTTTTCCTTCTTCCTTTTTTAAATAAAATAATTTATTAAGAATACAAAATTTGAATTAAAATTAGAAGATCAAGTTTAAAATTTAAATTACAAAATAAGCTCACTAATAATATTAAATACAAAATAAATTTACTCACACTTAATTCAAATTTAAGATTTATAAAATAATGTAACATGTAAAAATAAATTTAAAATGTGAGATATATACGACCCACTTAACAACAACGAGAACAAAAATTATAAGAACCAAATAGTTCATATGTATACCTTGGTCAATATCAACCCAAAAGAATCATGTATTAATGTTGTAGTTTCACATCCTTCTGTTATGTTTATTTGATAACTTGTGAATCATTACTTATATTTATTATTAATATAACATCTAATTAAATAATCTTATTAATTACTATATTTAAAAATTTTAAACTACATATTTAAATAATTTTAAATATAATTAAAAAACATTTCAATAACGACAGTCAAGATTTAAAACACCTTAAATATGTTAGATATCAACACATTATAGAAAAAGAAATCTAAAATATAATTCTTACTTAAGTATTGCATGTAATAAGCAATTATTGAAATTGCCAACATAAAAGTTTAATCATTTTTTGCTATGATTTTAGCTATGCAATTTTATTTATAATATAATTTTTCTGATGATAGTTCAAATGATTTTTTCATTTCAAACCTTTTCTAGCTGTCCATCTCTAGAAGTAGGACGAGAAAAAGTCTATATGTTATTTGAAAATTTTGCCTAAATATTTTATTAGCAGAACAATATAAAAAGTAATGACATTTAAAATTCAATATCATTAAAATCTCACCTTATATAAATTTTGCACTTAAACTACATATAAATGATAAGAAAAATGAATAAAGGAAAGAATTTCTAATATTTAAGAGTTTTAAATTTAAATTTTTACACATTTAAATAATTTTTAAAAATAAAATTCGAAAATATTTTAATAACGACAATCATAACTCAAAACACTTTAAATATGGTAGATATCGACACATTATAGAAATCACAAATATCATATAGTTCGTGAGTACTATCGGGTATCGACCTCATTTAACATCAACCCAAGAGAGTTACACATTAATGTTGAAGTTATGCATATTTATTAATTATTATATTTTAGAATGATTAAATTAAATATTTAAATAATTAAGTAACGACTCTAGTTAACAGCAACCCAAGAGAGTACTCACTCGTTAATGTTGTAGTCTTGTACTCATATGTCATGACGATTGATAACTTGCGAATAAATTTACATTTGTTATTAATATTATCACTAATTAAGTAGTTTTATAAAATTTAATATGTCTAAATAAATTTAAACTACATATTTAAATAACTTTTGAAATACAATTCAAGAATATTTTAATAAAACAACCAAAACTCAAAATACTTTAAAATGTTGACCCTAATTAACTAACTAAATATTTCTACACTATGACTCAATTAAAGACAGACCCTTTATATTTTATAAATACACTTACATTTTTTTATATCATGAATATCATACGGTTACATTCGTCATTCTTCTATAAAGTTATCAATATTTTTCTAAAAACATTCAAACCTTGTATAGAATAGAAATCCTACATAAATGAAATTCTTCTTAAATAATTATTTATTAAATAATTTTAAAGTGAAAGAATAATAAAAAGAAAAAATAAAATGAGATAATATATAATAAAATATTATTATTAAATAAAATTACAAATAACATACATATTTAAAGTAAAATAATTTTTTTTATTAATAGTTGGTATATCTTATTAAATAATTTGTATCATTTAATATTTTCAAAAAATATTAATTCTTTTTTAATCAAATGCATTAATATTTTATTTTTTTTTCGTTTAAAATTTTTTACGAATTACTTCAAAAATATATTCTGTTTCTGATTTTATTTTGTCATTTATAAATTATATTTTAATATATTTAATTATAGATAAATTTCATAAGATGTGTAAATGTAAAATTTTCTTAGTTCATGAAGTGTAATTGTTTGATTTTTATATATAAAGAGTGTATTTAAAGTTGAGTTGTATTATAAAAGTATTTAATATATTAATTATTTATATACGAAGAATATGAAATTAAATCTCATAAATAATTTTCTTTTTGTGATTTAAAAAAATGTTTTACATTAGCGAAGCTTCACAATACCATAAACTATTTTTTTTTTATAATTTGATTTTATAACATAAGTTTAGCCAATTTGAGTGCTTAAAATAAAATCATTTATTTTCACATTTTTTAAAGAGACAACTAAAGAAAATTTTACTATAAAAAGAAGAAGAAGTAAATTGGCAAAGAAAAAAAAAAGAAGAATAAAGAATTAAAAAAGGAATGAAACCACTAAATGCTTTAATAGGTGGGAGCCAAAAAGAGGTTAATGTGGTTAAAATAATAAGTACATCCTAAAATTGAGTAATTTTATTTTGGAAAGACTTTAACTTTGTTTTAAAAAGAAAAGGTTATTATAATCTTTTACATGTTTTTGGCCAAATTATGGCCAAAATTTTCTGGCCATTTAGCAGCTCTCGAAACTATATTTCTCTTTGAATATAATAAATACAATGTCTTGAAAAATGTAATAGGGAAATGACTATAATTAATGATAAGGGTTGTCACGACCCAAAAATCGGGTGTGATGGCACTTGTCCTATCCCACCAGGACAAGTCAGCCTAAACTCAACAATACGGAAAATAGCATAAATAAAGAAGAGAAGAATCAAGCGGAAGTCTTTCAACTTAAACAAAATCAACCCAATTCTGGTTGTCACATGTACAAGCCACTATTACATAAGTTAAAAGAAAGTACAGGTCTCAAGTCCTTGTATCTCAAATAGAAACAAAGCGAAATGTAAAAGGGCCGAGAGAGATCGCCAACATCGAACGACTACCTCTCAAAAGTCCTCACAAAGCCTCGGAGAAGGAGAAGAAGACTATATCACGGTCAGCACCTACACAAGTGTAGAAGCAAGGGTGAGTACCTGTAACACCCCGAAAATTCCAACAAAAATCAGACCTTAAAATATTTTTTTCTTCAAACTGGTGTCACGAAAGGCACTACGGCCCGTACACCTATTCAAGGATCGTAGATGGACTCGTAAAGTCAAAGTTCATAATTCAGTAAAGAGTATTGAGTTCTACGGACCATGTATACGGGCCGTATAACTTTGTACGACTCGTAGACTTGATCCGTAGGTCAAGTCCTGAAATCATTCCTCAGTATTCTTTCTACGACCCTTCAGTACGACTCGTAGAAGGGTTGACAGACCGTAGAAAGGATCTGTAGACTCCAACTTCAGAGACCCAGAAGTTCAACATGTTTTCTACGATAGGGTCTACGGTCCGTAGACTTTTGTACGGATCATAGATGGCCTTCCGTAGATAACTTCTATTAGTTTTAAAAGGAATTCTTTTAGTCTTGTTCCACCCTTTCTAAACCTATACCCCAAGATTTTTACACCTAATTAAGGTCACAAGAAACCCCTAACATAAAGTTGAGTTGAAAGCTTCCTTACCGATCAAGTTTTGAGAAAGGATTTTTCATAGATCAACTTCAAATGACAATATATCTCAGCTCATAAATAATTAGATGTCCCATAACCTATCAAATTAAAGGTCTATGAATCCTCTTTCCAACGCCACCAAGTTTGCCTTTTTTTGAGCTTGGAGTAAAAAGTTATGCTCGTTTTAGTGAAGCCCTGTCAGGCAGTCGTGAACTACGGTTTGACCTACGATTGGTAGATTGTTTGACGAACCGTAGACTGATCTTTTTCAGAAATTTCCTGCACACGTCCTAGGGTTATTTTGGTCCTTTCCTAAAAATTTTAACCCTATTCTAAGTCATTTTTGAGTGTTTTAGCGATGTATATCATTCCAGTATTAATCTATACTTCAAGTATTTAGGATTTCTCTTAAAACTCACCCAGAGTTCCTCTTCTCCATCAAGAACCCTAAACCTTTCATGCCAAAAATTCAAGATGCTAAGAGAATCCTTCCACCCAATATTTTCCCAAGTTCTTCCACACTAAAAACTTCATAAAGGAATTTCTTTTCTCAAGATCAAGCATCAAGATTCCAAGATCAAAGGTTTCCTTCAAGAAAGTTAATGTTCTTCCTCGGACTCAAGGAAAATCAAGTCTCCATCAAAGTTATTAGTCTAATAGCTTCATAATCAGGTATGTAAGGCTATCATAGTGTTGGACCAGTTCGTCCACATGCCATATGTATATCAGAATTTTAGAGAAAAGTAATCTAGGGTTTATTCCATGATTTTGAGTATTCTTGAGATAAGTTCATTGTTGAGTTCTATTCCAATTTTCTTGAGTTGTTGTATATGCATTGTTGAGTATCCTTGAGATGAATTGTTCATGCCCATAATTCATCATGAACCCTATTATTTGAGTATCCTTGAGATGAGTAGTATCTATGAGTCATGAGTTAATGAAATCTGAGTATTGAGTTTTTCCATATTGTTATTGAGATTCTTGAATTTATTTGTTCATGTCTATATTTCAGCATGGACCCTGTTTTGAATTGTAAAGTCTGAGAATCTTTTAGAGTCAACCTTTTTGTCTTTAACTGATTTTTTTTGAGAAAGCAAAGCTGAGTTTCGAACAAGAGTTTTAAAGAAGCTTTGAGTAAGAATTTGAGTAAGAATTTCATAGAAGTCTTGAGTAAAACTTTTAAAGATAAGTCTTTGAGAAAGAGTATAGGGAACTATGTAATTCCCAAAGAGTTCACTTTTTAAAGAAATTGAGAAGAGAAACTTTTTTTTTGATGAGTTTTATTGAGTACTGAGATACTTCAGAGCAAGTTTGAGCAATTAACTCAAACCGAGAATGAGTATGTTTTTAAACACTTGAGCATGAGTATATTTATTGGGAATAGTATTGAGCACCGATATGGGGATGAGTTCAGACAACTCAACTCCCCAAAAACCATGTATGCCAACATTGGTAAAGGAGTCATACTTTTTAGATGATTTCCTTATGCCTTCGGGTAGAGCTTAGTGGATCCACTTAGTTGAGGATGTCTTATACTCCGACAAGGTATATGACAGTTCTGGCAGCGTGGGCGAGACGTTGTATCATCATTTAGCTCAGAGTGATGGTTGTCGGTTAGAGAATCTCCAAATATGAGTAAACACTTACTTTATGATATTTTACGCATATTCTTGAGGTTGCTTTTGTATTTTTAAAAGCTTTATATTGAGTTACTTTTGAGTATCATTTTTACTGGAGTTAGTTATGAGTTGTTTTGCTTTGAGTTGAGTTGAGGTGGGTACTTCCTTGAGCCTCTCTTTTCTACTATTGTTATATTCAGCCTTTTTACATACCAGTGCATTCAATGTACTGATGTCATTCGACCTGCATCTTTTCATGATGCAGACACAGGTACTTAGGATCCTCAACAGGAGTTTCGTTGAGATCACTTCATCCGCTCGTCAGCTTTTGAGTGAGGTCTCCTTGCTTTCGGAGGACTCCAGGTTTATGAGTCTTTAGTATTAGTAGCATTTTGAGTAGTCGTGGGTCTTGTCCCGACACTCATCTTTGTATAGTAGAGGCTTCATAGATAGACAGTTTTAGAGAGTTTTCAATTACATATGTTTTTCTTAAAACTTTATGTTCCATACAGTATTTTTAGAAAATTTTGAGATTCAGTAAGTTGTATTAAACTTTTTCTTTAAGTTTGATGCTTGGGTTAGTCTTCCGCTTGTAGTCAGCCAGGATGAGGGTTCGCTTGAGGACCAGCAATGGTTCTCGAGTGCCGGCCACGTCCAGGGTGTAAGCTCGGGTCGTAACAAACTTGGTATCAGAGCACAGAGTTCAAGTGTCCTAGGGTGTCTATGAAGCCGTGTCGGTAGGATCTTATTTATGGTTGTGAGGGCCCCACTTCTATAAATGAAGGACTACAGACATTTAAGAAAAGTTTCCCTTTTTTCATACTCCAAGTCATGCAGTAGAACTATGTCATAAGAAACTTTTTCTAACTCGTGCGTTTCCCAAATCCATTCAACTACCCCTCAAACTCAAGGTAGTTGAAGAGCAAAGCCAGATTCTTATCAATGAGTACTCTCAGTAAAAGTCTTCAGAAAGTCATGAGAAAGCAGAGGGGCTTGTGAGAAGCCTGTGAGTGAGCTTAAGTGTTTGGGATTCGAAAGAATGCACTCTTATTCATATAAATCGTGCGTTTGAGCTAAAAGTGAGATGTCCTCCAGACTCTCTTCTCTAAATCTTGTTTTAGTTGAGATCCTTATGAGGAAGTGTATTTTAGAGCTTGGGTAGTATTTTCACCCGAAGGATAGTGCGAGTCATGATACTATGAGCAGTAGTAGTAGAAGTGTCCAGAGTTAGAAGTGTGGTAACCTAAGGGATGATGAGAGTTATTGAGTAGAGTATGTAAGTTGTAGCTATGTACCTAGTAAGTTGTTAATGAAGAGTTTTTCCGTATGGGTAGACTAAGAAGTGATGAGTTGTTAATCCATTAGTATTAACCAGTGTAGGTGTTGAATAGAAGGACAAAGTATTCATGTGGTGATAAATCGAAGTTAGGATTGTGATTTTATAAGAAGAGCCTCATGATACTCGGAGGGTTATAAAACTAATTAGGCAATGATGTATAGTGAATGAGTAAGTGGTACTTAAGTCGTGAAATTGAAGTGTGGTAGTAATATGTAAATAGGTATATTGAGAGAAAAAGGTTGACTACTTGTCATGAGATCTTAGTGGGTGAGTATTTCTAAAGTTTATCTAGTAGTTGTAAATTAGTATAGTAAGTGAGCAATTATATTGATATATGTGTTTAGTAATAATCACTAAGCTTGAATTTGAGATTTGTGTCGTGATTAAGAGGATGGCAACATAAGGGTGATGATGTTAGTTCGAGATCTAATCTAGTAGGTTTGACATAAATTAGGTGAGAAAGTAAGGTGTTAGTTTGCAATGAATGTGAGTGTGACACAAGTGTGCTATTATGACCCATAGATGAGAGCAATGAAGGTGGTTAAGTCATTAGAGGAACAAGAGCATTAAGAGGCGTACCCGAGATCGTATGTAGTCAGATAAGGTTCCAATTAAGTTTATGATTTTTCATGTGTTCCCAGGTAGTATAATTGAGTTGTCAATGTGGAATAGGCTAATGTAGCATTATCTATTAAATGGAGTTCAAATGGAACCCAAAAGTGAAAACCATTTGAAAAATGGAGTTCAAAACAGCCCACAATCCTTACTTTGTCACAAAATCGGAGTTCAATCAAAACCCCTAAAATTTTCATTTTAAAAACGCAATTTCCAAGTAAAAATTATGTTTAAAACATTGGGTAATCAAAGCCAAGGATTAAAATCACATACCCACACTGATTCCCAAGAGAAGCCTCTTCAAAAATCGCCCAAGAGAGCTCCAAAATGTTAAAAATGGAGAAAATGGGACATTTCCCGACTTAACACTGTTCGGGTCAAATTTGTTCTCTGCGAACGTGGCTCACTTAGCCCGTGAACGCGGAGACTAGATCTTTAACCCTCCGCAAACGCGGAGATTCAACACCCAACCCTCCGCGAACGCGGAGGCCACCAGCCTTACCCTCCGCGAAAGCGGAGGCCAAAACGACTGGCACCAGATAACAGCAAAAATCAGCAATCTCAACAAATCATCGAAAGGACCCTCGGGATTCGTTCGGAACCCCGAGCACACAATTCAGATACGAAACCCTATCAAATTCGACGTTCCGGACTCAATGGAACTGTCGGAATTTGGATTCGAGGTCTCCTTGACCCAGAACCCGATAAAGCACAACGAAACTATCTTAAGCTTCAAAAACTCAAATCAAGCTCGGAACCTCTAAAAAATTTCAACCAAGGCCACCCCTAGACCTAAAATCATCCCCGAATCCAACAAAGTTGTCGGAATCAAATTCCGAGCATCCGATCTCCGAATGTTGACCAAAGTCAACTCTATGACCAAAATTTCACAATTTTCCCACTTAAGACCTCAAATCCCCGATACAGCCCCAAAACTAATTCCGTCAACTCTCCTAGACCAAATTCCACATTCCGGAGTTGATGGAATCGATGAAAATCCCATCCGAGTTTCGAAACTTTGAAAGACTTCAAAATTCACATTTTGACAACTTAAGCCTTTAAAATTCAAACTTTTCCCAAAACCATAACTTAACAAGAATTTCACAAAACTAACATCGGATATCAGCCAAACATGACTCGTGGCAACTCTCGGGAGGGGTAAAACGGTCATTGTTGACACCCAATTTTGATCGACCTTTAACTTTTTCTGAATTGCTATTTGATTAAATATGTATTACAAAAAACCTTTTTCTCCTATTACGGTGTTAAAATTATGAATAGCTTTTATAAAAAATAATTAGATATTTTAATATTCATAATTTACCAAATTTATTGTAATTATATTTCTTCTTATCAAAATATTATTTTTAAATTATATTTATCGGTTTTCAAATTTTGAAATAATTATTTTACTTGTCGGTTTAAGGTTTAAAACACTTAAGTGTGCTTATTTTATATAAAAGTTATTTATCAAGTGTAGTGCATTATTAATTAAATGGCAATTCACTTAATCTTCCCTTTAATCATTTAAATCGTAGCCCTTTCTATCAAATTTATTTAATTTGTAGCCCTTTCCTATTCAATTTCATTTCAATTTTAGCCTCTTATATATATGATTTGTTCCATTAAACTGATGAAATTTTGATCCCTGCTTAATGTGATACTGGACCGGGTTAAAATTGCTGGCAACCGTGATTCATTTTATTAAGCCTTAATATGATATTTGATTCTCTTTAAAATATTTGTTGTCCCCTAAAATCCAAGAGTTTCCTTTTGCTTGTTTAAATTGATTCAATTCTCCTTAAGGTTAGCTAACTCTTATATTAATTTACGCTTTAATAATTGTTCCTCTGTTGACTTGTTAAAAATGCTCATATTTGGTTAATTGGGATGAAATGTGATCGATAGTGATCCCTTCAAATCTGGTAGTATTTAAATTGATCATTTCTTTTACTGAGCATGCTATTTAGTTTTGCCATAAACTTTTGTTCTATTTCTTTCATATAGGGGTAGCCAATATTAAACTGATTCGATGGTTGCCTTTAATTTATTTACTCCTTCCATTACTTTGCTTAGAATATGTTAAATTTCACTTATTTTGATATAACAAAGATTCTGGAAATCAGCATGTAAAAGGTATGGAAATCTGACCCTTGACTTATGTTTTTCCTTTAATATATTTTTTCTCTTCTTGATTGATTTTGAGTATATTAATTTAATTTTTTGCGTTAATTAAGTTGACAGGTTGTTACTTGTTTTATTTTTGGTAAAATTGTGTCCGATTGTGGTAAAAATACTACTGATTAGAACTCTTCTTGGTAAGGAAATATTTTTCTTCCCATAATTGCTCTTTGTCAATTTTTCTTACCTTATTGTTGTGCTCCTTGTCCACTATAAAAAGAGACTTTTGTCATTTTTTCTAACTCACGCTTTACACTTTAATACTTAAAACAAAAGAGCACTCTCTACTTTAGTAAAAATCTCTTGCGAGTTCAAAAGGGTTTCTTGCTTGATTTTGCTGTGTTCGGGTCGAATTAGGATCAAACTTGTCTTCATTGCTGATCTATAATCTGCTTAATTGGTTAGTGTTTTAGCTTAAATTAATTTATGTCTCGCATTATTTAGTATTTTACAATATGGAGTGATAAAAAGGAAGCATCTGGGTCAGTCCTCTTCCCTCTCTTTGTGTATGATGTTGTGCTTATCGCCTCTATTAGTTGTTTGAATTTTGTGTGTGATTCTGCCTATGGCGTGTTATTTTATATCCGATGAATCATGATAGTATATGTGGTATAGTGTTTTTCCGTGCTTTGAATATGTAACAGGTCCTTAAGAGTTTGGAAGTTTTGAAGAGTTGCCATGGGTGAGGGATGCTCGGACGGAGCTTAATTTATTTAGATCCTTTTCTTGTATTGTTCTATTATATTTTGGCTTTGTATATTGTTATATAAACTCGTAACTCTCTATCATATATGAAATAATTTGGGGGAATCGCCTAAAGGAGAAGGGAACTTATGTGCTACTTGTTTATTATTTCTTTTACTTATGTGTTGTTAGAAAGCATGCCTATAGGACTGTGATTATCCACTTGCTCATATCTAATTATTTTCCACTGAAGACCTTATTGAGGCAAAATATAAGTGATATCATATTTGTTGTTTAAGTGTTGTTAATTATAAGCATATTTCAATGAGTACTCATTCTTAACAAATAAATTAATAAACTTGGTCACTCTTACTAGTTTGTAATAAATTGATGCAGGACTTTTACGTTTGTGGTCTATTTGTCTTTAAATTGAATGACCAACTTTAGTAGTTTAAGAAGAAGCTTCAAAGGGTTTTAATAACCTACTTTAATTGTTTCTCTGTTTATGAATATTTCTAGAGTGCCTCCTAAATATTTGATCTATAAAAAAGTAAATCTTTGTTTGGCTCTAGCTTTGTTTTTTAGCCAACAGGTAATAAAAATGAATAAATAATCTGATCTGTTAAATTCTGGCAGCATGAAAACATTCATGCTTTTATATGCATATCTTGCCTAGCTTGTTAAATTTTCGGCATATTAAACATATATATAAAAAAAATGATCTGATTACTGCTAGTATTATTCAATAATTTTCAACCTGGCTTAATAAAGGATTTTCAGCATGTTAATTAATCAATCCAGTTAATCAGATTTTCACTTTGGTGAAAGAACTAAATTTGGTTCAAGCCAATTAAGTATTAAGGCTAATTACGGAATTAATTGTTGTGATAATTATAGTATGTTGATCACCTAGATATCATGCCCATAGGAATTAATTATTTAATATGTTGTTTGGGTGTAGAATCATGCGTAGGCCTAAGCGATTATTTTGGGTTATCCTTCACATAGAAATTATGTCTATAGGGTCAATAACAACTTCAGCAAGCTAATTAATCAATTATTATGTGTGAATCCATGATTAAATAATTGTATAGTTTCAGCATTTTGAGCTCTTAAATATCAGACCATAGCTTGCATTAATTGTATTTTGCTAATAACATTGGTTAGACATCATGTTTAGGACCTGATTATATAAGTTTCAATATAGTGTCTCACGTAGAAATCATGCTTATAGGAATAACCTTTAATAAGAATAAATTAATCTGCTTGCCATGTAGCTTCTGTTTCAAAATTAATCTGAACTATTTTCTGCCTTTAAAATTGATTCTGAACTGTTTTAAATGCTGAGCTGATTAAATCCTGCCTAAAATAATTAATTTCTGCATGATGAACAATTGTCTTGCCACTTAAAATTAACCAATAAATTGTTTGTATCTAAGTACCCTTCTGTCCCCTTAAAATAAATGAACTCGTTTGTTATAATGCTCATATGTGCACACACCTCGCATGATCCTTTCACTATTTTATTTGTGTCTGTCAAGCATGTTAATAATTAAAACTTAGAGGCCAATATGAGATTATATGTGCTAATTGTCGTACAATCTGTTCTTGCTTGACGCTTAGAGAGTCCTTTAGGTAACTTATATTTATTTAAGTCTAAAACTACATTTTTAGTTAAGTCCAATGCCTCTTGGACCTTAAGCTGGGACGCTAGGCACCTTTTAGGACGCTAGTTTTAGAGTTTCTTTTTAGAACGATCTAGGCTTTAAAAATAATAATTAAACCTTAGAAAGGGAGGGGATGGGTATTTAGGCCCTTTAGAAATGATGAAAGGCGACTCGAGCAAAAAGTCGACAAACGAAAAAAAATATATAAATTTGTCTTGGCATACCGAGTGAAGCCGAGTGCTGATCCAAAAAGGGCATAATTTTAATTTAGGTTTTTTGATTTTTTTTTCTCTCTTTCTTTTCTTTTCTTATATTATGCGTTTATTTTGGGTAGTTAATTATTAAAAAATGGTTTTTCTATATCTATCTGTGCATTTTCTATCTTCTTGTTTCACTCTTTAATTTATTTATTTGTATTAAATGTTTCATTGATGTTCATTTATTTTATCACTTAGTTTAAGTTAATTAATAATAATTTATAAAACCAGCCCTTATTTGCTTAATTGTAACCCCCACATGAAAATATGAGATACGGTTGGGATCCACCTTTTGTGGACCTCGAGGGGTGCTTAATTCCTTCCCTTCGAGGTAATTTGAACCCTTACCCGATCTCTGGTACGTCCGACCTTAGTTAGATTAGAATTAGTTAGATTAGATAGGTGCACGAACGCGCCTTTAATTCGTTAGGTGGCGACTCTTCATTCTTCAAACCCAAAAGAGTTGTTAGGTCGTGCACTCAACCCGTTTTGCGAAAAAATGAGGCCCGACAGAATGGCGACTCTAATGGGGAGTATTATGTTCTTACCGTTACGTGTTTTATATTTTTTATGTGGGGTTTATTTATTTGCCACCTTTGTTTGTGTTCTTGCCATGTTTAATCCCTTTCCCTTTTCCTTATTTGCTTTTTTCCATGTTTAACATTTCCCCTATTCTTATGTGTTTTATTTGTTTATTTATTATGTATTTATTTATTTATTTACCGCTTTCCTTAAACTGCATGTGTGTTACCGTTTTCCAATTAAATGCTAATTGTTACGGCTTTTGATAAATTGGCATTCTGCTCATACTTTCCCCAATTGGGATCCTCCTCCTTTTCTTTTTTTATTTTTTTTATTTTTTATCGTGATGTTGTGCCTTTGTACCTCTCACAATATTCCCTCCAGAAAAATACCCTATATTAGAGAGATGGCAGATGGATGGCAGAAGCGGATAGTTTTACTATCTGTCCTTGATTAAGCCGTGCATGCATAAACTTAGGTGGGTTGACCCTTGGTGTCAACTCACATCTTTAGTAGCCACCCTATTGTCTAAAGGACCCCAACACCCTTTAGACCAATTGCATACTATGTGTCAATGTGATCATAATAATTAATTTAAGCCAAATTATGCCAAAATGGAGTTTAGAACTTGTCTGTTATTTTGTTTGCAGAGTCATGACCACGTCTAGCTTCCCCAACACATAAATGGTTGTGAAAGTAGGTCGACTTCTGAAGAATTGGTAGATGAGTATCAAGAAAGATTGTGAATTGGAGGCTAACGCATTATGGGGGGTCTGACATGCCTTTTACTCATTGCTCCCGATCGGTACATGATCATGGCTTTGCTGCAGTTTTAGGACCCCGCAAGACTGGTATCCAAATTCAGAGATTTTGAACTAACCCCAACTATTGAAGAAATTGGTGGGTTTCTTGATCTTCTCTATTAAGACTGTCAAATGATCGTTCCTCACAAGCAGTCGCCGAAGAAATTCCTCAGGAGTCTGGGGTTGAAATCCAATCTAGAACTAACTTGTTTAAAATCTGGATGGATTTCAATATAGTTTCTACATTCGCGTTTTTGTGACGACGACGGTCACAAGAATTTTGACCAAGAATTTGCTTGCTCCGCTAAAAAGTGGCAAAGGTATCGTCTACACGCTTTCGCCATTGCACTATTGGGCTCATTAGTTTTTCCCATGAAGGAAGGAAGAATCGGCACTACATTGAGTTATGTGGTCCGCATGTTAGCTCAAGCAAGAATAAATCTTAGAAAGACTATCGTGCCTATAATACTAGCAGAGATGATTAGGGCCCTATCTGCATGCGTCAAAGGTAAGAGACAGTTTGAAGGGTGCAATCTTTTATTGCAATTATGGCCCGTGGAACACTTCCACAAAAGAGACGACATGGTAGATATTTTGAATGGGGTCGGAAACAAGATCTTCAGCCACCCTGATAGGATGAAGTTTTTTCGTGCTCCTGTGGGAACGGAAGACTGGTTCAGGTATTTGAAAGAGTGTTCTGGTATTCAAATTCAATGGAAGTATTACTGGTTGAGGTCTCGTCGTGCCATAGTTAGAGGCCATGAGCTTTACTTCATTAAGCTTATCGGCCTGAATGGAGTTCAACCCTATGCACCGCTCCGAGTCCTCCGCCAGTTCGGGCAAATCCAAATGATACCCTTGCGGTCTCATATGGACCCTTACGAGTACAATTTTGGGCCAGAAATCCCACAAGTTGCCACCGTACTACAAAGGTGGGAAAGGGTAATAACTATTGATACTCTCGAACAATACCCTTTTTGTACGCCTGAGTATTATGTGTGGATTCTTGAAGATGCTGAGCATAAGGACTTCAGTGAAGAGGGTCTTTCAGGTTTTAGTGATGAAAGGGAAAAGAAATGGGCACGCAATCTCCTAAACCATGACTATAACGTCACCCCGAAGATAAGGGAGCAGATTGTGCCCAACATTGGAGATCAACACCGTTGAAGTGTTTTCTTTATAGGCTTATTCCCTTATGTTATCCCTACCCCTTAGTTTATTTTCCATTTTTAATTACGTTGTAATAGTTTGAAGTCCATGAATAAAAGTTTGCTTCCTTTAATTTTTACCTAACTCTAAACTTCATATTGGCAAATATGGCTTAAATTAATCATTTTGCATCACTTATTTGTCATCTTAGGCCTACCTCTGGCTCAATGAGGCTCCTCGCATTTAGGGCGTTAACTTCAAACAACGTGCTATTATTATACCATTATTCTAACATGATTTTTCTGTTGATTTTATTTGTTTTCCCATTCACAAAGGTTGATCTGTCTTTACATTCTGGCCCATACGAGATCAAAAGGGGCTCCTCCTTCTCTTCCTCCTCTTCCTCAAAGATCAAGTTATAAGACGAAAGGGAAAATGGTTGATAACAACAACACAAATGAACGGGTAGAAACTTCTGAAGGGGGAACACTCTCAAATGATTTGATTCTCAGACTCAAGCGCAAGATCATCGAGTTAGAAGAAGAGGTGGGCCATATGCGTGATCTAGCCAAATTATCCCTCTCTCTCGGCACCCCTTTTGGGGAACACGCGGAAAACCTACCCAACCAAACCACCCTACCTCCACTCACCCCAATATTGTTCCACCATCTCACACTCACATACAACCAAACTCCACCCACATACTTTCCCCAAATGCCCAAATTCCAATCCATCATTACTACCAACACAGCAAACCATTTTTCAACCATAATATACCCACTACACACACCAATGTTCTTGGAAGCCATACGCTTAACTCATGACGACCATGAATCAGAATCCTCCGAAAAGGATATTCTGATAAAAGCCATGTCCGAGAGGTTGGATAAATTGGCTAGTAGAATGCACCACGTTGAGGGAAGAAAACGACTGGGAGGGCTAAGTTATGAGGATCTCTGCATTCATCCAGATGTTGAGCTGCCTGAAGGATATAAACCGCCAAAGTTCGAGTTGCTCAATGGTATTGGAGACCGTAAAGCTCATCTACACATGTATTGTGACAAGCTTGTAGGAGTTGGGAAGGATGAGAAGATTCGAATGAAGCTGTTTATGAGGAGTCTTACTGGGGAAGCCTTGTTATGGTTCATTGAACAAGACCCTCGCAAATGGGTCGAATGGGTTGATATGGCTACAGACTTTATGAACAGGTTCGGGTTCAACGTAGAGAACGCGCCGGACTGGTTCTATATTCAAAATTTGAAGAAAAAGCCAAGTGAATCCTTTCGAGATTATGCCATCAGATGGAGGTCTGAGGCGGCTAGAGCCAGACCTCCTATGGAAGAATCTCAGATGAAGGACTACTTTATTCGTGCTCAAGAACCCCAGTACTACTATAAAATGATGCTCGTTGCTGAAAAGAGCTTCTCTGATATCATCAAGCTGGGTGAGAGAATCGAAGAAGGTATAAGAAACGGCACCATCATCAATTTGGAGGCTTTACAAGCCACCAATAAGGCATTGCAATCTGGCGGAATGTCTGAAAATCGAAAGAAGAAAGAAGGGTCTGTGATGATGGCTCACGGTGTCAAAACTCCCTCTAAATACCAAATAACAACCCCTCCTCCTCCTCAATATCCCACATCCTCATATCCCATACCTCCCTATTACCAAAATCCACCTCCACAATATCAACAACCCATTTATCCTGTCTACAATGCCCAACTTACCTATTTCCAATCTCCACCACCCACTCAACCACTAAACTACAGAAATAGACCTCCATTTGAAAAGAGACCCATAAAAACCTACACTCCCTTAGCTGAACCCATAGCTCAGCTTTATGAAAGATTGAAAGAAGGTGGCTATGTTACCCCAATCCTTACTTTACCCGTAGATGTCCATGCTAAGTGGTATGATCCCAACAAGGCTTGTGCTTACCACTCCGGAATGAAAGGTCACACCACTGAAGCTTGTAGATCTTTGAAAGACAAGATTCAAAAGCTTATTGATACAAAAGCTATCCAGCTTAAAGACCCTACACCCAATGTGGCAAACAACCCTCTCCCTAATCACCAAGTGAATATGATAGAGGCTGATGATATGGTGGATTTAGAGGGATCCATTTGGCTTCTCGAGCCAGAAGAGATGATGACTGCCACGGCCCAGACGCCTCTTGCAGTGCAAAGGCGTGCTCCTTTCGAAGTTGAAGTTGCTACACCAAGACCTCCATTCACTGTTGTTAGAGCTCCTCCTCCCGTCAAGTATGACACTCATGTTGTCCCATGGGATTATGGAAAAGGAAAAGTGAAGGTAGAAGAAACAGATGTCGCAGCAGGAGTAACCAGGTCTGGAAGGATATGTACCTCTGAAAACTCGGTTCAAGGTAGTTCTAGCAAGTCCAAGCCCCCAATCGTGGAATTGGAAGACCATAGTATTTGGAAGAAGATACAAGCTAAAGGGTATTCCATTGTTGATCAGCTGAGTAAAACTCCGACCCAGATATCTATTTTGTCATTGTTACAGTCATCGGAGACTCATCGCAAGGCTCTTATGAAGACTTTAGGTGAAGCATATGTGCCTGCTGACATCACTGATGGAGAGGTATCCCAGATGGTTGGACAGGTGTTCGAGGCGTACAAAATATCCTGTCACGAGGATGAGTTACCAATTAAAGGAACATCCCACAACAAGGCTTTGTACATTATTACTCAATATCATAACAGAGTAGTCACCAGGGCCTTAGTTGATCCAGGGTCTGGTTTGAACATCTGTCCTCTCAGCACGCTGACCAGACTCGATGTGGATATTTCGAAGATCCAAACTTGGAAGATGAGCGTGAGAGCATTTGATGGTTCTCAAAAGGGGACGATTGGAGAGATAACCCTAGATATGATCATCGGTCCTGCAACCTTTCCTATAGTCTTCCAAGTCATAAATATCCCTGCTTCTTACAACCTGTTGCTCGGCCGCCCCTGGATCCATATGGCTGGACCGGTACCTTCAACTCTGCACCAGTGTTTGAAATTTGAATGGGAACATGAGGAAGTAGTGGTCCACAGAGAAAGGTAGAATCCCATTTATGCAGTCGAAGGGAAAGATCATCTAGACGGAGAGATGTTCCATACAGTGGAAGTTGTTGGCAACATTGAAGTACAACCATGGTACAGCCAGAAGATCATAGACATAATGCAATGGTTTGGCTTTGAATTGGGGAAAGGTTTAGGTCCCAGATTACAAGTAATAGTTGAACCCATAAAACCCACGGTTCATTCAACCACTTTCGGGTTGGGTTATAACTACACTACTGAAGAATGGCTCGACTGGCAGCCGCCTACAAAAGGGTATTATTACCCATTGAAGAAGCCCATACCACCGTTGTATCACTCATTCCGATCTGTCGGGTTCATGAGAAGCATCACTGATGAGCTACTAGAAGAGATGCAGGGCTTGTCCTTAACCGAGAAGAAAGAGAAGAGCTGTAACGTCGTGATCAACGAGGAGGGGAAAGAGGAGCCTAGAGGAAGCAAAGGAGCAAAGGATGCTGTTAACAATTGGACTTCAACTCCGTCTAAACCTCGCCGGGCCTTTGGGTAGCTTTGGAGAACAATTTCATTTTAATTTTCAAACATTTCCAATATATTAGTTTTATTTTAGTTTTCTCAAATATCGATGTTTTCAAACACCAATTTTATGTTGAAACCTTTTAATATTTAACTTTGAATAATAAAGTTTCTTTTCCATTTCATTGATATTTATCTATGCATTGTTTCCTTTCAGCAAAATTATTTATGAAAATGTTGAATCTAAGACCGTGGCACATAATGAGACTGCACAACTTAACATAAAGGATTTAGAAGAGGTGGAAGAGAGTGAGGTCCCTGAGGAGCTGATTAGAAAGGTTGAAGAGTTTGAGGAAAAGCCCAATGCAAACTTAGTGGAAACACAAGTGGTCAACTTGGGAGATTCAGAAACAACACAAGAAACCCGGATAAGTATTCATATGACAGAAGATGACAAGAAAGAACATATTGAGTGTTTAAAGGAGAACAAAAGATATTTTCGCTTGGTCCTATGCAGACATGACAGAACTAAGCACATCCATAGTAGCTCATCGGTTGCCCACCGATCCATCCTGTCCTCTTGTGAAGCAGAAGCTCAGAAAATACAAGCCTGAGTTGAGTTTGAAGATCAAAGAGGAAGTGTCGAAGCTATTGGAGGCCAGAATCCTCCAAGTGACAGAGTTCCCAACTTGGCTTGCTAATGTCGTTCCAGTACCTAAGAAAGATGGGAAGGTCAGAGTCTGCGTGGACTATTTATGCGTTTATAGTTAATTATTTTCTTTTCTTTTCTTATATTATGCGTTTATTTTGGGTAGTTAATTATTAAAAAATGGTTTTTCTATATCTATCTGTGCATTTTCTATCTTCTTGTTTCTCTCTTTAATTTATTTATTTGTATTAAATATTTCATTGATGTTCATTTATTTTATCACTTAGTTTAAGTTAATTAATAATAATTTATAAAAACAACCCTTATTTGCTTAATTGTAGCCCCCACATGAAAATATGAGATACGGCCGGGACCCACCTTTTGTGGACCTCGAGGGGTGCTTAATACCTTCCCTTCGAGGTAATTTGAATCCTTACCCGATCTCTGGTACGTCCGTCCTTAGTTAGATTAGAATTAGTTAGATTAGATAGGTGCCCTAACGCGCCTTTAATTCGTTAGGTGGCGACTCTTCATTCTTCAAACCCAAAAGAGTTGTTAGGTCGTGCACTCAACCCGTTTTGCGAAAAAATGGGGCGCGATAGTCATTTTACAAAAATTACCAAAATTGACCTTCAGGGTCATTACAAGGGTAAATTAGGAACTAAGTGTAAAATTATCCATTGATTTCATAAAGTGGACAAGTATTGTTGGATGTCTCAAAATAGTATAGTGGACAATTATTGTTGAATGGAGAGAGTAACTGTTTATGTTAAAATAAATAAATATTTATTGCAGATAGTGATGTGGATAGGAATTTCAGCTTTATTAGAGAAAGGGAGACACAAGAATTTTGACCCAATAAAGAAGGCCGAATGAATAATCATTTTTTTGTATTAATAAATTATAATTAAATTAGCTTGAATAAAGAATTTTGACTCAATAAATATGTCCAATTTTCCCTAGTTAATATTGAGTCTACTGTCTAGAACTCATTTGGACCTGTAAAATAAGCCATACAAAAAAATTGGGGGAGAAAAAGACTAACATGCACTTTTAAGTAAGGATAGACATAAATATTAAAAAATCTTATTTGATTGAACTTATGATTAAAGTAAAGTAATATATATCGATACAAAAAAGAAAAAAAATAGTAATATTATGTAAATAACAAAAATCTCGTTCAATAATATAATATACATTAATACTATACGCTTTTATGAAAAAAAATTATATTTTTAAATAGTTAGTCATAAATTGCCATTCTGATTATACAAAGCTATTATCGTTCAGAGTATTTCAAAATACTTGTCATTCTGATTATACAAAGCTATGATACATTACATAATGATATCTTTTCGATATATTACATAATAATAATTCGTAACTTATCCCCACCCCCATTAGATTTTTAAGAAAATTATTCTGCCTCGTCCCGCACCTGCATAAGATCAAACCCGCCCCGTCCTGCACTCACATAAGATCAAATCTGCCCCGTCCCACCCCGCACCATACCATTTCATTGCCATTCCTAATAGTAGGTAACCAATTACCTCTACAATGAACATATCTACAATGGAAAAGGAAGAAATAAAGAAGAAAAATAAGAAGAAAAACAAAGAAACAAACCCAATGTTGTAGTTGGGAGTTGGGACCTATGACAGATGTTGAAAACTGGCTAATGACTAAAACAAAATTGTAGCTCCAGCCCTACAATTTTGTAGAGATAGATAGATAGATAGACATAGACAGTAGCGAACTCAGGATTGTCATTAAGGGATGTCAAGGAATTTTTGCACTGCCTTAACTACTAGACTAATTAAACCTTGTGTCAATAGATGTCAATGCCTATATACTTATTAAACTAAAATTTAACATATATATACAATATAATTTTCCGATGAAGGAATGTCGCTGACACCCCTTGACTAAGGTGGGTCTGCCCCTGGACATAAACATTGTTCATGGCCAGTTCATGTGTCTGCACTAAAATGTTACGTTGGTTTCCCTTTTAAGTATACGTATTAAATTTAGTAAGGAAATGGGATCACTTGAAAAATTGCTAAAATCAGTAAGCTAATTAAGTTGAACAATGGATTAATAACTAACTCTAAAGCTAGGTTTAAAACGAGAGAGGTAATGAAAACACATCTGAATTTGGCGTATATTATTAGTTTCATCATCAAACTATTGACAGCCTTAAAAACACCTCTCTACTTGATTAACTAAATTTAGATATCTCTGATCTGCCACATGACATAGCAAGTGGTCTCAAACTCTTGTAGGAGCATGCGACGTCTTAATAAAAAGTCGAGAGAAGTGTTGAAAACAACCCTAAACTTGACGAGAATTCAGGGGTGTATCTAACTCATGTTGCAAGATCAGGGTGTATTTAAGTTCAGTTAGTCAAGTAAATGAGTGTTTTTAAGGCTGTCAATAGTTCGAAGATGAAATTAATAATTCGTATCGAGTATAGGAGTGTTCATCCTCAAACTATTGATTTTTATTTCGAAAACTCAAACTAAATTAAACTAATTCAGTTTTTTCAATTTTAATTTTATTTTTTTTCTAAAATTTTGATATTCAATTTTGTGTACGATTATAGCGTTCCGATGAACCGAACTTTTATTGAGCCTGTAAGAAATAATAAAAGAGCCAGCCCAACATCTTGAAAAAAACACAAAAGTTTCTGTTTGAAATATAGTAATATATATTGTCAGTATTCATTATTATCCTAATTTCATGTATCCTTAAAAAGTTGATCGTACTGTACAATTTATTGTACAAATATGATACTTTAAAACACACAAACTCCAAGATTCTTTAAAATTATTTAACAGGGAGTAGCTGAAAGGAAGATAATAGGACATGTGAGACAATTTAATAATAGTTCTACGTGTCTTAAGTTCACATAAGATATTTTAAATTAAAAGAAAATTTATAGAAATCATATTAGTTTAGGAGCTAATTATTTAAATATATTTTACTTTATAATATTACGAATTTTACCAAATTTTGGTACGTCTAGATAAATGTATCTCGAGATACATAGGTCAAAATTAGGTGTAATTAGTTCTAGATACACTGTATTCAAATGGATTCACATGTATCTGGGATATATAGACAAATCTTGTTCACATTCTTCGACTCCCTCCCATATCGTTCATCACTCTCCTATTTTCCTCCCCATCTCGCTCGCCTCTCTCTATTTTAGTGTAAGTGGTAGCTAAAATACATATATCTATGTGTATCTTCTTTAATATAGGGTAGTAGACTCTTAATTAGTGATAAAATACGTAATTATTTGAAAGTATATATAGGAGTAATTTGATATAAATACACTGTATCCACATGGATTCTCCCTCCCCATATTACTCGTCTCTCTCCCTATTCTAGTGTATCTGGTAGCAAAGATACATATATTTTAGGTATATCTTCCTTAATGTATGGTAGGAAACACACACACACACACTCTTTGTCTCTCTTTTTGAAATTGGGAGTGAGGAAAGGGGAAATGGGGGAGAGGACTACAATGTGGGGAATTGAACCCTCACTAACAAGGTGGAGTGCAATTAGCCAACTAACTAAGCCACAAAGATTTCCCTGTAGGAAACTCTTAATTAGTAATAAGATACATAATTATTTGAAAGTATAAGTAAAATTAGTATATATGATATTGATATTTACAAGGTAATTTTCTCTAAATTAAATAAGTCATTTATATAAGCAGAAAAATAGCATATTAGTTGGGTTCATATCAGAAAAACCAAATCAAAAACTTGAAAAAAAAATCGAATCAAATCAAACTAGCTTGATTCTGTATTCGCAAACACTTTTTTAAAAAATCAAATAACCAATGTCCACTCCTAATAAAATTTGCTACTAATTGATTCCAATAAACACTCTCGGGTTGATTTGGTCCACACCTTATCATAGGCTGATCTCACTAATAAATAGGGCTTCTTATGTAACTGTACATGCACATGCAATCATAATTTTTCAGCATAATCTCCGTATATATATATATAATGTTTTTATATTGTATAAATAATATATAATAATGTGTATATAATATATATATATATATATGTTGTTTATATGATATATATATATTACAAATTAATTTTTTCTCCTAATCTTAACGCAAAATCTCCATGTTGGCATGAACGAATTTCTTCGCTTCGATTCCGCCCCTAAGGCTAGCTCCTACTCCTCCTCCTTCTCCTTTAGGATAGAATCCTCCTTGGTCCTTTTCAAAATTTAGATACGAATTCCTCTTAATTTTTTGAGAGTCATCTAATATATTATTCACTCGAAACATAATATGCGCAAAAAGTTTCTCATTTTGTGATCGTATTGTGATGCTAATGGACTCGAATTTGTGATTGTTATATGCACAAAAAATTTCTTGTAACCGCAAGACTTTAGTTGATCAAACACCACCAACAACAATAATAATAATAAAATTAAGTTAGCTCATTAATAAGAGTATTCATATCTTTAACATGTACATACAGTAGCTTAATAATAGCATAAAGAACAGAAATTACTACTACATTAATTATAAATAGGATGAAAAATTGCACTTACCAAACAAGGGATCAATCATATCAAAACTAATAACAGATGCATTGTTTTCTTTAATATATTCTACCAAACGATCCCTTACATATTTAAACGATTCTTTCTATTTTGAAGCAACGAATAGGTCCGAGAGTGCTTCCATATGGCTAAGATCCACAGGGAACTCGTCAATTTCATCGGACCATGGATTTATCTCATCGCGATCAATGGATCGGGTTGCCCTCCAAATCACACTACTACATTTGAAACCCGACCCGAATGCTATTTGCCATAATGTTTCTCCCCTTTTCACTCTACCTTTTGCTTCAGCATAAGCCACTTCATACCATACCGAACATGTGGAAGTGTTACCAAACCTATATAGAGTCATTCTAGAAGCTTCCATTTGTTCGTCGCTAAATCCTAATTTTTTTTGTAAATCATCCAACACAGGCTTCCCACCGACATGTGGGAAGAAATGATCAACGGTTTTGGAGAAATCAGTATTATAAGGCCGATCTACGTTGTTTTTTAAATGAAAGTATCGCATTATAAGATTTATCAAGTAACGTAATTTTTCAAATAGAGAAAGGACTAAAGGAGCTACAGTGGATATGTTTGATCGAATGGTTTTAATAGCTGCGTACAATAGATCTTTGTTGATTGTGATACCTCGATGTCCTTCTACGTCTTCTTCCATGAAAATACAGTTGTAGGATCGATCATCGTTCGATGTTTGAGATCGGACGGTGTGGATGAGCTCATACTTGGAGGTATTTTGATCAGACGGTTTGTTGGAGAGGAGAAGTGCTACTGCACCCACACGGAATATGCAATTACTCAACAATTTTGACCGGTCATTTCCCTTGTATACATTCTCTGTGATACTATCGGTTGTTACTAATAGCGCATAGGAATTACCATGTACCTGCACAAAACTGGATCACTAGTAAGCAACACAGAGACTGTCTCTGATAGACCGCTTACCCATAAATAACAACAGATAATAGGTTAACCGAACAAAAAATTAGATGTAGTATGTTACCTTAAGCAAATTTTGGACAAGGCCTAAGGCAACAAGGCCAGCAGTGCATCCCATTCCAGTAACATTATATGTACGTATATCATGTCTAAGGTTGTAATGTTTCACTATGACACTAGACAATGATGGCATAATATTGTATACGCAACAAACATTAACCAATATCCCGATATCCTCACATTGTACATCAGTTTTCAGAAAAAGCTCATCTATGGCTCCGAATATCGCTATCTCCACTTCTTCCTTAGCAGCTTTCGCGCTCATATCCGGAGGCTCTTTTAACAAACCTTTAGAAATGTACGTTTTATCACCTAAACCTACTCGTTGCAAGATCCTGTCCATGAACTCTAATGTGTTTTTGTTAGAATTTAAACCTCTACTACTTTTTTCTATAAAGGTTTGTCTACAAATTTGTTGGTTTTTCTGGGGTTTGTAACATGCAAAATCTACTAGGAAAACTCTTCTCCTCCTAATGATTTTGCGCCAAAAAAACACTAGTATTAAAGTTGGCACCATAATGAGAAAGAGGTTGTTAGGGTGTAAGAACTCCATGGTGCCAAATCTAATGTGCTAGCTAATTGAGAAGGATATACACTTCTCTAATTTCCCTTCTATTTATAACATTAAGGCTCGTTTGGTACGAGAGATAAAGAGCTAGCTTGAGAAGGAATTATTTTCGGTTAACAAACAATACTCCCTCCGTCCAACAATACTTGTCCACTATATTATTTTGGGATGTCCAACAATATTTGTCCACTTTATGAAATTAATGGATAATTTTATACTTAGTTCCCAATTTATCCTTATCATTAATTATAGTCATTTCCCTATTACATTTTTCAAGACATTATATTTATTATATTGAAAGAGTGATATAATAAAATTACCTTTCTATTTATAGTTTCTTAAGAAATGTGTAAAGTCAATAGTGAACAAATATTGTTGAACAGAAGGAGTAATAACATGGATGATTTTTTTATCGAACAAAAATGACATAAATGAACCAACCTTATTTATAACGTTAAAGTTTAATAAAGATAGAGGAACGAGGACAGTCGGTGATGGTTGTGCAAATTTATAGCAAGGTAAATGTATTGGCAAGAATTTTGGGAGTCGAGATTTTTTTATGTGGCACGAATTTTGAGAGTTAATTCGTTTATGTTTGATGGTGAATTTGGGCAAGGAATTTTTAAGTATTTTAAAATAAAATTTATATATTTGAAAATTACGTAAAAATAAATACTATAAATTATAATAATTGGCAATTTTAAAATACTTAAGAAAAATATATGAAAAATAGACTTGTTTGAATCTCGAAATTCAAAAGGTACCACATACAAATTGGAACGGAGGGAGATACATATACAATGTACCATAGTCTAAAAATAAAAGTCCACTTTTACTTGTCTAATTTGAGGAGATACATATACAATGTACCATAGTCTAAAAATAAAGTCACTCCGTTTATTTCAATTTATACGATTTTTTTTTTTTTTTGGACATTTCAAAATAAATATTTGACCTGCACCATTTTTATTTCTATGATCTTACAAATTTAAGATTTATTAACTTCATACTTTAGCTTTGATGTTGTTGAACTGTTTAATCAAAAATAAATGTGATAATCTCATTTAACATATATAGTAAATTATTTTATGTTGTGCATTGTTAATTACTTATATCATGTCTCGTTATATTCTTAATGTATGAGTTTGATTTTTTTAAAACACGTAGGAATATATTTTATCTTTTTTGGTGACGATAAATTTAATTTGCAATTTTATCTTTTTTGATATTTTATATTAATACGCGTGACATATTATTACATTTAAAAGTTTAAAATATTAAAAAAACTATTAATTGACTTAATTGTATTGTTATCTTTACTCTTTTTTCAATCATTGTTTTAGTACTCTCTTAATTATAACTACTAATATTATATTATATAAGTTAAATTAGCATTTTTAAGCTTTGATTTATATATAATTAATCAAATCACTCCCATACTATGTCGATTATCGTGTCACCAATATATGGTTCATATTTTTTTTATTTTATTTTTAAAAAGCATATAAAAACACTATGTCCTGCTTATAGTATAGCATGGAACTATAGGTTCTAAACTTGCCTAACATTATTCTGTTTTTTGAGTGGTTGCTCAAAAGTCTTTTACAGAATTAAAGGTATAAATGATTTAAACAACTTTTGACTTTTTAGGTCCAAAAATTTGAAAAAAAAAATACTTCATTAAATCATAGGGTAACTAAATTACCCTTATTAAATATAAGTTATA